>PVHT021183666.1:4509498-4595316 GCA_004024745.2 Catagonus wagneri
GGGAACTCCTATTTTTTTTCTTGTTATGAGAACTTTTAAGATGTACTTTCTTAACTTTCAAACATGCAATACAGTATTAACTGTAGTCACCATACTATATATCTCTGCGACTTATTTTTTTTATTTTATTTATTTATTATTTTGGTCTTTTCAGGGCCGCACCCATGGAATATGGAGGTTCCCAGGCTAGAGGTCTGATCGGAGCTATAGCTGCCAGCCAACACCACAGCCACAGCAACGCAGGATCGGAGCCATGTCTGGGACCTACACCACAGCTCACGGCAATGCCAGATCCTTAACCCACTGAGCAATGCCAGGGATTGAACTCGCAACCTCATGGTTCCTAGTCGGATTCATTAACCACTGAGCCGCAGTGGGAACTCCTGACTTACTTATTTTAAAATTAGAAATGGGATTTCCTGTCATGACTCAGCAGAAACGAATCTGACTAGTGTCCATGAGGATGCAGGTTCAATCCCTGGCCTCGCTCAGTGGGTTAAGGATCCAGCATTGCTGTGAGCTGTAGTATAGGTCACAGATGTGGCTCAGATCCCCCATTGTTGTGGCTGTGGTGTAGGCCAACAGCTACAGCTCTGATTCAACCCCTAGCCTGGGAACCTCACTATTTCGTGGGTTCAGCCCTAAAAAGACCAAAAAAAAAAAAAAATAGAGTTGACAGAAAAACATTTTAGAGTGAACTGACATGCCTTTGATCAATACACTTTCCTGTGAACAGGAGTGAGGAGGGAAACTGAACAAGTTAAGAAGGAAAACTTAGTCTTTCAGAGAATAATCAAAAAATGAAAGTGAACAGTTACACTCTTGTCATATCAGTAAAGTGTGGAAACTTGTCCTTCTTTGGTACAATAGTATTGTTAATAAAAGGTAACTCTGCTCAGTGCTAGTAGGCAAGATATGGAGTACTTTGCATTTAATATCTACAGTCAACTTTGAGGTAAACTCAGTTAATCACATGAGGAAATAGGCACAGGATGGTTAGGTAACGTCCACAAGATCACAAAGCTACTGTATTTCATCTGAATGCTTCCAGTTATAATTTGAAGATACCATTGATTATAAGAGGAGGCACTAAATGTATCTTAAAATTTGTGAAATATGGTATAAAGGCACAGAGCTCTGTGCTGCACTACTTCTTGTAGTAATAATTTTCAAGCCTTTTGTGTTTTACTCTCTTAGCAGTGGAAGACAGGAAGCTGTTTATTGGTATGATTTCCAAGAAGTGCACTGAAAATGACATCCGAGTCATGTTCTCTTCATTTGGGCAGATTGAAGAATGCCGGATATTGAGAGGACCTGATGGCCTGAGCCGAGGTAGGTACATTTTTTAGGCTTTAAAAGTACTTGTCTTAAGTTTGGAGTCTCCTTTTAATTGGACCAGTGGAAACTGGTGACTCTAGCCAACGTGGTACTGTCGTGATGGAGAGGGTTGGGTTTGGTTTGTATATCTAGGTCCCATAATGACTCCTCCTATCTGTTGATTGCTTTTGTATTCTCCTAATCTCCCCAAGGAGTCTACATTCTGCACTTAATTTCATGTATTAAAATTCTGTTTTTGTCCTTGTGAGGGTCCTCATGCAAAGTGGAAACACTTCTTTCACAAGAAAAACTAGAGGATATGATGCCTTCTTTATCCCCCAAGCACTTTCTCTTCTTTGTGCTTCCCTAGTTTTTCATTAAAGCATGCATACCCTCTTGTAGCGTATCTGTCTTCTTTATTAGACCATGAACCTCTGAAGGCAAGAACTGTGTCTGGATTGCTAGCGTGGTGCTTGGGCACATAGTAGGTGCTCAGTAAATGTCAGACAGATAAATAATTAAACAAATGAATGGATAAGTAATTGACTCTTCTTCTCCCACTCCCCCTTTTTATTGACTTTTCTTTTACTAGGGTGTGCATTTGTGACTTTTACAACAAGAGCCATGGCACAGACCGCTATCAAGGCAATGCACCAAGCACAGACCATGGAGGTAGGGGGCAGATGAATGAAGGGGGGAAAGTGCTAGAACAGTTGGCCGTCAAGGGCCAGAACATGTACATTTGATTGTCCCTAAAAGTTAAACAGGAAAAAACAGTTAAGCAGGCCAAACATCTTAAAGTTAAAAACTGGTGCTTTCTTTAAAATTAGCATATTGTAGAGTTTCCTATTGGCCTAGCGATTAGGGATTGAGCATTATCACTGCTGTGGCTTGGGGTCAATCTCTGGACTGGGGACTTCCACATTTCATGGGCACAGCCAGAAAATAAATACATTTTTAAAAATAAGATTAGCATATTGGAACTAGTTACCTTTTTAAATTTTCTTTTGCCACTAGTGTCTATCAAGAAGAAAATCTTTTGGCAGTGAATGAAATTAGAATGCAGTCTATGTGTCACTAGAAAGGAGGATTTTCTCTTCATCCAGAGGAGGAATTTGACCCTTTGGTTTTGGTGTTTTTATAGGGTTGCTCATCCCCCATGGTGGTAAAATTTGCTGATACCCAGAAGGACAAAGAACAGAAGAGAATGGCCCAGCAGCTCCAGCAGCAGATGCAGCAAATCAGTGCAGCATCTGTGTGGGGAAACCTTGCTGGTCTAAATACTCTTGGACCCCAGTATTTAGCAGTGAGTCTTTGTGGTTTGCTTTCTGCAGACTGTGCAAGCTCCCAGCTGTTTCTTCTTCTGCTGTCCTTAGCTAACAAATGGCATTCACAACTTTTAGCAAATCGAAATTTTACACAAAAATTCAGGCAGTGCAATATTGTTTGTCATATTAGTGTCTCTGTCTCTCTGTTCCTCTCTGTCTCTGGTCACACATCTTTGTTTATGTCTTGAGCTTCTGCTACAATTAAAGTGAAATCCTGATGTACTAGTAAAAACATTTAGAGGAGTTCCCATTGTGGCTCAGGGGGTTAAGAACATAGTGTCTGTGAGCATGCAGCTTTGATCCTTGGTCTGACTCAGTGGGCTAAGGATCCGGCCTTGCCACAAACTGCACCATAGGTCACAGATGTGGCTCAGATTCATTGTTGCAGTGGCTATGGCATAGGCCAGCAGCTGCATCTCCACTTTGACCCCTAGACTGGAAACTTCCTTATGCCCCAAGTGTAGCTGTAAAAAGAAGGAAAAAAAAAAGATTTAGAAACATCTCATGTATCTCTGCCCCCAAGAAAAAAAATTTCTGAGGGAATATTAATTTTACCAAATATCTTATTTCATATCTTGTTTTAGATGTAGAGGGGATCATTAAAATTCTCACTGAGAAGTTCCCATTGTGGCTCAGCAGTAATGAACCCGACTAGTATCCACAAGGACTCGGGTTCTATCCCTGGCCTCACTTAGTGGGTTAAGGATCCAGCGTTGCCATGGGCTGTGGTGTAGGTCACAGGTGTAGCTCGGATCTGGTGTTGGTGTTGCTATGACTGTGGCATAAGCTGGCAGCTGCAACTCCAGTTTTACCCCTAGCCTGGAACGTCCATATGCTGTGGGTGTGGCCCTAAAAAAATAGAATAAAATGAAATCCTCATTGATTCCTCCCTAAAGGTATGATAAATGTTTCTGCTGACTGAGAGATCAAGCGATTAACATGGGTATTATTAAATGAATATTAAAAGTTCCCATCGTGGTGCAGCGGAAACGAATCCAAGAAACCATGAGGTTGCGGGTTCAATCTCTGGCCTCACTCAGTGGGTCAAGGATCTGGCGTTGCTGTGAGCTGTGGTGTAGGTTCCAGATGCGGCTCGAATCTGGTGTTGCTGTGGTTGTAATGTAGGTCAGCGGCTATAGGTCCGATTCGACCCCTAGCCTGGGAACCTCCAAATGTCATTAGTGTGGCCCTAAAAAGGCATAGATAAATAAATACATACATACATAACATACATACATACATACAGGTGTATATTTGAGTACACTAAATAGTAAGTAGATTTCCTTTAGTTTAATTTCTTTTTTTGTTAAGTTTGAGTCATGTAGTCCAAAAGAAGGGCAGGCTCCCATTTGTTAGATTTATTAGGCCTGCAGTGCATATTACAGGTGGTTGTCACTGCATTATTGCAGATAACAGGACACTTAAAACTGTCTCAGAAAGAACAGTCATCTCTAAAGCTACCAATGAAGGAAAATAAATGGTGAAACTACTAGATTAGTATGGGGGTAGTCTAAAAATACTCAGGAGTTCCCATCATGGCTCAACAGAAGTGAATTTGACTAGCATCCATTAGAACACAGTTTCAATCCCTGGCCTCGCTCAGTGGGTTACGGATCCAGCGTTGCCGTGAAGTGTGGTGTAAGTTGCAGATATTGGTGACTACAGCTCCGATTCGACCCCTACCCTGGGAACCTCCAAATGCCGCCAGTGTGGCCCTTAAAAAAAAAAAATTCACATAGTGATTATAGTCATTTACTCCTCACCCTTTTTTTTTTTTTTTTTTTTTTTTGCTTTTTAGGACTGCGCCCATGGAAAATGGAAGTTCCCAGGCTAGGGATCAAATCAGAGCTACAGCTGCTGGCCTACACCACAACGACAGCAGCACCAGATCTGAGCTGCATCTGTGACTTACACCACAGCTCACTGCAATGCTGGATCCTTAACCCACAGAGCGAGGCCAGAGATTGAACCCTCATCCTCATGGATACTAGTCGAATTCGTTTCTGCTGATCCATGATGGGAACTCCCACTCCTCATCCTTTTTAAAATACTATTTTATATGGAAACAGAAGGAAGGCAGTGATTTCTATCCTCCAGTACTGGGTTTTGGCTAATATGATGCCCTCTGTGAGTTCCCGTCGTGGCTCAGTGGTTAATGAATCCAGCTAGGAACCATGAGGTCGCTGGTTTGATCCTTGGCCTTGCTCAGTGGGTTAAAGATCTGGCGTTGCTGTGAGCTGTGGTGTAGGTTGCAGATGTACCTTGGATCCCATGTTGCTATGGCTCTGGCATAGGTCAGCTGCTGCAGCTCTGATTAGACCCCTAGTCTGGAATCTCCATATGCCACGAGCACGGCCCTAGAAAAGGCAAAAAGACACCCCCCCCAAAAAAAAAAGCCTGGTGCCCTTTGGTCTCCATGTCTGTAAAATGTTAGAAAAAAATCCTGGTTTATCCTCGCCAGTATTTCAATAAGTTGTTACGTTTCTACAGATTAAGTTGTACCTCAGTGCTAGAATCTTGCTTATGAGTTGAGAAAACTTAGATTTTATTCAGCCAGAATGATAATGCTTTGAAAATTATCTCCACGATGTGCACTTGGCTTTTGTTAGAGAGTTTTGGAGCCTTCTTTTAGGGAAGACTCCCCCTTTTGTTATAATTGCCACGTCCAGCAGACACATGATGGTATATGTTGAGAGCCGTGTTCTCCCTGTTTCAGTTAGACACCACCTCTGCCCTAAGAATTGTTATCATTGAGGGAGAAAGTGAAGTGCCAGGTATGCACAGTCTACCAGTTAGGACTGAGCACATTGCCCGAGGTATTTAAGAAGACAAAAATGAAGACGTGAGTGCAAATGGACTGTGTAGGACTGTGTAGGTGATAGTACATCATCATTAATTAAAAGGTTCTTTCTGGAAGATGTAAACTCAGAACTAGAGCAGTAGTTCATAAACTTTGCACAATTGTAGACCTCTTTGAGAAGCTGGTAAAACTTCTGTGTGTGTGTGTGTGTGCATTTTTTCATTCTATTTCTGGAGGTTTGTAGACTTCCTGAAATGCATATGGACTAGAGAGATTCATGATGACAGAGGAACCAGGTCAGATGTTTATGGGAATGGATAACAGATTGAATAAAGGATCTGGGAACAAGAATACTGGCTGCACATAAGGAAGTGATTGAATGGGACAAAAGGTTTTAGCAGGTTAGTTAGGTGGAGCTTGTGATTGGCTTATGTACAGAGTAAAGTCATGGAGATCCATAAGCGCATGGACAGGTCCTCTTGTTTTATTTGTTATGGAACAACCATTGAAAGAGAATGTATGCCAAATGGATATGGATTGATTCACCAATCATTTGATCATCTGCAACAGTGAGATAAATGGGGCTAGGTGAACTTGCAGTATTCTAGTCACGACAAGATTGATTTAGTCACAGATTTATTGTGGCTGGTAAAGAATGACTCCAAGAAATACTGTGAAACGATCAGGTTTAGTATTTTAATTAGTTGTATGAAGTAGAAATTAAGTTTCCACATGGACACCTACAAAATAAGGTCTATAGACCTAAGCGAGGAGAATTTAGGAACTAGAAATGGTCCTCACCCATATGCAGACACTCATCGCAGTGGACTGCATGGCTGCTTGAGTTGAGCTTAGTTCTCTGCTCTGCCTCTGTCCTCTGCTGTGCTGCATTCTGTCACCAGGGATTCAAGCTTTGCTTAGTGCTCAGCACAGCTGTCTTCTGAGCCAGGGCTTTAGCTTTATTGTGTTGTCCTGTGCTGTCATAAGCCTTGTGTTTATATTGTGTTGGCTTGGGTTCTTGTCTTCAGTTTTCTTCTCTCTGGGGGCCTCTGCACTCTCGCTTTGCTGTGCTGTAGAGTTATCCCAGATGCAGAACCAGCCCTCACTCTCACTCTTGTTCTGTTTTTTGGTGTAATGTCTAGCTTTATTTGCAGCTCCTTCAGCAGACTGCCTCCTCTGGGAACCTCAACACCCTGAGCAGCCTCCACCCAATGGGAGGTAAGTGTTTCACTACTATAGAGGAGCAGCCGCAGCCTGGCCAGCAGACCCAGCTAACAGCAGTCTCAGAGTTTTGTACCGTTTGTGCAAGAAAAAAAATTTTTTTCCACTCTTTACATGAACCTGATGTAAGACGAGTATCTGAGGATTCAACTACCTTGTGTCTGGAAGGTGGCTTTTTTAGTTGTTGATGCCAGATTGCTCTCAGGTTGTCTGCTGCTCCCCACCCATTTAAGTCTCTGTTAAGGAGGTAGAAGTGGGAGGAACAGAGCTCTTTGGACCTGCAGACTACCTACAGCCATTTTGATCAAGAGAAAATTACAGCAACTCTTACATTTCCATAATAAAGTGACTTTTTCAGTGACTCTCCGAAGGAAAGTCTATAACAGCTTCTTTACATGTGGTTTACCCTGAAGCTGCTAGAACCCAGTTAGTTTAGTGTCTTATATGTATTATTTCTTAGGTGAATTACCATTTGTTGGATTTAACATGCACGAAACCTTAATTGATAAACACCTGAATTTATAACAAAAGGAGGCTCCATGGAGAAGCCTGAGGCGGGGCTGTCAGGAAAGTTTAGGGGGTAGGGCCGGGGCCCATTCCAGAGCTTGCTGCCTCTACCCCTTCTGCAGTGAGTGAAGGGTATCAAGTGCTGGAGGAAGGGCTAGCCTGAGGCAAACTGCACTGTGCCATCTGAAAAAGCTTGATAGTGTTTCGTTCATTTTGTCCCAGGAACTCAAGAGTTTGCTATGTTTTTTGGAAAGTTGCTGGATTATAAATATGTAGTGTAGCCTTTTTCTTCTCATTAATTCTCCACCGCCACCAGCTGCCTTTTCATTATCTAATAAATGGATGTCAGAGTAGTTCCCATTTCTTGCTCTCCTTATACCTGTGTTGCCTAGATTCTACTTGGAAGTCTTTTCCTTTTCTCTCTTCTCCTGATGATTAATCTGCTATTCAAGTGGTGGTTTTTTCCTTTATTCTTTCTCCTGTTGCTGTTTTCACATATAATTCCCCTGTTTTTCATCCGTGGTTTTCTAGATCTTTGCTACGTTTTCTGCTTTTTCACCTCCACTTGCAGAGAACAAGTCCCCTATAAAGTATGAGTGACTGGCTCAGATGTAGACCCATTCTCTGCCGTAGGTTTTGATGTTGTTGGTCTCTTAGATACCTGGCCCCATGGTGGACCACAGAATCCACCCCTCTTACCTGATTTCCCAGTCGCCCATCCCTTTATTGATGCTCACTTGGGCTGGCACACTATTGGATTAGGTATCTCTTATCTGAGGACATGTCAAGTTTCATAATGAGTTGGGTGATATCTGAATCTTTTTAGAGCCTTGTGGTGTTGCCTATAAGGCTTTTCAGAACAGTTCCTCTTTGGGGCCACCTTCTGCCAGAGTGCACTGTCATTGCTGGAGTGGATGTGAGTCACCCTTATCTGCTGGCTGATCTCTTGCTTTGGATATTGCAGGGTTAAATGCAATGCAGTTACAGAATTTGGCTGCACTAGCTGCAGCAGCTAGTGCAGCTCAGAACACACCAAGTGGTACCAATGCTCTCACTACATCCAGCAGCCCCCTCAGCGTACTCACCAGTTCAGGTAAGCGTGTAGGGCCACTGTGCCCTTGTGTGCCTTGGGCAGAATCCCAAGAGGAGTGTATCATTCTGGAGAGTAGTTTTATTTTTTTTTGTCTTTATGTGGAGCCGCACCCGCGGCATATGGAGTTTCCCAGGCTAGGGGTCTAACAGGAGCTGTAGCTGCCGGCCTTTGCCACAGCCACAGCAACGCGGGATCCGAGCCGTGTCTGCAACCTACACCACAGCTCACGGCAACGCCGGATCCTTAACCCACTGAGCAAGGCCAGTGATCGAACCCGCAACCTCATGGTTCCTAGTCAGATTCGTTAACCACTGAGCCACGAAGGAGACTCCTGGAGAGTAGTTAACACCCATTTCCAAAGGGGTCAGATCATGAACTGTAAGATGTCAGAAGTTCCCATTGTGGCTCAGTGGGTTAGGGACTTGACAGTCTCTGTGAGGATATGGGTTCGATCCCTGGCCTTGTTCACTGGGTTGCGGTTCTGTCATTGCCACAAGCTGTGGTGTGGGTGGTGGATGCGGCTTGGATTCAGCATTGTCCTGGTTGTGGTGTAGGCCTCAGTTGCAGCTCTGGTTTGACCCCTGGCCTGGGAGCCTCGCAGCACGGCCCTAAATAAAAAAAAATTTTTCCAAATGTCATTTTCTGACTTAAAAATTTTGTCATTTTAAGTTTGTTGTTAATCATCCCTTGCCGCTCTGTCCTGCAGGGACAGTTGTCAAAATCAGTAACTGAACCCCTATTTACAAAGCAGATACTTGAGTGTGATATCACTCTTGTATTTTCCTTCTTGTCAGCGTGAGAAGGCAAGTATTGGTTTGGTTTAACACGTGGATTTCTGATAGCAGGGTCCTCACCAAGCTCCAGCAGCAGCAGCTCTGTCAACCCCATCGCCTCCCTTGGAGCCCTGCAGACCTTAGCTGGAGCAACAGCGGGCCTCAACGTCAGCTCTTTGGCAGGTGAGGGCCAATCCCTGGATGTCATAAAGCTATTCTTTGTGCAGGTAGCACATTTTAAACAACCCAGGTAGGCGTACTGTTAGAATGATCGGAGTGAAATCAACTATAATAAAAAAAATTTTAATTAGAAAAAAGGAATGATTGGGGTGACCAAGTGAAGTTATGGGATTTTGAGTCAGACCTCAGTTAAATCCCATCTGTGCTCCTTAACTAGCTGTAACTTAAGACTCCTTTCTAAGATCATTTTCTCATCAGTGAGCTAGGAGTAGAATACTTTGAGGGTTATTAAGAAATTAGGTGAGGAGTTCCCGTCGTGGCTCAGCGGAAACGAATCTGACTAGTATCCATGAAGATGCAGGTTCAATCCCTGGCCTCGCGCAGTGGATTAAGGATCTGGTGTTGCCGTGAGCTGTGGTGTAGGTCGCAGACGTGGCTCAGATCTGGCGTTGCTGTGGCTGTGGTGTAGGCCGGCGGCTACAGCTCTGATTGGACCCCTAGCCTGGGAACCTCCGTGTGCTGCAGGTGCAGCCCTAAAAAGAAAAAAATAATAATAAAGAAAAAGGCAAATGACAGCAAAGCCAAAGAGAAAATTGGGCAAGTCCTGTGTAACTAGTGTCACTTCTTGCACAGGTTGGAAGAAGGTAATGGGTGTGGCGTTTTTTTAAATGTCCACACTAGCCACAAGGCCTGGTGGGTGTCCTAAAATCTGACCACTCAGTTGGATATTCCTCCTCAGGGAGAAGCTGAGAAGGAGATGGAAGGGAGGACTTTGGTATCAGTTGAGTCTTTCCAATCTGTTAATCCTATATTCCCCCTACCCTACACCCCAAGGGATGGCTGCTTTAAATGGTGGCCTGGGCAGCAGTGGCCTTTCCAATGGCACCGGGAGCACCATGGAGGCTCTCACACAGGCCTACTCGGGGATCCAGCAGTATGCTGCGGCAGCACTCCCCACTCTGTACAACCAGAACCTGTTGACGCAGCAGAGCATTGGTGCTGCTGGAAGCCAGAAGGAAGGTGAGTGCCAAGGGAAACTGCAGCCAGGGCAGGCTGGTTGCTCCATCTGCACCAGCACCAAAAGGCAGGGCAAAGCCTGGGGAGCCATTTAGGTGGTTGAGTCAACACTTCTCTTTGGCAGTGTTAAGGGTAGGTTGAGAAACTTTTCAGTTTTGGAAATGTTTTCTGAATGTGGCTCAGATCAGAACCTCTGTACACTCTTCTGGCTTGGAGCTATGGTTTGTAGACAAGAAACGTACTGACCTTATAGTGTCTGACACTATTTAGCCATCTCTTTTTGTTGGGAAGTCTTCTCTGCGGGTTGTAAATCTGTCAGAGGAGATTTTCTGTCTAGGTGTCCCTTTTAGTCTGTCAGTTGGCATTCTCCTCACTTTCTGATCTACGTTTTTCCTAATTGAGAACAAACTGAAGGGTGATGAGACAGAATTATGGTCTGTGGGTTGATGGAGTGGGAAGTATGAGCTGTGACATAAATGGAGGAGAGGCTTTCTAGGCAGAAAATGGCCTAGAAGTGGTTTGTATGAATAGAAAGTCCTGCTGACATCACTGTGCTCGTAATTGCTTGGGTTTTCATAACAAGGAGCTGGCAGAATTTAAGCACTAATGTAGGGAAAAGACAGGTATCTTCTCTTGCTTTTGCAGCAAGGAGTCTTGTGCAGTATCTCTTCACCTGCTCTGAACTGGGCATTTGTGTGCCCTAGGATGTGGTGGTGAGAAACTGACTGAACTGTGGAGACAGACGGTAAACAAAAGCATGAAGCATTCCAAATGATCCTCTAAAGAGTGATGAACAGGAAAGGGGGTAGAGTGCCAGGAAGATAGGATTTTACATAGAGAAGGGGGTCTCTCTGAGTTGACGTTACAGCAGAGACCTTAAGGAAGTGAGGAAGGGAGCCGTGTGCATATGTAGAGGAAGCAGAGTGATGAGGGCGGAGGAATAGCAAGTGCGAACACCCTGAGGCACAGTGTTCCATACGTGTTTTGACAGCAGGCAGGCCAGCGTGGTGGAGACTGGTTGGACCTAATTGTAATAAAGCTCTTTGGTTAGTGTTGAGTGTAAGTGACTGAAGAAGAGAAGAGCAGTGTTTCAGCGTAGTGTTAATCGCAGGCACATTTTTAAAATTTTGAGGCTCAGTTCACATATGGTGAAGTTCACCGTTTTGATGTTCTCTCTCAGCTCTCACGAACACGCATGATCATGCAAGCACCACCTCAGATGTAGACTATTTCTGTCCCCCCTGAAATTCCCTCATGTCCCTCTGTAGTCACTCCCTGCCCCCACCTGCCTCTGGCAACTACCAATCTCTTTGCTGTCCCTGTAGGCACAATTTTAAAACCTGTTTTATTTGTAATCTCTTTCTACCTCCTTTTCTGTTGTTCCTCTACAAGCCTCTAGTCTCTGGTTTTGTTGCTGTTTGTGCAAATCTGTCTACTTTATTGTCACAGCACACCATTTTCCTACATGGTCAAATTCTAACCTCCATCAAAGAGAGTGTGAGAATGAAAGGGAAGAGGGACGGAACCTGTATGAGTGATTGCCCTTTGGTTCTTTGCGGTGTACGTGGAGACTGTTTAGCTGCCCATGGGAACGCTAGGAGTTTTAACACAGGTAGAAATGAGAGATAGCTGGTGCAGGGGGATGAGTGTGCTTGACACTGATACCTTTCAATCAATGGGAATTTTGAAGGTCCCGAAGGAGCCAACCTGTTCATCTACCACCTGCCCCAGGAGTTTGGAGACCAGGATCTGCTGCAGATGTTTATGCCCTTTGGGAATGTCGTGTCTGCCAAGGTTTTTATAGACAAGCAGACAAACCTGAGCAAGTGTTTTGGTACGTTGGCTTCTCTTCTGGTGTCGGGAGGGTTATATATTTTTACCAGTGACTGATAACAAAAAGCGCTGAGTTTGAGTTTGGGTTTCCAATAGCTTTGGGTAGATTACATTATCTCTTTTCAAAAAAGCCTCAGTTTTTTCATTTCTGTAGTGGAAATGTTGACCTCTACCTACACTGTCTCTCCAAAGTTTAAAAAAAAAAAAAGAAAGAAAAAGGTAATGTATGGAAATAACTTGGCCAAAAAAACTTTAAGGTAGTATGGTGACGTTAACTGATCCTAGGAAGTTGATTTATTTTGGGTGGTTTAATTTTAAGAATTCTCATGCCCGCTGAGAAAAATTGGGATTTGAGACTAAGCTCATAAGCTGTCTCTTACATAAGGAGGACTGAGAATCTCCTTGCCTCGTGATGTCCCTCACCTAGGTTTCTGCTTGGACACACAGGTTTTGTAAGTTACGACAATCCTGTTTCTGCTCAAGCTGCCATCCAGTCCATGAACGGCTTTCAGATTGGCATGAAGCGGCTTAAAGTGCAGCTCAAACGTTCGAAGAATGACAGCAAGCCCTACTGAGCGTGCTCCGCTCTGAGACTGGAGTGAGAGGGTCTTCTGGTAAGTGGGGGAGCAGCACCCTTAGTGATTCGAAGCCCAAGGCTGTGTGTCGGCAGCCCTGGACCCTGATCCCTGCCACTCTCGCAGGCACAGCTTGCCCTGAAGACTCGGCTGCTGCCTTCTGTGGGAATTTCGCTTCATACAGAGGACAAGTTTGTGCTTTGGTTTCCAGTGTTTTACTTTGGAGTTTAGGTGCCATATCCTGAGTTTTTTTTCTTTATTTAAAGTTTGCTGTGTTTGTAACCAGTGTGTGTTGAGAAGGACCAACATCATACTGCCCTGGGGGAGGACGGGGGATAGAGAAACATTAAAAAAGAACAACAGAATTTGCCCCAAACTACCCCAAGAGAGAGGACTGAGTGAAACCAAAAACTGACCCCCAGAATCTGAGTGCAAGAGTGGGTGAAGCGAGAACTGACATCCAAGAGCTTTGGGGTTGGGGAGAAGAAGGTGGGTTTGGCTTTGGAGAGCGAGAGTGACTTGATACCCAAGGGCCCTGGGGGGGCTGGAGGCTAAAACTGCTCCATGGCTGCCTTCTGTGGAAATAATTGAGTTCTTGCCACCTATTTTTTAGATTCTTATCTAGGGTTTCTGCCCCTTTTTCCTAAATAGGGGCTAACAATTCTCTGGAAATAAGGCACCTGTTAAATTAGCCTGACATACTCAAAGAGCAGGGGTACATCACCTGTTACCAGCTTTCCCAGCCAGCCATTGGTGTTGGATCGGCCCTGCCTGGCTGGTGGCTGTTAGGAAGACGCAGCTGATCAACGAGGTCATGTTTAGTTTATTTCAACACCAAACTGTTAGCGGCCCATTTCTACCAGGTCCCTTTAAAGAAGGCCTCTAGGGAAGACATTGTTTGGTTTCCTTTTTTGTAGTTGAACACAGCAAGGAATGTCACTCCCATCCCAGCCACAGTTTTCTTAGGAGGGTATATCCAAGAAAGGCTTATAGTACCGAGCTGAAGGGAGCAGAGTGATCAAAAGCCATCGAGTTGGGAGAGGAGGAGCCTGCTTCTTGCTGTACCTGGGTCAGAAGGTCCCTTTAAGGCAGTGCTGCATGTGCCAGTGCACACACTTTCATACTTAAAAGGGTTCAGAAATCCATGCTTGCCTCCTTGGTTGAGGTATCCCAGATGTGGTGTTCCCAACAAGGCAGGCCCCTCTTCTGACCACTCCAGCCCATCTCCTGCTCTTGGCGACAGAGGAGACAACAGGATGTTTACAGCCTCCATATGGATTTAGTGTTCATTTACCTCAGTATTGCCGTGTTTAATTATGTCCTCATGCTTACAGTTAGCTCCCTGCTGCCTGCCACAGGTATCACTCCAGCTCTTGCCTGTGGCCCATACAGCCTCTGGGCTCTGCCTCTGCTCCTAGAAATGCTGTTGGGGTGGAGAGCCAGAAAGGACCTGCTGTTGGGAATGTGCACCTGGGCAGAGGTGGCCCAGTTAGGATGTGACTCTCAGCCAAGGCCAGGGACTGGGTCCCTGGGGTCTTAACCTCACTAGCATCAGTCCTGATCCCTAGCAGCAGATGAGATTAAAGGGGTTGGTTTGCTATTAAGTCAGGTGGGGACTCTGTCCTTGTCATGCTGTCCGTTTGGGCCACAGACAAGGATTGACCGTCTTGCCGTTGTGCAGGTAGTTGGTGGTGTTGGATTATCCCATTGAAGCTGGGACAGCTGTTCCCTTCTCATAGTGATAACTTGGGTCTGTTGTCCTCTAAGAAACATGAAACATCCTTCTTAAGCTGAACCACGTAAACTTGAATTCTGCGCACTGGGAGAAATGTGTCCTGTGTTTCAAGGATAAAACTGTTCCAAAGGCTTCCAGGGTCATGATGGGATTTTTTAAATAAACGCAAAAAAAAATAAAAAGAAAAAAGAAAACAAAAAAAGAAAAAAATGCTAGGTTGGGGAGGCGCTGTTCTGAATCCCAACCAGCTGGAACCAAGAATGTCGTTTCTATTTTTATAGAAGTTTTATACAGCTCCGGGGTGGAGAATATTTATTACCTAAATTATATCTCTGGAAAAGGCCAGGATTTTGTAGAATCCAGAATGTGATTGTTGTACACACAGGGTGCTGTGTATGATTGAAACTACTGACTTTCTGTGGCCCTTTGCAGCCCAGCTAATCTGCCAGAGGGGGAAGGAGTTAATGCTGTGAATTGGCGGAGGAGAGAGCTGTGCTCCCCAGGGTGCTGCCGGTGCTGTGACCGCTAACCTTCTGTTCTGTCTTCCTCCTTGGCCATTGGGGGGGGGGTGGATCCAAAGCCCAGAACGCCACTCTCCCCACCTTCTCTGCTTTCTCTCCCTCCTCCCCTATGTCACTGTTATTTGTACACGGATTTGTCCTGGGCTCTGGGACCGTATGAAAACCCCTTTCCTGTTAACATGAAGGATAAAGGTGTGATCAGTCGCCTTTGATACCCGACCCGAGGTTTCATACCTGTTTGTGGGTTTTGTTTCTAAAAGGAGCGTGCACCTCAGCAGGGCCCTGGACTGCCGCAGCGGCCAGCTGGTGAGCCTAGGCGCTTCTCTCTGTCCTCTCGTCCACTGCCCAGTGGATTCGCACAGCAGTGCTGCCCTTGAGCACAGTTCTCTCTCCAGGCCAAAGATGGTTTTGTGAAGAAGCTGCTCCCCTACAAGTCTCACGGTGTGAAAGGGTTCAGCTGGGAGAGTGGAGACTTGCAGTCAAGTCTTAAGCAATCCTTTTCTGTTGTGTGGGGGTTTCACTTACATAAATGTGATTTCTGCTGTAGTTTTGTTTCTTACTTGGGTTTCATCATGAAATTGATTTGCCTTGAATGCAGCCAGACATTGTCTCCTGGGTCCCACATGAGTGGCCAGGGCCTGGGAGGAAGCTAAGAGCTTGGATTTCTGGGAACAAGGGGCCATCCCCTAGGACTGAGGAGAAATCCTGGCCCTCTCCCCTAAAGAATTCTCCCCACCCCAGCCAGCAGCTTCCACTTGCTCCCAGGGAGTCTTGACCGGGAGTCGAGAGAGGCTGCGGCTCTGCTCCACCGGAGACCTTCTTGGATGCGTTTGGGCGCTTCTAGGGAAATCCAAGCCTTAGGTTCCCTTCTGTCTCTGGCAGTTGGATATTTTCTTGGTGTCCTCCATGTCCTTTTTTGACTTTTCCCTGTGTCCATTGTTAGCATGTGCACAAGTTCCTGTCATTGCCCCCGCCCCACCCGCCTCCTCATTTCAGGGCTGTGCACAGTGAGTGTTCCTGTTCTCTCTCTCTGTTTGGATGTATTGCTCTGTGTAACTCAGTGGGTCTCCCTCTTTCTGGTTTGTTTTTTTTTCTAGATTCCTGCCGTTTGTTCATCGTTGTGCCTAAAGCATGTCGATGTGGCGTCAAGTACATCGTCCAAATCCCTGTCTCTTCAGCTTCTCTGATGCTTGAACTCTCACCTTTGACCTTGTGTTGATCTTTAATGCTGACGTGTATTTTTATTATGTTTGTTTCTTTCTTTGTTTTCTTTTTTCTTTCCTTTTTTTTTTCTTTTGTGCTGCCAAATTGGTTTTGCTAGAACGACTGCTGAAGGGGAAATATTTAAACTTGCATTTGAATATAAAAAAATCTATTTTTCTAGAACTTCATAAGATAACCACTTGATTTTGTGATTCCAATTCTTTGTAATTGTCTTCAGAGCAGCCCTACTAGCACATACCGCGTGGTGTTTGTATTTCTGTGAACACACAGCCAGTCCGTTTCTAGGCTTCGTTTCTCTGTGTGCTTAGTTTTAAAGACAACTTTGAAGTAAACAATGAAATAAAAGATGTCACTAAAACCTTTGAGGCTCCTGAGCACATTTTGCTGATACAGTTTGTGGGGCTTGAGGAGACCGCATGTGTTCCTTTTTTTGTTCTTCTGAGTTCTCAACTGCAGAAAACACCCAAAACCCTTTGCCTTTTTGACCGCCGGCTGCAGTTTGGGCCCCAGCCAGCCCTTTTTCTTTTTCTTTTGTGGTTCTCCCCTGTAGCGACCCTGCCAGGGGTGTGCAGCCCCCTCTGGCCCCTCCCCGCGGCCCCACGTGCCCGCCTCCGTGCTTGTTCCTACAGTCTCCACAGCAAAATGTGATGCTTTGGGTTTTTTTGTTTTTGTTTTTGTATTGTTTTTGTGTTTTCGTTTTGAATTTTTTCTTTTCCTACTAAGATTATGCCCAGAAAAAACAAGTTTTGCATGTTTCCTGCTGTTTCTTCACACCTTCGTATATATCACCTTCACCTCTCTGTTTTCTATAGTTTGTGCAAAAACTGACCGATTTAAAAGGGTTTCAAAGAAGCTGTTTTAAGTTGTTGTGGGGTTGATTTTTTTTTTTTTTCGAGATTGTATTGTTTTATTTTGAAGTGGCAAGTTTCTCCTCTGTTGCCCTTAGAGCGTCTGCCTGTGCACTTAGACTGTCACCTCATACAGCTTCCCGGCCTCGGCGGGGCCTGCAGGAGGCCGGCTGCTCTGCTCAGAGACAGGAGGGGAGGGGTCCAGAAAGGCCCGAGGAGCAGAGACAGACCCCAGAAGGTGGCTGTGGGTGGGCGAAAGGCTTAGCGCGTCAGGGGTAGTGAGCGTCCCTCGGCCCCGGGTGAAGAGGGTGCTCCTGACTGCTCAGAGGAGGCCATCCGTGCACTGAGCGGCAACACACCTGCCAGCGCTTTTCCTAGGTGACAAGCACAATACTACAGTCTTCACACTGTTTACAGCCCCGGGCGCCAGCCACCCCACACTGGCTCTTCACCACAGCTCTGCTCTTGCTTAGCTAGTGGGGTGGGGGTAAGGGCGGGGATTTTTTTTTTTTCTCCAATCAGGTGAAGAGCCAGATAGCTACTGTCCCTGGGTGCCAGGCAAGCCAGTTCCTTGGTTCCCTGAGGGGAACTCGCCCTCATCTCTTGTGGCACCATCCAGCCTCAGGGTCTTAGGAACTTGAGTAAGAATGTGAAATGGCGGAGAGAGAGGCCAGAGGAGGGTGAGAGGTCACAGGATGGGTCTGTGGAGGTAAGAGGCTGGCAGAGGGAGGAGCTGGGGAAAGATCTCGCCCAGGCCTGAGCTGCTGGTGGGTGAGAGAGCTGGGAAGTAGGATTGTCCAGGGAAGGGTGGAGAGGGCTAGCCGAGGGACTGGGGTGGGGGTGGGGAAGGTAGAAGCACTGTTAGCATCATCCACGCTGGGGCTGATGGAGGAGTGGATCCCAGCAGAACTTCTGCTCTGGGACCCAGCAGGTTGCCTAGTGCTATGCTTGGGCCACTCTTACTAGGAGGAAAGGGTGGCCAAAAGGCCCAGTGTATGGTAGGCTGCTTAATTTCCTGGAAGGGGTGATTGGATGGAACGAGGCCAGGAACCCCAGCTTGAGCAAGACTGCCGTGCACCCCACAGTCTGACTGCACAGAGCTGCCTCTGTTGGCAGAAGCGCTGAGGCTCCCCTTCCTGTGTATTCAGAACCCGTGTTTGCCAATATATTTTGCTTTCAATTCCAAGAGGAGCTCTGGGAAAACCTGTGGATAAAACCAAATGCCAAACGTTGGACATTGTTTCCTTTTCCTTTTCTCTCTCTGATTGTTTTAATTGTTCTGTGGTGGTTTTAATGGATTTGAGACCCTGGAGCGGCAGCTGCCTTTCTGATTTCCAGCTGCTTTTTGTGAATAATTTAAAAAGAAAAAAAAAAAAGAAACTTTACATTTTGGAGACAAACCTGTGTGAGTTTTTTATTGGTACAAACGTTGTATTTAACACTAGGGGTTTTGTACAGTTTTTTGCCTTTTCTACTAGAAAACAATGTAAAGTGATTTCACAATGTGAAGAGAAAAAAAATTGCCACTATGACCAAACGCACAGTCTGTTCTTGCAGCAACAACGGGATTCAATCAACTCAAAGTCGTGATTCAGCCGTAGAAATGCTTTTTCTTTACCTTGTTTGAGCTTTTCCTTTCTTTCCTGTTTTGATTTGCAAAAGAAAATGTCTTTTTTGTGTGAAATTGTGTTGTACTATGTAGAAAATTATGGATTTTACTTTAATGGTTTAAAAAAAAGGCAAGAAGAGCCCTTGCCACTTTCCTGACCTGATCACAGAGTTTGTGTAGTGGATTAAAAAGGAAAAAAAAAAAATTGTTTGAAGCAAGGGAGTATGTGTTTAAAAGGATTCTCCTTCCTTTTTTGTGTGTTTTTCCTTTTGTCCCAATGGGGAACCTAAATCTGTTTTAATTGCACAGACACACGGACAAAAAGTCATTTTGTATCTGCCAAGTGTGGTACCTTCCTTTGTTTATTTGCTATTAAACTGTTTGAGAAAAACTGATGCTGTCTTCGGAGTGTTTGACTGCTGGGGTGGGCGGTGGTCCTTGGGCCTGGAGGGGTTGGTGGCATTCCCCTCGAGGGGGTGGGCACCCTGATACGGTTTTCTTTTGATGTACCAGTCAGTATGCGACAGAAGCACCCTGGGCTCCTGCAGCAAACAGGATTTCTCCGAGAAAACTGCCTTCTCTGTCAGCCTGAATTCTTCTCAGCACCCCCGCTAATAGGCACTTAAAATTTTCCTTTGGCACCCTTTATTTTCATGTTTTTTTTCTTAGTGGCAGCCACCCTACAAAACTGGCCCGGCCTGGTGCGTGCAGGTCCCTTCCCTGGCTGCGGAGTTCTGCCCGTGGGGTGGCGGCCAACCAGCACGGAGGCTCTCTTCTCTACGCCTTCACCACTCTTTCCCCCTCATTCTGACCTCAGAACAAGATCGCGGAGGGGCATTTGTGAGGTTTTTCTGGGTTTACTACTCAGCAATTCTAGATGACTCTTGTACCTGGGCCGCCTCGGACCTCTCGAACGGAGGACTCAGTCAGACCCTGGACCACGAGCCAGTCCTTATGAGCTGGTGTCTGTCTAGGCGCGTGCAGCCTGCGTGGCATGTGGGCGGACCAGGCCTCGGCCTCCTCACCCACAGCCCCTCTACGTGGGGTGTGCCTGCAGTAGCACATCCCAGTGGAAGCTGAGCTGTGTACTAGCCCATGAAATGTCTATGCGCTGATTGTCCTAGCTAGTGTTCATTGACTGTTAACACTGTCCTAGTGCTGTGGGAAACACTTAATACACCTCATATGCTCTGGTCTTTGTAACACCTCTGGAGGGGAGCTACTGTTCCTCGCGCTCCCATTCTGCAGATGAATAAACTGAGACCAAAAGAAATTGGGTTGCAAAAAAAAAAACCAGCATTAATTGCTCCCCAAAAATAACTAGTTATTATATTTCGTTGTTTTTTTCCCTGTGCAAATTTTTTTTTGTCTTTTTTGCTTTTTTTATGTAGAGCCACACCCGCGGCATATGGAGGTTCCCAGGTTAGGGGTCTAACAGGAGCTATAGCTGCCAGCCTTCGCCACAGCCACAGCAACACGGGAACTTCATATGCCATGGGGGTGGCTGAAGGGGGGGGGGGAATCCGCACCTCATTCTGACCATTCGTTTTTGTGAAGTCACAAGTTTGATGTCCTAATGTATGTTTTAAAATATACTTGAGGAGTTCCTATTGTGGTTCAGCAGTTTAGTATGCATGAAGATTTGGTTTTGACCCCCGGCCTCATTCAGTGGGTTGAGGATCTGGTGTTGCTGCGAGTTACAGCATTAGGTTGCGGATGCCTCTTGGATCTTACGTTGGAGCCACAGCTCTAATTTCACCCCTAACTTCCATATGCTGCGCGTGTGGCCCTATAAAGGAAAAAAAAAATTGTAGGAGTCTTCATTGTGTCTCAGCCGTTTAAGAACCCGACTGATATCCATGAAGATGTGAGTTTGATCCCTGGCCTTACTCAGTGTTTCCTTCCACAAGCTTAGATCTGGTGTCGCTGTGGCTGTGGTACAGGCCGGCAGCTGCAGCTCCAATTTGACCCCTAGTCTGGGAACTTAAATATGCCACAGGTGCGTCCCTAAAAAAAATAGACATGAAGCTGTATAACCATCAGTGCATATAAAATGTCCGTGGGTGCCTTCTCAAAGAGATCTGTGTTTCACCCTTCGCGAAACGGGGCCAGGACGGAGAGTCAGGGGCTTCCCTGTGAACTCCCTCCCTGGACCTGCTTCCTCTGTGACTAGTGGGAGGTTGAACCTGAAGTTGTCTCCCACCCAGCACAGATTTCCTGTGACTCACGATCCAGGTGGTAGAGCATCTCTGTACGTCTGCCTTAGACCTGTATTCCTGAGCTAGGACTTGATGTAAAAATAGACCGTTAAGTACAACCTGAACATGTTCCGGTTGAACATCATACTTAAAGGCTGTTATTTCTCTCCAAAATTTACAAAAAAGGGAATATGCCATAGGTACTATTTTTAACCTCTAAAAAATTTTTATGCTTGTGCATCCTTTTATATATCTGTGTCTTAAACTGTTCGTATTTCTTTTAAAAGCCCGTGTGCCATCACCATTTATTTTTGAATAGATTCCTCCAGCACCTGATTTTTGCCACGCCCCGGTTCCCGGCTTACTGGCTTTCATGGTCAGTACCCAGCCTCCCTAATGCTCCCAGGTACTTTACACACTGTGCTCACCCGAGCATCTCAGTCCCCGATGGAGAAAAGCCATCAGGAAGGAAATGAAAGAGGAGGTTTGTCCCTTCACCTCTGGGAATGTCAAACCAATGTCTGATTACGTTGCCCTTCCAGGAGGGAGCCTAGATGGCTTTTTCTTGCACCTTCAACCTTTTTCAAGCTTTCCTTCCCTCTCGAGAGTCCTTTCCAACCCCACCCCCACCCCTACCACCACCATCTGGTGTTTAATTTCTTTTGCATACATTGACTTTCTCTTTTACTGGTAAAGGTTCCAGCTCAAGGGAGGGCTCTTGTTCTTTTAAATCAAAGTCAGATCTTGGGATGGGAAATTAAACACACTTCAGCTGGGAAGGGCTATCCCGACACTCCTGCGGCCAAGTGTGTCGGACCTGCCTCCGTTCCCATCTCTTGTGCAGGGTCCTGGTGCCCTGAAGCCTCCTGAGGCTGGGAGTGATTTCACACTGCCTGATCATTCGCCCACTTAAAACGTCCAGGCCAGGTTTTGAGCGTTGTGCAACCAGCACCGCAACCTAATTTTAGAACATTCTCGTCACCCTAAAAAGAAACCCCATACTCACTAGCAGTCACTCCCCTTCCTCCCTCACCCCATTCCCAACCCCGGCAACCGCTCATCTTTCTGCTCTGTAGATTTGCCTCTTCTGGATTTGTCACCAAAGTGCAGTGCCTTTTGCGTCTGGCCTTCACTTAGCCTACCTCCTGAGGGCTCCTTTCCTCCCCATGCTTGAAAACTGTTCACACCACTAGCCTTGGACTACCTGCTTCTGCCCTTTCTAGCCCTTCTGAGCTTGTCTTCTCGCAGTTCAGCCATATTTCTGCAAAACCCGGTCCCTTCCACTCCTCCCGCTCCTTATCTCACCTGCTGTAACACCCACCTCGCCCAGACTCTGAGTCTTCTAGACTTGCGTATGGTCTGGTAAGATTAACTGTTAGCCACTGGAGCTATGAATTAAATTTAAAACTTCATCTCAGAGTTCCCGTCTTGGCGCAGCAGAAACGAATCCAACCAGGAACCATGAGGTTGCAAGTTCGATCCCTTGCCTCGCTTGGTGGGTTAAGGATCCGACATTGCCGTGAGCTGTGGTGTAGGTCGCAGATGCGGCTCGGATCTGGCGTTGCTGTGGCAGCTACAGCTCCAATTCGACCCCTAGCCTGGGAACCTCCATATGCTGAGGGTGTGGCCCTAAAAAGCAAAAAATAAAACTTCATTTCTCAGCTTCACTGTGAAGCCACACATGACTAGTGGCTGCCATATTGGACACTGCAGGACAAGGAACATTTCCATCGTCACAGCCAGTTACTGTGGTCAGGACTGTTCTGAAGAGTGGCTTTGCTATTAAGAAAGCAAAAGAACTACTTCTTATGGGCTGTAGCACCTGTCCTAGTCCACCCAGCAGCTGGCAGTGTAGGAAGGTGGAGACTGAGGCAGATAGACTGCAGTTCTCCTCTATCACGTGGAAATATTAGAACACATGGCTTTTCACCCAGGTCAGCCTGACTCCGAAGTCCCTGCCGAGAGTGAATGGTGGACCCTGGGGGCCCTGGGGGCCCTGGTTTAAATTCCACCTCTAGAATAGAGCTTCATGAAGGCGGGGCCGATGCACTGCCCTTTACTGAAGCCCCAGGAGTTGGCTCATCATAAGTATCCTGGAAACGTTTAATGAGTGAGTAACAAATATCGAAAGATGACAGTTGCTTTTGTCCAAGAGCTCGCTGGTGTGCTTTTTTTTCCCCCAACTACGTTAAAATCTTATTTAGAAACTTCCACCCATTCTAGGAAAAAGGAGAATAGCTTGTTTTCACACCTGTCTTTAGATTACTAGCTACCAGCCAGGACCCGAATTCTCTGTAGCCCTCAGTGGCTGTGAAACAAATGACAAGCAAGTCCCTTAGAGACGCTTTACAGGAATCCTGTCATAACTTCCTGCCCTGGGAGAAAGTTGATGCTGGCACCTGCTCTGGGAGCCCCCAGTGCTGCTGGAGAGCCCCTTTGGCAGCCAGGGAGGCCCCTGAGGGAGGGGAAGCTACGTGTGGCCCTGAGGCCCCACAACTGCCACCACCTGATCATTCTTGAAATGGAGAGTGCCCAGCGCCTGGGGATTATGTGACACGTTGGCCTTTTTTTTTTCTTTAAAGGGCTGCACACGCAGCATATGGATGTTCCCAGGCCAGGGGTCGAACTGGAGCTACAGCTACTGGCCTACACCACAGCCACAGCAACGCCAGATCCGAACCAAGTCTTCAACCTACACCATAGCTCACAGCAACGCCAATCCTTAACCTACTGATCGAGGCCAGGGATCAAACCCTTATCCTCACGGATACTAGTCCGATTCATTTCTGCTGTGCCACAGCGGGAACCCCACAATGGCCTTTTTAAAAAGTCTTTTTAATATTTGAGGGTTTGGGGTTTTTTTTGGTTGTTCCTGTTGCTCGTTTGTTTTTTTAAATGCAAAACAAGGAAGAGGCCTGAGCATGCAGTGGGAAAAGCTTGTGTTTAGGAGTCTCTTAATCTGGTTATAGTACCAGCCGTGTGACCTTGGGCAAGTGACTTGCTTCAGCCTCAGATCCCTCATCTACCAAGTGGAAATGAAAACACCCATCCAACAGGGCTGGGAAGACGAGAGATTGTCTCCAGCGCTTGGCACGGTGCCGCCCTTGGCAAAAGTGCTCGTTCAAGTTGCTAGCAACCCATAAGTACATCTGAATTAAAGCATTTTCCCCACCCCACAGCCCACTGACAATAGTTACACAGATGGGGGAAAGATGCTTCCAGAAATTCTCTCTATATACAAAAGTATGTACATAAGTAATTTTTGTTAATAAGAATGTGATCGTGCCATAATGTACAGAATGTTCTGCTGTGTGCAGTTTTTCAGTAACTGTGTCATGGGCATCCTTCCATCTGCACACATACACCGGTATCTACAGCTTTCATTTTAGAGGCTATATGGCATTTCATGGTTTCTCAACAACTTTCCTATTGGACACAAGTTATTTCTAGATTTTTCACTATTAAAAACAGTAAAAAACGGAGTTCCCATCGTGGCTCAGTGGTTAACGAATCCGACTAGGAACCATGAGGTTGCGGATTCGATCTCTGGCCTTGCTCAGTGGGTTAAGGATCCATTGTTGCCGTGAGCTGTGGTGTAGGTGGCAGATGCTGTTCAGATCCCGCATTGCTGTGGCTGTGGTGAAGGCCGGCAGCTACAGCTCCAATTAGACCCCTAGCCTGGGAACCTCCATATGCTGCGGGTGAGGCCCTAGAAAAAGTAAAAAAAAAAAAGCAAACAGTAAAAACCAATTCAAGGAAACTTAAGGAGGTGTATTCGAGGGGATTAGTGAAACATCTTGTTTTCAAAGCTAGTTCTTTTTTTTTTTTTTTTGACTGCCCTGCAGCATGTGGAGTTCCCGGGCCAGAGGTCAGACCTGAGCTGCAATTTGCAGTTGCATCCTAAGCCACAGCAGTGGCAACACCGGATCCATAACCCGCTGTGCCAGGAAGGGGGTCGAACCTGCGTCCCAGTGCTCCCAAGACACTGCCAATACCATTGTGCCACAGTGGGAACTCCACAAAGCAAGTTCTTTTTTTTTTTAATTTATATTTTTGTCTTTTTAGGGCTACGGCCAGGGATGCCAGGGATCAAACCGCATCCTCATGGATACTAGTCGGGTTCGTTACTGCTGAGCCAAAACAGGGACCCCAAGTTCTTACTTATCATGTCATTTGGTTTTCATGGGAACCGTACCAGAAAGGTAAAGCCCCATCTATCAATAGGAAAAAGAATTTGTCGAGAGGGACAGACGTCCCAAGGATCCCACTCATTGTGGCAGAAGGGACCTGGGACTGTCCCCTCTAGTTACACCTGTTGTGCAGGGGCTGTAAATGCAGGTGCTGCGGGGCCCAGGCAGGTGATGCAAGGATATGAAAGGAGGCCAATCTAAGATGACAGGTGACATGACTTCAGTGTCAACGGGAGAAAGAGGAGCAGCAGGGACTGTGGGCAAACGGGAGACATTTTTGGTCTCTTGGGGTCAGACACCAAACTTTTGACTTGGCTGATATGCAGAATCACAAGCCCAGATCTTGCTTGAGCTTCCAGTCTTCAAGAGAAGCAGGAAACGCAGATTCTTTTATTTATTTATTTATTTATTTATTTATTTATTTATTTATTGCTTTTTAGGGCCGCACCTGCGGCATATGGAGGTTCCCAGGCTAGGGGTCTAATCGGAGCTACAGCTGCCAGCCTACACCACAGACACAGCAATGCCAGATCCGAGCTGCATCTGTGACCTACACCACAGCTCTCAGCTACGCCAGATCCTAAACTTACTGAGGGAGGCCAGGGATCGAACCCGCAACCTCATGGTTAGTAGTCAGATTAGTTTCCGCTGCACCACCATGGGAACTCCTGAGTTGTGGATTTTTATCTGCAGCCTCCCAGGAACAAAGGAGGCCTCTACCCACTTGGAAGCTTCAGCCCTCACGTATGCCAGATTGTGAGCCTCGCTTCAGGCCCAAGCTTCATTCTCTACTTTCAATTATAAAACAGGGATCTAAAATGTAGGGCACGTAGCTGATACTGGACACAGCGGGGACATGGAACAAGCCCCGGGGCCCGTGCCATCCCATCACCCTGTGAGGTCAGTGGCCCAGAAAGTCCATTTCGTTTTGAGGTTCACCCGCCCGACTTTTGTCAGCCTATCGTGGGCCCATTGACGGGCAAGTCTTCCTCCATAGGGCCTCTGCTTAGCCTTTTTGTATCCATCTTTTTCTGCGCATCCAGGCCAGAGCCTTGGGCGGTGCTGCCAGTGGGCTGGGTGTGTCTCGTGAGGATCGCTGTGATGCCTGAGGACAGCTGGCACAGTCCGCCTTCACTCTTCTCCC
Organism: Catagonus wagneri; assembly: GCA_004024745.2. NCBI lineage: Eukaryota > Metazoa > Chordata > Mammalia > Artiodactyla > Tayassuidae > Catagonus > Catagonus wagneri. Next base: position 4,535,612 of record PVHT021183666.1, read on the forward strand.
TCTCCCTCTCCTCTTCTGGGGCAGTATCATGGTTACGCGTGGGGCCGCTAGAGTCTGGTCCCTGCTTTGTCTCCAGGTGGCATTATGGTCTTGGGCAGGTCACTCCACCTCAGGGTGCCTCCCAGTTACCTGTAAATTGGAGGAGAGGCTCAGCTCAGAAAATGGTAGTTGCTATTCTTCTGTTGGTCTCCTCTCACTTTGCCAGGAGCTGGGCCGGTGCTAGTGGTACCAAGGCCACACCCTTGCCGTAAAGGACCATGACCTTGACCTCACTGACCCTGGGGCGGGGGAAGCCTTTCTCCTGTCAAGTTTTTGAGTGTTTTGGGTTTTTTTGTTGCTGTTGTTTCCTTTTTTTTTTTTGTCTTTTTTGGGCTTTACCCGTGGCATATGGAGGTTCCCAGGCTAGGGGTCCAATTGGAGCTACAGCTGCCCGCCTACACCACAGCCACAGCAACGTGGGATCTGAGCCGCGTCTGCGATCTACACTACAGCTCACGGCAACACCGGGTCCTTAACCCACTGAGCGAGGCCGGGGATCAAGCCCTCATCCTCATGGATGCTGGTCGGGTTCATTAACCACTGAGCCACCACAGAAACACCCAGGGACTCTTTCAAACTGGGACTGGAGTTGGAACTGGATGTTTTTTTTAAACCTTCAAAGGCCAACTTCTGTTCCTGGTGGGCAGTTTGCCACAGAGTAGATGGACGAAGCTCAAGAGAACCTGTTGGTCATTGTCACGCGGTGTTTCCAAGGTGTCAGGCACCGTCGATGCAGTCCTGTGGTTCTCCTAACAGTCCAGTGAAGCAGGAGGCACGGCTGTCCTGCTCGAAGTCACGCCGTCCACACAGCTAACAGGCAGCCGAGTCAGAATTCAAACCCTGGCAGCTGGCCCCGGGGTCCAGGCTGTTACCCACCGTGGGATGCTGCTCACAACAAGCCCGTGAGTTAGGCTTTATTAGCCTGTTACAGCCTCATTTCACAGATGAGGACACTGAGGCCCAGAGAGCTGAGCGACTTGGCTTGGGCCAGACTGTGAGTTCGGGCGACGTGTGGCGATGGCGTGAACATGTGCCACGGGTAAGTGCCCTCGGTGCTGGTGACTCACAGGAGCAGAGCCTGGGGAGGGTGGGTGTGGGGGGGAGGCAGGACTCAGCGCCGGGCACCTGCCCCAGCCTCCCCGCTGCCGCCTCCTGCTCTCGGCCCACTCCTGGACGCAGCTCCTTGGCAAGGCTGCGGGGAGGGCCTGTCCTGCCCGGGGGGCTCAGGGCCAGTGTCAGAGGTGCTGAAGAGATGCCCAAGGGGCTGCCTGGGGCGGGGGGGACGGGCGGACACTTTCCTCCCAGCCTGGGGGTGGGTGCAGCAGAGGCCCGCGTGACCTTGTGCCTGACATTCCTCGGCAGCCACGTGGCCCCAACTGGCAGGGACAGCTGCGGACAGGGGCCGGACCAGCTTTGTTCCCAGGGTGGCGCCCGTTCTCCATCCAGGCCCTGCTCCTTCTGAGGGCTCGGCGGGCAGCTGGCACGGCGGGTTCGCAGACATGAGTGCCTAGAGGCGCAGAGCCACCAGAGTCTCTCCGCGGGCAGCGAGGGCCTCTGAGGATGGGACAGGACCAGACGAAGCAGCAGATCGAGAAGGGGCTCCAGCTGTACCAGTCTAACCAGACAGAGAAGGCGCTGCAGGTGTGGATGAAGGTGCTGGAAAAGAGCTCAGACCTTGTGGGGCGCTTCCGGGTGCTGGGCTGCCTGGTCACGGCCCACTCGGAGATGGGCCGCTACAAAGAGATGCTGAAGGTGGGCGCACCCGCGGCCGGAGTGGGAGGGCGGAGCCAGGGTGGGGTCTCTCCCGGGCTTCCCGGCCCCCCTCCTGCCTCCTCAGGGTCCCCTGTATCCCGCAGGCTAGTGGCAGGAGCCCAAGGTTCTGAATCTGCATCTAAGGCCCCGAGTCTTAGATGCTGGATCCTGGCTTTCAGATCTGGGCCTGTGGCCTTGAACTTCGGTGTCTGAGACTCTGAGGCTGAGCTTCTTAGCCTCAGGGTTCGGGAAGCTCAAAGCCAGATCTCAGAGTCTAGGTTCCCAGCCTTCCTGTTGGGGTTCTGAGTCTGAGCCTGGCGGGGTGTGGGCGGGGGGCACTGGCTCCAGGTTTGAGGCTGGGGGGGGTGGGTGGCGAAGCCTGCAGACTGAGGCTCAGGATGGAAAAGTGAAAGCTGTGGTTCTGGGCTTGGGAGGCAGAGGCTCCCGGCTGCAGCTTCTAGGCTGTGGCTGCGGAGCGGTGGCCGCAGCAGGGGCTGGGTGGGATGCCCTGGGTCTGAGGCTTTGGGCTCTGGGGCTTGGAGGGGTGGAGGCTCAGGGCCAAGGCTCAGAGTTGGGGCTGATGGCCCCGGCCGCCCACGCCCGGCGGGCAGTTTGCTGTGGTGCAGATCGACACGGCTCGAGAGCTGGAGGATGCCAACTTCCTCCTGGAGAGCTACCTGAACCTGGCGCGCAGCAACGAGAAGCTGTGCGAGTTTCACAAGACCATCTCCTACTGCAAGACCTGCCTCGGCCTGCCCGGCACCCGGGCGGGCGCCCAGCTCGGCGGCCAGGTCAGCCTGAGCATGGGCAACGCCTTCCTGGGCCTCAGCCTCTTCCAGAAGGCCCTGGAGAGCTTCGAGAAGGCCCTGCGCTATGCCCACAACAACGACGATGCCATGCTCGAGTGCCGCGTCTGCTGCAGCCTGGGCAGCTTCTACGCCCAGGTCAAGGTGGGCCTGGGCCCCCGGGGAGGGCGGTGGAGGCTGGGGTGCCCTGAGCCGCGCTCCCGGCTGAGTCGCTTCCTTCAGTCGTCCCATTTAGGCAGGGATGAGACAGGCTGGAGTCTGAGAGGGAAGAGCCTTACCAAGGAGGTAAAGATGTGGTCGGGAAGGGCAGAGCCAGAATTTAAGCCTCGATCTGTCTGACTTCCTGGGGGATGAAGCTCCTGTTATGCGAGGACAGGCCGTGAACCAGCACTGCCCCGTGTTTGCTGTGTGATCTTGGGCAAGCCAACTCCCCTCTCGGAACCCATGAAACGAGGGAGAATGGGACCCACGTTTCAGCATGGTTGTAAGGATTCGTTCATGACACATATACTGAGCGTCTACTCTGTCCCAGGCGCCTCTGGCCTGACGTGCAGCCGTGCAACAGTCAAGACCCCGGGCTCAGGAAGCTTGCATTCTAGCCTAGGGGAGAAAGACAAACGAATACAGTCAGCAAGTCAATTACGCAGCAGGCTGGAAAGTGCTGGGGGGGGTGGGGAGGAAGGCGAGCGGGGGTTGGAAGTGCTGAAGATGGGGTGTGGCCACTTCAAACAGGGCGGTTGGAAGACCTCCAGAGAGGTGAGGTCTGTGGACTTGCAGGAGAGTGGGAGGCTGGCAAAGAACAAAAAAGAGGCAGTTCCCGTCATGGCTCAGCGGAAAGGAATCCAACTAGTATCCACGAGGATATGGGTTCGATGCCTGGCCTCGCTCAGTGGGTTAAGGATCCAGCATTGCTTGCTGTGAGCTGTGGTGTAGGCCGTAGAAGACTCGGCTCGGATCTGACCTTGCTTTGGCAAAAAAAAAGGGGGGGGGGGCAGTTAAAACATAGCTATTCCCTTAGAGAGCTTATGGAGCATGTTCCAGGAAGGATGGAGGCCAGCATGGCTGCAGCCGGTGTGTCAGTAGTGGGCGGCGGGGGGCCGTCAGAGAAGGGAGAGGGGAGAGGACAGACTGCGGAGGAACAGGTAGGAGCCAATGACCACAGGCTTCTGGCCCCGAGCAATTGTTCTCCTTCCAGGCTGCGCTTGGTCTGGCTGCTCGTAGGGGATATCACGGCCTGGCACATAGTAGGTGCTTGATAAGTCCCGGAGTGTATACACGCTGACGGATCAGAGGTGGGATGTGAAGAAATGGGAATCACCCATGAGGACACCGAGGATTTTGTTTTCAGCAACTGGATGTATGGGGAAGCCATTCAGTGAGACGCGGGAGGACTGAAAAGGGATTAGATAGGGGTCTCTCAAAACCTTTTATTGATTGGGAAGAAAATTAACCATACAGGAGAGCAGAGAGGAGAATGTGATGAATCTCCATATACCCGCCACTGATATTTCACAGTTATTAATATTTTGCTATATTTGAGTTTCCCAGTGGCTCAGCAAGTTAAGGATCTGGTGTTGTCACTGCTGTGGTGCCTGTTTGATCCCTGGCCTGGGGAACTTTTGTGTGCTGCGGGCACACCCAAGAAAAAGTATCTATATATATATATAGAGAGAGAGAGAGATGTAGATTTTTTTTAATATACCTCCAAGTTCTATGAAAAAGTGTGTGTGTGTGTGTGTGTGTGTGTGTATATATATATATATACATACATACATATATATATATATACTTTTTTTTTTTTGGATTTTTAGGGCTGCACCCGTGACATATGGAGTTTCCCAGGCTAAGGGTCTAATCGGAGTTGTAGCTGCCGACCTACGCTACAGCCACAGCAATGCAGGATCCGAACCACCTCTGTGACCTACACCACAGCTCAGGGCAACACCGGATCCTTAACCCACTGAGCATGGCCAGGGATCTAACCTGTGTCCTCAGATTCGTCAACCCCTGAGTCATGAAGGGAACTCCTGTTTTGCTCTGTTTGACTTAGGTATTTTTTACTGAAGTGTTGTGATATAAAATTAGAGGCATCAAGACATTTTACCCCAAAGCAGGCCAATAGGCATTTCTGGAAAAACAAAAGACCATTTTCTGATATAAGGACACTTTATCACAAAATCACGATGCTATTATCACACATACCACAGAGGATAATTACCTCTTAAATTTCTCTGCTTGTCCTGAAAGTACACTTTTCCTCTCAGTTTGTTTGAATCAGAACACAAACAAGAACCACACATTGCGGTGGTTATTACGTCTCTGAGTCTTTCAGTAGAAAATTCCTACTCTTATTTTCCATGAGATTGAAGAAGCCAGATTAATTGTCTTGTAGAATGTTCCATCTCACTGTCTCATTGCTTCCTCAAGGAGTCGTGGAACTTGCTTCTTTGCCTCCATTACTCGCTATGAACTAGAACTTAAATTATGACTTGGTGGCGTTCTCTGGGGGCACAGAGGGTTAAAGATCCAGCATTGTCACTTCAGCGGCCTGTTGTGCCATCGGTCGCTGTTGTGCCATGGGTTCGATTCCTGGCCCAGGAACTTTCACATGATGCAGGCACAGCCAAAAGAACAAGATTTGGTAAGATTTAGGTCACATATTTTCGGTGAGAATACTATATATATGAGGCTGCATTATACCGATGGCTGCGGGGTGACCATCTGATCTCTACATTTTCAGCTTTGCCTTCTTTCTTTCACGACCAGCAGGTTAACTTGTGGCTTAACACTTAGGCTGTGAATATTCAGTTCTGCAACAACATCTTCTGTAATGGTTTTTTTTTTTTTTTTGCCTTTTGTCATTTTAGGGCCACACCCGCGGCATGTGGAGGTTCCCAGGCGAGGGGTCTAATCAGAGTTGTAGCCGCCGGCCTACGCCACGGCCACAGCAACGCGGGATCCAAGCTGTGCCTGGGACCTACACCACAGCTCACGGCAACGCTGGATCCTTAACCCACTGAGCGAGGCCAGGGATCGAATCCGCAACCTCATGGTTCCTAGTCGGATTCGTTAACCACTGAGCCACGACGGGAACTCCTGTAATGGTTTTAATATCCATTGATGTTTGTTGCCTGAATCAGTTCTTTCATTTCAACTCTCATAAAATGGTGACTTCCAAGTTCTGTCATACCTTCTAAAATTATTAGCTGTGATTTTTTTTTTTTTCTTTTTAGGGCGGCACCTGAGGTATATGGAAGTTCCCGGGCTAGGGATGGAATCAGAGCTACAGATGCCGGCCTACACCACAGCCACAGCAACGCTGGATCCTTAACCCACTGAGGCCAGGGATTGAGCCCGCAAGCTCATCGTTCCTAGTTGGGACTGCTGAGCCATGGAGGAAACTCCTAGCTGTGATTTTTCTATAAGGAAGAACCTCCTCTCGTAAATTGGAGCTAGCGAGTAACTCTGAAAGATAGCTCCTAAAGGAAAAGAGGAATATTTTTCTCTCTCCTTTAATTACACTTTTCAGAATGATGAGCTGACATTAATAGCTGCCTTCAGCAATCACACTTGTTTTGTTTCATCTTTTTGGAGTATCATTATGAAATCATAGATTTTAAAAAATATGCAGTGTTCTTTAGTCAGCTGGAACAATCATTGTTCTTTTTTTTTCTTTTTTGGCCACCCTGTGGCATGTGGAATTCCTAGGCCAGGGATCAGATCCAAACCGCAGTTGTGACCTATGTGCTGGGATCCTTAACCCACTGTGCCAGGCTGGGGATCGAACCTGTGTCCCAGTGCTTCAGAGACATGGCCAATCCCGTTGTGCCACAGTGGGAACTCGCATTGTTCCTTCAGATGCTCATCTCATCTAAACTTTAGTCAGTGGAATTCCCTCCAGTATGGCCGCTGTATCCTTTTGATGAGACTTCATTTAGTCTTTGAAACAAAGCATTCCTGTTTTCTGGCACAATAGCCTGTCCCAGGCTCATTGTGTATACAGTTGCCCCTCAGGATCCTGGTTCCAGGATCCCTGAGGATACTGAAATCCAGGAATGCTCAAGTGGGTTATAGAAAATGGTGTCGTGTTTGCATATAACCTACGTACATCCTCCTGTTTACTTTAAATCATCTCTACATTACTTATAATACCTAATAAAATGCCAAGTCTGTGTAAATAGTTTGGTGTATGGCAAATTCAACTTTGCTTTTTGGAACTTTCTGGAAGTTTTTCCCCTGAATTTTTTTTTCTTTCTTTTTACGGCTACATGTGCAGCATATGGAAATTCCCGGGCAAGGGGTCGAATCGGAGCTGCTATTGAGGCCTACAGCACAGCCATGGCAATACCAGATCCAAGCCACATCTGTGACCTGTTCCACAGCTTGCAGCAACGCTGATCCTTAACCCACTGAGTGAGGCCAGAGACCCAGTGTACATCCTCAGCACACACTGTGTTGGGTTCCTGTCCTGCTGAGCCACAATGGGAACTCCTCCCCGAGTACATTCAACACTGGGCTGGTTGCATTCAAGAATGTGAAACCCACAGACACAGAGGGCCCACTGTATTTTCTCTTCCAGACTTGGAGCCAGCCATTCCTCTGGGTTCTTTTTAGCAGGGAATGGTATCTAGAGACCAAATGCGGGCTCTTAGGGTGTTCGTTGCTACTGGGTTGTCATTGCTACTAAATCTCTTCAGTTGCCAATATACTGATATTTCCACTTCATATCTAATGTTCCAGGATTTTCCTTAATTTATTTCAAACTCGATTCTCTTTTCTCTTAAACTGAAAATCTTGGTTTCTAATAATATAATTAAATATCTGCTTTATCCTACAAAGCACATAAAAGAGTTTCAAAAGACAATACCAATATTACTTTTTTAAAAAAAGCAGAGTTCCCTGGTGGCTAAAAGGAGCTAAGGATCAAGCATTGCCACTGCTATGACTTGAGTCACTGCTGTGGTGCAGGTTCAGTCCTTGGCCCCAGAACTTCTGCATGCCACAGGAAAAAAAAAAAGATGATGAATAAATTAAGTTTATGATTTTTTTTAATTCTTTGGTGGCGGGGGGACACACCCATGACATGCTGAAGTTTTGGGGCCAGGGATCAAACACACCACAGCAGCGACCTGAGCCGTAGCAATAGCAACACCAGATCCTTAACCCACTGCGCCACCAGGGAACTCTTGCATTCTTTTGTCTTTTTAATATATCCCACTGTGGCTGAACTGTTCGAGTGTATGTTTTAAGGTCATTTGAAGTAATAATTTTTTCTGTGTGGTTTATTTTAATATGCAATGAATATATTATAATCATTATAAAATTATAAAAATATATAATATATCTTGATGGTATTATAAATATCATTACAATTATCATAATTAATTATAATATAATATTATATGACATGTTACAGTTAAAATCATTTGTTTCCATTTTCTTTTTTTTCCCATTTTTTATGGATTTTTTTTTTTTTTAAGGGCCACACCCATGGCATATGGAGGTTCCCAGGCTAGGGGTTGAATCAGAACTGTAGCTGCTGGCCTACGCCAGAGCCACAGCAACGCTAGATCCAAGCCGCGTCTGTGACCTGCACCACAGCTCACAGCAATGCCTTATCGTTAACCCACTGAGCGATGCCAGGGATCGAACCCGCAACCTCATGGTTCCTAGTCGCATTCGTTTCCGCTCTGCCACGACGGGAACTCCAGGCCTGGTGTTCTTTGAGCCGATAATGCCGGCTGGCAATCAGGCACCAAGACTTCGGTGAACAGCTGCTACTGCGGCCAGAGGAAAGCTCCAGGGCAGGGGGGGGCTGATATCCCCACCAACTGCCTTCTGTGTGTCTCTGAGGCCGAGGGACCTAACTGCAACTGGGTGTGAGGAGAAGCCAACCATATTCTCTTGCTTCTCATTCATTCATTCATTCATTTATGCATTCAACAAATACTGTGCGTCTACTAAGTGCCAGAAACTGTGCTGGGTTCTTGCCTAACATCGGCCAGCCAGAGGAAAACCGCTGTGTTCTCAGAGCCCACACCTTCGTGCTGCTTGTTCCCTCTGCCTGGATCACTCTTTGCTTGGACACCAGAATGAATGAAGGAATGAAGGAACTCATAGTGGAGTGTGCCCCTGCATCCTGCCCCTTCCCTGTGTCTCCTGCAGGACTACGAGAAAGCCCTCTTCTTCCCCTGCAAGGCTGCTGAGCTCGTCAACGACTACGGCAAAGGCTGGAGCCTCAAGTACCGGGCCATGAGCCAGTACCACATGGCTGTGGCGTATCGCCTGCTGGGCCACCTGGGCAGCGCCATGGAGTGCTGTGAGGTGGGGCAGCAGGGACAGGGACAGGGGGGGGTGGTGGTGTGGACCAGGGTCTGGGGCCCAGGACAGCAGGGCTTCTTCCTGACAAGTCAGCCCTCCAAGGCCCCCGAGGCTTGGCCCTGGCCCTGCCTTTCTACAGCCGAGCCCCTGAAAGCTGTGTTTGTTCCTCTCACCTCCGCCCCAAACCTCACTCCCTTTCATTCTCAGGGGATGGAGCTTCCCTCTGCCCCCTTCCGTTCATGGGACGTTTTAGGTAAGAAGAGAGCCAGCCTCTGGAGTTCCGCTGACCTGGGTTCAAATCCCAGCTTTGGCACTTAGCGGCCAGGTGACCTTGGTCAAGTCACTTTGCTCTCTGAGCCTCAGTGTCTACACTGCCGGGTGCTGTTAGTCCTCATTGGTTCAGCGTTTGAGGTCTCAGCTCCGTAAAAGATATATTGGGCTCTGAGGATGTGGGTGACCCTGGACTGTCCATCAGAGGGGCCCACTGAGTGAGGGCACCCCAGTGGGGGCAGATGAACAGGCCCGAGTGACTGGCCTCCATCACAGGAGTCTATGAAGATTGCACTGCAGCATGGGGACCGGCCACTGCAGGCGCTCTGCCTGCTCTGCTTTGCTGACATCCACCGGAACCGTGGGGACCTGGAGGTGAGGTCACCGGGGTGCAGGGGGAGGCGGCGTGGGCCGGGCCCAGTCTGACTCCGGCCCTCCCTGGCTGTGCAGACAGCCTTCCCCAGGTACGACTCTGCCATGAGCATCATGACCGAGATAGGAAACCGCCTGGGGCAGGTGCAGGTGCTGCTGGGTGTGGCCAAGTGCTGGGTGGCCAGGAAGGCGCTGGACAAGGTGAGATGGGCCCCTTGCCTGTAGCCCCCAGCTCTCCCCAATGCCCCCACTTGGGGCCGGTAGGTCAACCAACAATTTGTGGGTCTGCTTCTGGGCAGGACTCTTTCAGACACTTACTCCCAGCCCATGAGGCTTGGGGATTCCAGATTATTTTCCAGGCTGAGAAGGCCCCAGACTTGCCCAGTCACACAGCTAGTAAGGGACCACGCCTGGGGTTTGAACTCAGGATGCTTTAAGTGCCTCCTGTGATTTTGCAACGCCCCGTGAGACAGGAATATTCTTCCCATCCTGTATCTGAGTAAACCGAGGCAGGAGGAGGCAACCCGCCCGAACAGCTCTTGCAGCCATACCCCAGCGTCTTCCAGTTACCTTGTACACAGGCCAGCTCCCAGCAGTGCCGCCCTCCGCAGGCCCGCCCCTCCCTCCCCCTCCCTTTCCTGTGCGCGCCAAGGCCTCGGTCAGAGAGCTCTGCCTGTGCTCACCTTCCAGGCTCTGGATGCCATCGAGAGAGCCCAGGACCTGGCCGAGGAGGTGGGGAACAAGGTCAGAGCTGATTGCGGCTGGCACGCCTGGAGTCAGGAGCCCAGGGTGGGCTCTTGTGGGGGTGGGGAGGACCCCCTTGAGCCTGCTTGTGCCCTGATCTCCAGAAGCTTCCCCCAGCCATCCCCCTACCCTGGCTGTTTCTCTTCCAGTCAGCGAACACTTCGGAAGGCAGAGTAAGAATTTCAGGAGTCTCCGTTGGGGCTCAGTAGGTTAAGAACCCGACCAGTATCCATGAGGATGCAGGTTCAATCCCTGACCTAGCTCAGTGGGTTAAGGATCCAGCTTGATGTGAGCTGCGGTGTAGGTTACAGAGGTGGCCTGGATCCCATGTTGCTGTGGCTGTGGCGTAGGCTGGCGGCTGCAGCTCCAATTTGACCCTTAGTCCCCTGGGAAATCCCATATGCCTCAAGTGCAGCCCTAAAAATACAAAGAAAAAAAAAGCTTCTGTTCCTTTCATAGTATATGTGGCCTCTCCAAATTTAATAATCACATCCAAACCTAGAAATGTTGAAAACAGGCTCAGAGTTTCTCAAAGTCTTCTGGAAGATGTGCATTTCTCAGGGATCAGGTGCACAGTCCAATTAAAACGCCAAATGTATGTGCCTTTGACTGGATTATACCCTCTCTGGTTTACCCAGTTATCTCAGGCTCATCAGAAATGACCTTGAGCTATTGTGTGGTGTTATTTTGGGGGAGGAGGCGGGGCGTACCTGTGGCCTGTGAAATTTCCCAGGTCAGGGATTGAATCCGAACTGCAGCCGCATCCTAGGCCACAGCTTTGGCAAGACGGGATCCTTAGCTCACTGCTCCAGGCCAGGGATCAAACCCACGCCTCAGCATCAACTCCAGCCGCCATGGAAACAGTGCCGAATCCTTAACCCGCTGTGCCACAGCAGGAACTCCTGTTGTGTGTATTTAGTTTACAAAAACAGGAGAGCAAATTAATTATTGTGGAGTCAGTGAAGCCGGTTTGGTCAATAAAATCCTTGAAAAACATGGCGTTCCCAGCTGGTTGTAGGGGTGAAGGTCACTGACCTCACCTACTCCCTCATTCTGCATGAGGGGAAACCCAGGCCCAGAGAGGGCAGGACAATTTTCCTGCGTCCATCAGCCAGGCAGGAATGTGGCCAGGACTGGACCCCTACATACTGACTGCCCGGTGGCCTTGCGGGGACAGCTTCTTGGGCTGGGCTGGGTTGGGAGGGGCAGCAGGACAGCTGCTGCCCACCACTGACTCGATCTTGTCCCCGCCGGCCCCAGCTGGGCCAGCTCAAGCTGCACTGCCTGAGCGAGAGCATCTACCGCAGCAAAGGGCTGCACCGGGAGCTGCGTGCGCACGTCGTGCGCTTCCACGAGTGCGTGGAGGAGACGGAGCTCTACTGCGGCCTGTGCGGCGAGTCCATAGGCGAGAAGAACAGCCGCCTGCAGGCGCTGCCCTGCTCCCACATCTTCCACCTCCGGTGAGCTCCCCATTGGGGCACGCAGGGTCTCTCTGGGGCCTAATCACAATAGGAACGCAAACAGCAAACAGGTGCATAGTGCTTTCTGCAGACCATGCCTGTTTTAAGACTTTCCCATCTTTTTTTTTTCTTTTAAGGGCCGCACCCACGGCATATGGAGGTTCCCAGGCTAGGGGTTGAATCGGAGCTACAGCTGCCGGCGACACCACAGCCGCAGCAACGCGGGATCCAAGCCGTGTCTGCGAGCGACCTACACCACAGCTCACAGCAACGCTGGATCCTTAACCCACTGAACAAGGCCAGGGATTGAACCCGCAACCCCATGGTTCCTAGTCGGATTCGTTTCCGCTGCGCCACGATGGGAACTCCAAGAGTTTCCCATCTTTTAACTCACTGAATCCGCCTGCGAGGTGGACACTCTTTTATTATTCTCCCCAAAAAGGATTCTGAAATGCTCTCCTAGGTCATGGGGTTTAGACACCCAAGGCCAGACCTGCCACCATCCCAACCTCCCGCCTCCCGGTCCAGGCTCTGCCCTGGAGGCCACCCCAGGCAGAGCGCAAGGGCCCAGCAGGGCCACTGGCGGGAGCCTGGGGCTGTGGATGCCTCCTGCACCTGCAGCGGGGAGGTGGAGGGAGAGAGCCCAGCCCGGGATGGAAGGACAGGCCCGGTGAGTGGACAGGGTCCTTTGCTTCCCAAGGTGCCTGCAGAACAATGGGACGCGGAGCTGCCCCAACTGCCGCCGCTCATCCATGAAGCCTGGCTTTGTGTGACCCCGCCAGGCCTCCGCCTCGCCCCCCCTGCTCCTCTGCCCCCACGCTGGAGGCCCCCCCGCTGGACTGGCGGTGCTTCTGACGCCTGTTGACTCCAGGGGCCCAGCTGCCCTCCCCGCCTCTTTGTACTTTGCTCTTTATAGAAAAATAAACTGTTGGTACCTGGTCCCATCGGTTCTGTCCTTCCCCACTTGACGTCTGAGGGGTTGGGGAGAGCGGGAGTGAGGCTCCCCGCGTGAGCTTTCTCAGACACACGTGTCCTCTGCATGTATGTATGAGTGCTTCCAGCTGCCCCTCCAGGTTCTTGGGGTGTCACCATGAGCCAGAGGCAAGATCCTGCAGATGAAGAGCACCTTTAAATTTTGAAAGTGCTGGGAGATCCCCCTGTGGTGCAACAGGATCAGTGGCATCTTGGGAGCACTGAGACAGGTTCAGTTCCAGGCTCGGCACAGTGCACCAGGGATCTGGTGGGAACTCCACATGCCAAGGGGCAGCCAGAGGGCGTAAAAAAAAGAAAGTGCTGACATGCAGGGGTGGGAAGGAGCCCGCGATAACAATTAACATAGGAAAGCACTGACATAGTAAATAGGTTAGAAAGATGTTATGGGAGTTCCTGTTGTGGCGCAGCGGAAATGAATCCGATTAGTAACCATAAGGTTTCAAGTTCGATCCCTGGCTTCGCTCAGTGTGTTAAGGATCCGGAGTTGCCTTGAGCTGTGGTGTAGGTCGCAGACGGGACTTGGATCCCGTGTTGTTGTGGCTGTGGTGTAGGCTGGTGACTACAGCTCAGATTGGACTCCTAGCCTAGGAACCTCCATATGCCACGCAGGTGCGGCCCTAAAAAAACAAAAACAAACAAAAACCCTAGCTGACTAATATAAAAGTGATAAGTGCTTTGGAAAAGCAAACAGCAGAGCAGCATTCCTCTTCCTCATCTTTATCCTCTTTCCTTCTTCTTCCTCTTTTTTTGACCAAGCCCATAGCATGCAGAAGCTCCTGTTGTAGCATTTCCTAGGCCAGGGATCAAACCCCTGCAGCGACCTCAGTCACGCCAGTGACAATGCCAGCTCCTTAACCGGCTGTGCCACCAGGGAACCCCCCTCTTCTCTTCCTGATGGCCCTAAAGCTCTTAGTGGGACAGATGCAGACAGGCACTGTGTGGAGGGGTGGCCTGGTGTGAGTATTGGAACCCAACCAGGTGAGGAGGGTATCTAAACGGGGGAAGCCCCGGTTTAGGAGGCAGAGCCTGTGTGGAGAGAGAAGGGCGCCCACGTGTGTGGGTGCCTCATCCTGGAGTGTCAGAGCCCAAGTAGGGTGAGAAAGTTCATGCGAAGGCAAGGCCTGGAGCTGGGGACTGGGGCCAAGCAACGTGAGGAGGATATCCATGTGGATGGGCGGTCAGGGAGCTGGAGCCTGAACAGGGCAAGGAGGGCGTCTGTGCGCGGGCAGCCTGGTGTGGAGCAGGGTGAGGAGCACACCCTGGAGCAGAAAGGCCGAGCACAGGAGCCTGAGCCGAGGCGGGACGGCAGTCCCTCGGTGGTGGTGGTGGGGGTGCAGCCCAGGGCAAAGTGCCAGAGAGGGCAGCCTGGCATGGGTTGTTGCAGCCTAAATGGGGTAGGGAGACACCCAAGGGGAAAAGGTGTTAGAGTTTCAGTAGCACAAACAGGGCAGGTACTTGGGGTGGTCGAACACAGATGAGTGAAGAAGGATCTGTGTCTGGGAGGGAGGGCGTGGCAGCGAGAAACTGCCTACGTAGAGGGATGGTCAAAGAAGTAGATACATTAAGGATAATGGGAGCAGATCACTATTGAAGATGAGAGTTACAAATGAGGAAAGGGAGAACACCAGAAGGGACCCCGTCATACTGAATTGGAATTGTAGAGATTAGTGTGAAATATTGGATTTCAAAATATATAGCTAAATAGGAGTTCCCGTCGTGGCTCAGTGGTTAACGAATCCGACTAAGAACCATGAGGTTGCAGGTTCAATCCCTGGCCTTGCTCAGTGGGTTAAGGATCCGGAGTTGCCGTGAGCTGTGGTGTAGGTTGCAGACGTGGCTCGGATCCCGCGTTGCTGTGGCTGTGGCGAAGGCCAGCAGCTACGGCTCCTGTTAGACCCCTAGCCTGGGAACCTCCACATGCTGTGGGTGTGGCTCTAGAAAAGGCAAAAAGACAAAAAAAAAAAAAGATATATAGCTAAATAGAGAAATAAATAATGTTACAAATGTGTGTGTGTGTGTGTGTGCGTGTGTGTGCGTGTGTGTGCATGTGTGTGCATGTGTGTGCAAGTGTGTGCATGTGCGTGCATGCACTGGCCTGGGAGTGACCTGCAAGTAGCAATGAGCACATCCAGCACCCGGATTATAGCTTCTAAATACCATGCTCCACTTAACAGAAGCAAGGTTCTTCGAAAAAGTGGCTGATCCCAGGCCTGGAGCAGGAAAAGTACAGATGAGCCTGGAATGTCTTGTTTCACAAAGCAGAGAAAGCTGAAAAAATGACGAGGGTAACTCAAAAGGCCACATGAGCCAGACTGAATGGATTCCCGCCACTTAATAATGATTGTCCTGGAATTCCCATTGTGGCCCAGTGTGTTAAGGACCTGACATTATCTCTGTGAGGATGTGGGTTTGATCCCTGGTCTGGCTCATTGGGTTAAGGTTCTGGCATTGCCGCAAGCTGTGGTGCAGGCCGAGGCTGCAGCTCCAAATAGACCCCTGGCCTGGGAACTTCCATATGTTACAGGTGCGGCCATAAAAAGAAAAAAAAAAAAAGAAATGAGTGTCCTAATCAGCTCGGGCCGCCTGCCATAACACAATACCATAGACTGGGTGGTTCAAACAACCAAAATGTATTTTCTCACAGTTTTGGAGACTGGAAATGCAAGATCAAGGTGCCAGCGGGGGCTGGCTCCTGTTGAGGCTTCTCTCCCTGACTTGTAGACAGCCACTTTCTCACTGTGTCCTCACATGGTGCTTGTGTGTGGAGCAGGAGGCAGCAAGATCTTCCTCTTTGTCTTCTTATAAGGTCACTAACCCCATTATGACCTCATCTAACTCTAATTACCTCCCAAAGGTCCTTCCTCCAAATACCTGACTTTGAGGGTTAGAGCTTCAACGTATGAATTTGGAGGGGTGGGGAGATACAGACATTCAGTCCATAGCGATGATTTAGTTATTGGATAAAATAATCCATGCTGATGTAAGTAAATAAATGAATAAATTTGACACGATAAAGAATGGGATATGTACATAGTTCCAAAGACTATGGGTATTGAATAGTCTTTGGAACTGTGGGTGGAAAAGAGGAAACTACCAGTGGAGAAGGTTGGCAGACACCAGATCAATCAAGTGAGAAAGGTCAACACTGTCCAGGAATGGGACAACATGAAATCAGCTGCTACCTGAATGAATGGGGTGAGAAACTCAGCATCGCTTCTGTGATATTCCTGCCAAAGTAAAATCACCTGATGTAAAATCATGAGGAAACACCAGATAAACAGGAATTTAGAAATATTCTACAAAGTAACTGTGATCTTCAAAACGGTCAAGGTCATGAAGCCAAGGAAATACTGAGAAATAATTCCAGATTGAAAGAAACTAAGGAACTACAGTTAAATACAATGCCTGACTCAAATGCTGCAGGAAAAAAAAATTATTTGTGTTGTATTTGCAACATTTCTCTAGATTTGAGATGACCTTCAAAATAAAAAAAAATAATAATAAAAATAAGAGTAGTACCGGGTAAGGGGTTGAGGAGTGAGGGGCCAGGAGAGGGAGGCTGCAGCATTACAAGGCTGTGAAGGTGGGTCTGCATGAGCAGGAGGCATTCAAGCAAAGACTTGAAGGAACGGAGTTCCTGTCGTGGCTCAGTGGTTAATGAACCCGACTAGCATCCATGATGGACCCGGGTTTGATTCCTGGCCTAGCTCAGTGGATTAAGGATCCGGCGTTGCCATGAGCTGTCATGTAGGTGGCAGACGTGGCTCAGATCTGGCGTTGCTGTGGCTGTAGCCAGCGGCTACAGCTCCGATTGGACCCCTGGCCTGGGAACCTCCATATGCTGTAGGTGCGGCCCTAAAAAAAAAAAAAAAGACTGCTCTTTCCAGGAGCATGCCTGGCCTGGTGTCAGAGAAGCAAGCAGGCCTCTGATGAGGGAGGAGAGGAGTGGGAGTCGAGGTCCTGGAGAAAGTCATGGGGGAGTAAAAACCCCCAGGGCCCTGTGGGCTATTATAGAGACCTTGGCTCTTACTCTGAGTGAATCATGCAGATGCTACAGGATTTTGAACACAGCAACGCCATCTGACTAGGTTTTAAAAGAATTCTGGGGAGTTCCCATCGTGGCGCAGCAGAAACGAATCCGAATAGGAACCATGAGGTTGCGGGTTTGATCCCTGGCCTTGCTCAGTGGATTAATGATCCAGAGTTGCCGTGAGCTGTGGTGTAGGTTGCAGACGCATCTCGGATCCTGCGTTGCTGTAGCTGTGGCTGTGGCGTAGGCCGGCAACTGTAGCTCTGATTAGACCCCTAGCCTGGGAACCTCCACATGCCGCGGGTGCAGCCCAAAAATAACAAAAAAAGACAAAAAAAAGGGAATTCTGGGAGTTCCCATTATGGCTCATCAGTAACAAACCTCACTAGTATCCATGATGAGGTTGTGGGTTTGATCCCTGGCCCTGCTCAGTGGGTTAAGGATCTGGCATTGCTGCAAAGCTTCAGTGTAGGTCCCAGATAAGGATCGGATCTGGTGTTGCTGTGGCTGTGGTGTACGTCGAACCTGCAGCTCCAATTTGACCCCTAGCCAGGGAACTTCCATATGCTGTGGGTGTGGCCATAAAAAGAAAAAACAGAAAGAGAGATTTATGGAGGTGGGAAATCTCCAAGGTCTGTAGACTAAATTGGCCAACTAGAAACCCAGGAATGCTGACAGTTTAGTTCCAGTCAAAATCATAAGGCCTGAGGACCAGGAGAGCTGATAGCATAAATACCTAGTCTGAAAGACAGCAGTTGCAAGACCCTTGAAGAAAGAGGCTGATGTTTCAGTTCAAGTCCCAGACCTGGAAAAGACCCATGTCCCAGCTCAAGGCAGTCAGGTAGGAAGAGTTCCTACTTTCTCTGGGGATAGTCAGCCTTTTTGTGCTCTTAAAATCTTCAACTGATTGGATGAGGCCCACCTACTTTAGGGAAGCCCCTAATTCTTTTTTTTTTGGTCTTTTTTTTGCCTTATCTAGGGCCGCACCCGCGGTCATATGGAGGTTCCCAGGTTAGGGGTCTAACAGGAGCTGTAGCCGCCTGTCTTCGCCATAGCCACAGCAACGCCAGATCCGAGCCGCATCTAGGCCCTACACCACAGCTCAGGCAACACCAGATCCTTAACCCACTAAGCAAGGTCATGGATGGAACCTGCGTTTCTGCTTCGCCATGATGAGAACTCCGAGAATGCCCTGATTCTTAACTGGGCCAGATTCTGAGGTTGAAAGTCCCCCTTCAAAAGAGACTTTTCAGTAGTTTCCACTGTGGTGCAGCTGAAACAAATCCGACTGGTATCCATGAAGATGTGGGTTCGATCCCTAGCTTCGCTCTGTGGGCCGAGGTTCTGCGGGGGCTGTGAGCTGCGGTGTGGGCAGCAAATGCAGCTAGGATTTCCCGAGTTGCTGTGGCTGTGGCTCCCACTCCACCCCTAGCCCGGGAACTTCCATATGCGGGGAGTGCGCCGCCGACCTGCAAAAAAACCTGAAGTGTCTTTTCAGGTGCCCACCCGACTAGGACTACGTTTCCCAAAGGTCACCTCGTCACCTCGTTCCCCTCTTTTCTCCTCCCTTTTTCGTTTTTACATCCAGGCCCCGCCCCGCTTAGCGTGCCAGCCAATAGCGCATTACCTCCCGCGCAGCCCTAAACAGGACAAGGGCGGGAACGGTTCCGGAGCCTTGGGGGCGGGTCCTGTGGCCCGGGCTTCATCTTTTGAATCGCAGACGCAGATTCGCTGTGGTAACGCGACGCAAGCTAATTCTGTCAAGAGTCAGAACTTGGAGAAGGAGGTCTGCCATTAGTCAAGGGCAGGAGTTAAGAAAGACATTAGTAATCGCTCGCCTCGGCTCCTGTCCAGTCTAATCTTCGGCCTTTTCCTCCAGGAAATGAATCTGCTGCCGCAACACGAGAGTCCAGTGACTCGGCAGGAGAAGATGGCGACCGTGTGGGATGAGGCAGAGGTACGCAGCGGGAGAGCCAGGGGTACAGGAGCCGGGGGCCAGCGCGGGGATGTTCTTGTCAGGAGAGGAGGCGGTGGCTGCGGGGGGCGTCAAGGGCTAGCCCGGTCCCGGGGTTGGGGCCGCTGGGGATGTGGGCAGGGGTCTTATAGTTTTGTCGGCGAAGAAGCTGAGGCTGAGGATGGGCTCACAGTCATGAGTTAACTGCTCTGAGTTTAAGAAAATAAAAATTTTTTCACAGCAAGATGGAATCGGGGAGGAGGTACTTAAGATGTCCACAGAAGAGATCGTCCAGCGCACACGGCTGCTGGACAGTGAAATCAAGGTGGGCGCACAACCCCTGATCCCAGCAGCCACTCTCACGTCTTTTTCGGCCTCCCTAGAGGCGGTGTGGGGACCACGATTTCCTCCTCGGACCAGGAAAAGCAAAAAGAAAACTAAGCTTTAAAAGGGATTAGAAGAGAGACAGAGTGGTAGGAGACGAGGCCTGAGAAGAAGACTCGTAAGACTGCCTTTCCTAGCGAAGTCTTCTTCTGGAGAACTCCCTCTTTTAGGAAATCCCAGGTTTACAGATGAAGAAACTGAGTCTCATAGAGTTTTTTTTTTTGTTTTTTTTTTTTACTGTGGTGAAGTATGCAGCCTGTAACAAAGGGCAGAAGCTAAAACCTATATTTGATTGACTCAAAATCATGCTCTGTTTCCCTTTACTCCAGCTATTTCACCAGGAGGTGTCCAGACTGGCCTCCTGTCTTGACCTTTGCGGGTTGTGGACACAGCCTGAGGGTTCGGGGAGCCTTAGAGCTGAGAGCACGGATGCAGGAGGGTCCCTTGGGCCACCTGGACCTCACCAGTTACAAGGCCCTAGGATAAGCTGAGCTAAGGCTGAATGTTTGCTTCCACTCACCCCCATCCCAGATCATGAAGAGTGAAGTGTTACGAGTCACCCACGAACTCCAAGCCATGAAGGACAAGATCAAAGAGAACAGTGAGAAAATCAAAGTGAATAAGACCCTGCCGTACCTGGTCTCCAACGTCATCGAGGTGTGTGTGTATGTGGAGGGGAAGAGAGAGGGTCAGTGGGGCTTGGAGATGGCCTGCGATGGGACCATTGGGGAAAGAGTGGGTGGGCGTTTGGAGGCCTAAGGGCCCTGCCTCCTAGAGTTTCCTCTATAGGGTGAATTTCCAGGGGGGATACGTGGGGCTGAAAAGGTTTCCTCACGTTTCCTTTCCTACTGGCTATTTTTCCTGGGGGGTAGATGACCTCTATGCAGAGAAGCAACACCTGAACAGAACCTTAGCCAGTCTTCTGGCTTATTAACCACCTTTGCTGGGCTCGGGGCTAGTCTGAGGCGTGAGATAGGGGTGGCCAGCCCTGCATGTACTCTCGACCCCGGAAGCACTAGGCTCTGGAAAGGTCAGGGGCTGAGCAGGGCTTCTTGAGCTGAGCTTTTTCCTTGCCCAGCTTCTGGATGTTGATCCCAATGACCAAGAGGAAGACGGTGCCAATATTGACCTGGATTCCCAGAGGAAGGGCAAGTGTGCAGTGATCAAAACCTCTACACGACAGGTGAGGCTGGCTCAACCGTAGAGCTGAGGAGGGTGAGGGCTTGACGTGGGACAGGACTAGGGAGCCTCACGGAAGGCGGTAACTGAGGCTGCTCCTGGAATCTCTCCTACAGACATACTTTCTACCTGTGATTGGGTTGGTGGATGCTGAAAAGCTGAAGCCAGGAGACTTGGTGGTGAGTGGTGTCCCCGAACCCAGGCAGGGCTTTTCCAGTGAGGTTCCTCCCATCAACTGGCTGAGCCCCTGCCCCTGCCCAGGTCCCTGATGGACCTGAATGTCTGCAGAGCAGCCTGGAGAGCCTGTCCGCCTGCTCTTTGATTCATGTGTTGCCTGGTCCCATACCTTTCCTTTCACTTTATAGACACCTGTCATCCAGCCACGTAGCTAGGCCTTGAGCTGGGCCAAATCTCACGCCTTGGTGCTGTGTCCCCAGGGTGTGAACAAAGACTCCTACCTGATCCTGGAGACCCTGCCCACAGAGTATGACTCGCGGGTGAAGGCCATGGAGGTGGACGAGAGGCCCACAGAGCAATACAGTGACATTGGGGGCCTGGACAAGCAGATTCAGGAGGTGAGGAGGCACGGCAGCCTTGACAGACTTTGGTGTTTCTCTGCTTTGCTGGCTAGAGTCCTTCGCCCTGACCGTGCCTCTTATTCTCCCAGTCCCCTAGGGAGGCAAGGAGGAGGCCGTGTAACAGTTTATGAGAGTGAGAGCTGGAGAGACTGAATGACTTGCCCAGGGTCACAGAAGTTTAGGGCCACAGTCAGGACTGGAACCCAGACTCCTTGTTCTTAGCCCAGTGACTTTCTGCCATACCCTGCTGTTCCTGGGGAATCCGTAACCAGCCTTGGGGGCAGCGAGCATTCTGTGTCCTCTGGATGTGAGGGGAGAGGGCAGTGTCCTTGAACTGGAGGAGGAGGGCTGAGTTGGAGCCCTTCGGGTTGGGCTGGAGAAGCCCTTAAGGCTTCACTCTCCTCACTGGGTCTTCTTTCTGGCAGCTGGTAGAGGCCATTGTCCTGCCAATGAACCACAAGGAGAAGTTTGAGAACTTGGGGATCCAGCCTCCAAAGGGGGTGCTGATGTACGGACCCCCGGGTACAGGGAAGACCTTGCTGGCCCGGGCCTGTGCCGCACAGACCAAGGTGAGTGCCTTGGGAGGGATGAAGAGGCAGATGGTGGGAGCTTAAGCTCTGCCACACGGGCTCAAATCGAAGATCCCTCTCACCACACCTTTGGCCTGATTTTCTCAACCCCACCCCCACCCTAGGCCACCTTCCTGAAGTTGGCAGGCCCCCAGCTGGTGCAGATGTTCATTGGGGATGGTGCCAAGCTGGTCCGGGACGCCTTTGCTCTGGCCAAGGAGAAAGCGCCATCCATCATCTTCATTGATGAGCTGGATGCCATTGGTACCAAGCGGTAAGGGGGTGCTGGGTGCCACCCAGGGCATTGTTCTAAATTCCAGCTCTCCCTCCCTGTTCCCTCCTGCCCCTAGGAAGATGGCAGCTCTGTTCTTGTGGTTCTGTTTCTTAAGTTCTCTTGTAATTAGCTACCTGCTTCAATTCTTTTCCTCTGACTATCCATGGTCCCTCATGCCAGCAGATCTTGCTTTCCCTTCCTGGGCCTCCCCATTGCTCTCGGGGATAAATGCTAGGCTTGCTGTGGCCTGCCAGGCCCCTGTGGCTATCCCTGCCCTCACCTTCCCACTCCCTCCACAGTATCCCCTCGATTTGCAAGCTCACACTGGTGGGAGAGAGTTTGTACCTGCTGTTTCCTCTCTGGGGTGTGCTTTTCCTTTTTCCCAGTTCTCCATTGGTTGGGCAGCTGATGTGTTTTTGGCCTTCAGATCTCAGCCTGAGGGACATTTGCTTCGGGGACGTCTGCCAGGGCTCCCTATTACACGCCAAGTCTGGGCCAGATCTCTGGGTTTTTTTTTTTTTGTTTTGTTTTGTTTTTGCTTTTTAGGGCCGCACCTGCAGCATATGGCGGTTCCCAGGCTAGGGGTCAAATCGGAGCTACAGCTGCTGGCTTACACCACAGCCACAGCAATGCCAGATCCCAGCCGCGTCTGGGCCACAGCTCATGCCAACGCCAGATTGTTAACCCTCTAAGCAAGGCCGGGGATCAAACCTGCAACCTTATGGTTCCTAGTCAGATTTGTTAACCACTGCGCCACGACGGGAACTCCGGATCTCTATATTTTTAAGTTTAAACTCGGTTTGTGTGTTTTGGTCAGTTTTATCCTCAGCCTGACCCTGACCCCAGGAGCCACGCCATTTCTGTGCCAGTCCCTGGGCTGGGGGCCTCAAGTTGAATGAGGCTCTCCCTGCCCAGCACGGGTTGGGTTGAGTTTCTGGTGGTGGAGAAGGAGAGGCCTCTCCCTGAGCTGTGGCCTCACCACTGACTCGGGTCTCCTGTGGCCCAGCTTTGACAGCGAGAAGGCCGGGGACCGGGAGGTGCAGAGGACGATGCTGGAGCTTCTGAACCAGCTGGACGGGTTCCAGCCCAACACCCAAGTGAAGGTGAGTGTCATCACGTCACAGGCGAAGGACGTGGGGCTTAAGGTCAGGGGATCTTTGTCATCTAGTTGAGGCAACTGGAATGAGAATTAGGGTCTGTCTTGAAAATCCCCTGCCATTTCACCTGGTGGCCCTGGGCTGCCTCTTTGCCTGTCGTGGCCATGACTATTGCCTGTCTCTGCACCCCTTCCTCCTCAGTTCAGTGTGTTGCTTCTCCCCTTGCTCAGGTAATTGCAGCCACTAACAGGGTGGACATCCTGGACCCTGCCCTTCTCCGCTCAGGCCGCCTGGACCGCAAGATCGAGTTCCCGATGCCCAACGAGGAGGCCCGGGCCAGAATCATGCAGATCCACTCCCGAAAGATGAATGTCAGGTGGGCAAAGCAACAAGCAAGGCTCTGAGACCTGAGGGCAGCAGCAGAGCCATCTCTGTTCTCTTCGTACTGAGCGTCCTCAGGCCCTGCCCTGCCCCCGCCACGTCCCATTCACACAGAGCGCCGTTCCACGTGCCGGCCTCCATTTCTCCCCAGATGCCTGGCGACAGACCTTGCTGGGGCCCAGGCCCTAATTCTAGGTGCTCTGCTCCTTAGAGTCCACCTCTCCCACCCCCATCCCCCACCCGGCCCCTTGATGGGAAGACATGCAGACCAGAGGCGTTGTTCCCTGGGCTCCCCGACCCAGCAGGCGAGCACAGCCCAGTATGGCCCAGGGACTTGTGCCAGGGGCCAGACAGACCTGGGTTTGGATCTGTGTGACTGTCAGCAGGTGGCGTAGCCTCTCAAAGCCTCGGTTTTATTATCTGGGTCTTGGGGGCGAGGGCTCCGACCTCACAGGGTTGTGCAGTGGCAAGTGCAGTACTTGGCACGAGACGAGTAGGTGGCAGCAGCAGCGCTGTGCTGAGGCGGGGCCTGCGCTGCTTGGAGATGCGGGGAGGGCCGCTTTTGTCTCCATGACCTCCTGCTCCTGCCTCAGGCCAAATCCATGCCTGGAGTCTCTGGTGCAGATTTCTAGAAGGCTCGAGCTCAGGAGACACCAGAAATAACCTGGTCTAAGCCTCCCCGTCTCATGCAGAGACGAGAACAAGGCACAAGCGCGGAAGGGACTTGCCCGTGATCATGGCGCTTTGGCCTCGCTGCTTGCTGGGGGCACGTGGGTGGACATCAGCTCCTCCCGCCCCTCCCTGTAGGTAACCGAGGCATGTTGCATCTCTCTACCCCCAGTCCCGACGTGAACTACGAGGAGCTGGCCCGCTGTACAGATGACTTCAACGGGGCCCAGTGCAAGGCCGTGTGTGTGGAGGCGGTGAGTGGTGTGCTGAGGTGGGTGGACGGGGTGGGGTCGTCTGGCCGGCGGAGGCCGCTGAAAGGGAAGAGGCTGAGAAGGCGGAGGCCGCGGGGAGCCAGGCGGGGAGCCAGGCGCGGGTGTGGGGAGGCGCCCCAGAGCCTGTCTGTCCTGGGTGCAGGGCATGATCGCGCTGCGCAGGGGCGCCACGGAGCTCACCCACGAGGACTACATGGAGGGCATCCTGGAGGTCCAGGCCAAGAAGAAGGCCAACCTGCAGTACTACGCCTAGGCTCGCGCCACGCCCGCTCTCCGGTCTCTTGCTGGTTCAGACTCGAAATAAAGGATGGTTTCAGGTTCCTGCCGCCTGTCTGCCTGCCGTCCCCGGCTCTGTGTGGAAGAGTAGCGGCATGTGCGGGAGGCCCCTTCCTCAGGTGCTGCTGCCTGGAAACCTGAGACAGCAGCGGCCTCAAGCCAGCTGTCGGGGTGAGGCCCTTGGGTAGGGGTGGGCGTGCGCTACAGCTGTTCCCGCGCCTCCTGCCTCCCCCACCGTGTCCCTCAGACCCCTCTCTCCGCGCTCCCCGCTCCGCGCTCTCTGCCCCCTCTCTGAACTTTGAGGCTTGTGGCGCTGCCGCTCTGGCATGAGGGGCCTGAAGAGAAACCAAGTTAGTCTTTCCTATCTTTTTGAATGTTGGTGCCCTGGCCCTCGTCGTTGCTCCCTTGGGAAGCCAGGCTGTGGGTCTTTGCCCCCTTGTTTCCTGGCCCCCAAGGCTCCTGTTTCTCTGCACGTCCCTTTTAGCTCTGTTGGCCCATTTCCTCTGAAAAATGAACCTTGAGCAACATCTGCTCAGAGCCCTTCTAGGCCTAAGCAGTGGTCACGCTGTGTTCTCTCCCACCCCAGTCCCGCCATCAGCCCCACTCCTGTCAGGCCCCGTATCGTGTCATCTTCCTTTAGGGTCTTGCTAGTCTTCCTCTGTCTGCCGACCTTCCAGCTCCTCCATCTTGGACCTGACCTGGTGTGGTTCACCGCTCATTGACGGCTCACCCTGGGCCAGGCGCTCTGCAGGTCTTGTGCATAATTTTATCTGGTTAACCTCAATAACCACCAACGGGGTGGCCCCATTTCGTAGAGGCATCTGAGCAGATGGGCAAAGATGCACATCCCTCGGGTGGCATAGCTAGGATTCAAACCCAGGGCTGGGAATAAAGCCTACTTTATATTGTGCTGTCTTCGGCAGCTCTGACCGCCCCTGAATGGCCTTTCAAAGCAGCAGCCCTCCAGAGCTCTCTATCAGCTCTCACTCGCTCTCTGGCAAAAGCCCTTTCTCGTCCTTTTCCCATCACCTCCTCAGAAGGGACGTGCCCAGACACAGACCTGGTGGAGCTCCCCTCCCTCCACCGCCCTGCCTCCGAGCCGCGTGCTGGGTGGGTACGCCTCCACGGCGTTGTCCTTGGTGACCCCACTGACTTCCCATCCCTCCAGGGAGCCCCAGCGCAGTTGCTGAAGTGCTCAGGCTCTATTCCTGCCCTGGGCTGCCTGGCCGTGGCCCTGAGGGGAGCTGCAGGCACGTCCCCTCCCCTTGCGTCATCTATAGATGGGGCCGCACTGCCTCCTTCAGTGGGCTGAGTACCGGGGCTGCATGTGCATCTGCCACCCAGCAGGGGCCCAACACCGGGAGCCCTGGCGCCAGCTCTGGAAGGGAGCGGCTGGTGGGACAGCCCTGGGTTCCTTCCTTGGTTCCGTTAGGCCTGGACCTCCAGGTCCTGCGTATGGCACAGTCAGATGAAGCACGTCCCTTTCTGCTGAAGATACTGAGCTGGAGCCGAGAGCACTTCCTCACTGAGGACTCAGCCAGCCGGGGCTTCATGCCCCTGGACCGGCCTCCCTCGGCCTGCAGGCTGCTGAAGGCAGGAGAGAAAGCCGTGGGGCCCCCCCGCCCGCTCCGCTCGCTGCTAGGAGCACTGGGGAAGCAGCTCCACTTGTGCCTGGTGCTGTCTTTACACGCAGCATATTCAGAGGTGAGCATGTGGTTTAGAATGAGCTCGTTTTTTCCTTTCTTTTTAATGAAAAATAATTTCATGGAGGCCAAACCTGGAGATGACTTTGGGAGGAGCTCCCTTATGTGGTTAAGATACTCAGGGGACAGGCCAGGAAAAAGCCTTGGTCCGTAGGTCTAGAAAATGACACCACCCTTGGGGGTGACATGAGCTATAATGGCAGAGAGCCAGGCTTGTTTTTTTGGGACAAAAAGCTAACAAGCCAGAGAAACATGAAGCGTATACCTTGTTCTGAGAAGCACCCCAAATGCACCAGAGAGAAACAGGCGAAACAGAAGGGCTGGAAGGTAGGCATGAGGGTGGAGAGCGGCTGGGCAGCCTGCAGGAGCTGCGGCCCGCAGGGCAACCAGCCTGGCTGGCGCGCGGGGTGACCACGGGCTCTGGTGTGCAGAACACAGGCGGCCAGTTTCTGTATATTTATTCGCATCTCATCTATACAACAGGTATTTACAGATAGAAACGGAACCACAGCAAAAGTGCTGTAAAACCATTCAGACCCTCTTGATGGCTACTTCTCAGGACGCCCACAGTCTGTGGAGCAGCAGGGCTGCAGCCTGGCCGTGGAGTGGGCCAGCTGAGTACCTGGGCGTCAGCCAAGGGAAATAGCTGGGGATTATGGCTTCAGCGTTCTCCCAGAGCACATTCCTGAGTGCTGACAACATGGAGCCCTCGCCACCCCCACCCAACCCCTCCCGCAGTGGGACAGGAAAAGGGGCCCGAGCCGGGGGCAGGCAGCCACGGCTCACTCTCTTCCTGCCCCCAGAGCGTCTGCCCAGACCCTGTGCTGGCGCGAGCATCTCTGAGCTGAGCGGGAGGCCTGGCCTGGGGCTGCTTGCCGCCCTGCTGGCTGCTGTTTGGCAGCTGGAGGTGGCAAGAGCTGCGGGCGCTGCCAGGGAGCCGGCCCAGGGCAGGCAGCCATGAGGAACAGGTCTTAGAAAGCAGCTCCCAGCTCTATGCCCAGGGGGGTAGGGCTGTCAGTGCTAAGTGGGGCTGGGGGCTACCCGAGCACCTGCCTCTCCTGTCTTTGGCCTTGGGGCTGGGGAAGGGACAGGACGCTGGACACCACAGCGGGAAGGCGCCTCAGCCCTCGCTCCTGGCTGCCCGGGGCTAAGTGCACGCACGGAGGGGTTTACTCCCTCAGGTCAGGGACCAACAAGGCCACCTCCCCGGCCCTGGCCCACACCCCGGCGGGGGACAGCTATGGGGCTCCCTGCAGCTCCAGGCTCTTTGGGCTGCTCTCGCTCCTCTTGGGGTCCTGGTGGGGGGAGGCCCCAGTGTTCCTGTTCCTCGTTGCTGACTCCAGGAGGTGCAAGACGGCAGGGTGGCAAGGAGAGACCACAGTGTGGCTGGGGGCAGGCGCGGGCACTGGAACCCGGGCCCAGCACACGCGGGGTCACAGTGTTGGTCACACACACACACACACACACACACACACACACGCAATCCTCTTGTCTGCTTGGAGGCTTGCTCCCTTGTTCTCTGCCTCACACACGGTCACAGAGTGAATCCGAGTCTCTTATTGCTGTGCAGGGGGTGGGGTGTCAGGGACGGCTACTCAACGAAGAGAGAACACAGCACCATCGCTACGATGCCCATGCAGAGCAGAAGCACTTGCTGCAGGGAGTGCCTGTGGGGAGAGGGGCCGGGGCTCAGGGGTGGCAGGGCCGAGAGGGAGGGGGCAGAGGCCCTGCAAAGAGCAGTCCCCGTGGGTGGCTCACCACGGGTCGTCTTCCTCCAAGAGGTCAGGCAGCACATTCACCAGGGCGATGTAGAGAAAGCCACCAGAGGTGAAGGGCAGGATCCAGGCCACCGTCTCCTCTGCAGCAGGAGGAGAAGCCTTGACTGGCCGCTAGTCCTGAGGGGTGTGTGCGGCACCCCTGTCCGCAGGGTGGACTGGGGCAGAACCCGGGCTGGATACCAGGGTCAGGGCAGCTGCGCCTTTGGCTGGGGCCCCTCTTCTGACCGCCACCTGCCACCGCCACCCACCACGCCCGTACCTACTCCCTTGGGGGACTGCGTACAGATGGCGAAGCAGGCGCCCAGCAGGCCCCCCAGTGCTGTCGAGAGCTGCAGCTTGGCTGCGCTCCATCGGTCAAAGCCGGCCCGGAGCAGGATGGCAAAGTCGCCCACCTGAGGGGAGGTCCAGACGATCACTCTGGGCCCCAGTGGGGCCAGATCCCCCGGGAGTCTCAGGTATGGGCACGTACACCGAGCCCCCTGCGCCAGCCCCATCGCTGGGCGCCCCCCCACCCCAGCCCTCATTCCCTCGGTTGGGCCCAGTCTCAAGGGCGCTGGAGCGCGGCTGAAATGGTGCCTGCGGGCTCGTAGGCCGAGCAGCTGCAGGCCTCCACGCTCCAGCTCCCCAGCCACCGCTGGGCAGCCCCACCCCAACTCCCCCCAGCTCCACGCCCACATGGCTGGTCAGGGGAACCCTCTGGCGCTCACCTCATGGGGAATCTCATGTAGCAGGATGGCCATGGTGGTCAGGAACCCGATCTGCAGGGAGGGGAGTCTGTGGGGTCTATGCCAAGGGCTAGAGCACCCACTTATCTGCTCGTTCTACAAATATTTTCTCTGCTTTGAGTGCCCTGGCTGGATACCATTTGGCTACTAGAATACAGCAGCGAATTAAACAGACAAGGAACCTTCCCTAAGCAGCTAGCCGCCTGGAGGGGAGAGGCAAGGACTGAGTAAACACACAAGGACCCATGTGACTACACGCATGCCAGGTGCTATGGGGGAAAGGATGGGGTCTAGGTTAGATGAGGGGTCAGCAAAGGCCTCTTTGAGGAAGCGCATTTTGCGCTGCAGCCTGAAGGATGAGGAGCCAGCAGTTCGAAGAGTGGGAGAAAGAACATTCCAAGCAGAGGCAACAGTGAGGTGGGGCCACCGAGAGAGGAAAGAGCTTGGCTAGTTCAAGAGAAGGCAGGCCTTGGGGTCGAAACACAGAGGGCAGGGGAGGAGGTTGGGGGAGAGGCATCGAGAAGCAGGCAGGGCCAGATGTAGCAGCTTGGCACAGGCCTGTGATCCCAACATAGAGTGTTTATAGCTAGGAGACGGAACCAGTGGCTGAGACAAAAGGAGGCCACGTCCAGGAGAGCAGCAGGGAGGGTTAGAGCTGTGAGGGAGCGAGCCAGAGGAGACGGAGTGGGGACGCCTGCTCTGGGGGCAGAGCCAGCTGGTCGACACAGGCACCATCACTCCCTCCGAAACGGCCCGGGCCCCAGCTGCCCCAACTCCACTCACCTTCTTGCTCACAAGGAAGCTGGCGGCCACAGCCAGCCCGTGAGTGAAGTTGTCTATGGTGTTGGCCAGCAGGTTGAGATAGCCACTGACCTGGGAGAGGGGAGAGAGAGCCGGGCTGAGTCGGGCAGGCAGGACGGAGCTGGGCCAGCCACTTGGGGCGGGGCGGCTGCAGGAGGAGGGGACCCTGAGCTGGCCACTCACTCTGACGTTCCGGACCATGGCGCTCAGGCCGGGCTCTGCAGCCGGCGGGGCCAGAGAGTGGCCTCCATTGAGCGCGGCAGCGGCTGCGGGGTCTTTGCTGGGGGCCTAGGGCCAGGAGAAGGAGGGAGAGGTGACATTAGATGCCCCCCCCACCACTCAGCCAGGGTAGACAGAAGCGGAGCGAGGGATGGAGAAACAGACAAACAAACCTTTTATCTGTCTAGACTTTGCCATTCAGTTACTTGGGTGCCCCCAAACCCAACAGCCCCTCTGCCTCCTGCACTGTTGTCACTGTCGGTCTGTGACAACACGCCACACGCCAGGGGCTGACTGATCGTCTCCAGGTCCTTCCAAACAAGCTGGCCAGAGCTCCCAGAAAGGGCCAAGAGACGCTCTTTTCAGGGCTTGATTCAGACCCTAGGCCTCCAGGCTCGGCACCACCACAGAACAGGCTGACCTGTGTGGGCCCTGGGGTCTGGGGCTCACCTGACTAGTTGCCTCCTTCTGCTTGCTGTCCAAGAACATCTTCTCCAATGCCAGGAAGGTCAGGAAGCCAGCAATGACCCAAAGTCCCAGTTGCTGCTGCTGCTGTAGGCTCTGCCCCTCTCCACCTGCAGGGGGCAGCACTGACAGGCCAGGCCAAGCCCAGCCAGGGCCACAGAGGGGGCCATCGGCAATGGGACCTAGTCTAGGGCAGTGACAAGGGCAGGGCACCGGGACCAGCTGGTGGGGCAGCTGGGCCCTGGGGACACCCACAGGACTTGGGCACTGGGACCAGGACAAGTTCCCTGCCAGATGCCCAGAACCCCTCTTGCGGTCCTTCTGCAGAGCGGGCAGGACCTAGGCCGCCCCTGGGCATGGGCACCAGTGCCCACACTCCCCCCCACCCTCCTGCCCCCAGCCTGTGGCCTCACTCACCAGGGCCCGCACTGTATGTGTAGGCCCACGCCTCAGGCAGCAGGTGGAGAAACACGTTGCCCAGGAGTCCCCCCAAGGCAAAGCTGAGCAGCTGCTTCAGGCGCCAGGTCCCAGCTACAAGGCAGAGATGCGGGACCTGTGAGCTGAGCCACTGGAGCCCCTGGCCTGACCGCTGGCCCACCCAGCTGACTGGGCACCTAGTGTGGTCCAAGCCAGGCTGAGAGTCTCCCGGAGGCTGGATGTGGGCTGCTTGGCTTCCTGGGTCCCCCACCCCCAGGCCCAGCAAGGGCCGGCACTCAGCAGGACTACACCACAACCTGCCGGGCCACTGTGGAGCCACAGCTCTTCAGGGTTAAGAGACTGGACCTGGGAGTTCCCTTGTGGCACAGCGAATTAAGGACCTGATCTTGTCACTGCAGCAGCTTAGGTCAGTGCTGTGGCATGGCTTTGAACCCTGGCCTAGGAACTTCCACATGCCATGGGCACAGCCAAATAAACAAAAGAGACAGGGCTTGGGAGCCCGACAGGTCCAAGCTCCCCACCCCCCAGCTGCTAACCTTGGGCGGATTACTTCCAGGAGGCAGTTTCAGTACCTGCAAACTGTGGACAACTGCAGTATCTACCTGAGAGTGATCTTGTGGGAATTAAATAAAAATATATGCAGCAAGTGCTTTTTTCTTTTTTTTTGGCCTCATCCATGGCATGCAGAAGTTCCTAAGCCAGGGATCGAACGTGCACCACAGCAGTGACAATGCCAGGTCCTTTACCCACTAGGCCACCAGGGAACTCCACAAGTGCTTATTAAGTGGGAATTTTTCTCTTCTCAGCTACTGTGCTTTTTTGTTTTTGTTTTTTTATTGTGGTTTTGCTTTTTAGGGCCACACCTGTGGCATATGGAAGTCCCCAAGTTAGGGGTCGAATTGGAGCTACAGCTGCCGACTTACACCGCAGCCACAACCACGTGGGATCTGAGCCATGTCTGCACCATCACCACAGCTCACGGCAACGCTGGATCCTTAACCCACTGAGTGAGGCCAGGGATCGAACCCGCATCCTCATGGATACTATTCAGATTCGTTTCTGCCGAGCCATGACGGGAGTTCCCTCAGCTACTGTTACTCTCAGAAAAGTGGCAGAGATTTGAGGGCTTTTTTTTTCCTTTTTCAGCCGCTCTGGCAGCATATGGAAGTTCCCGGGCCAGAGATCAAATCCAAGTCGGAACTGTGACCTACGCCACAACTGTAGCAACACTGGATCCTGAACCCACTGCACTGGGTCAGGAGTCAAACTGGCACCTCCACAGAGACAAGCCGGATCAGTAAGCCACCGCGCCACAGCGAGAACTCCAGATTTGAGGGTTTCTATAGACTTATGATATCCAGAGGTGGAAGTTCCTAAGGGCGCCACGTCAAATCTCTTGATTCGATAGACAAACTGAGGCCCAGAGGGAAGAGGCAGCTTGGTGGTGGGATGGGAACCCAGGGGAAGCTGCTGCTTCCAGGCTGTGTGACCTCGGGCTCCTCAGAGAACTTCTCTGTGCTGGTGCTTCCCCATTTGTAAAACGGAGATAATAATCCAGGTCCTCCCTAGGCTGACCTCGCAGGGAAGCTGTGAGAGGGGCTGAGCCGACGCACAAGCGAGTCAGCAGGGCTGTGTTCACAGCTGGGGCGCCGGCCCTCAGCCCAGTGCCTGGCACAGAGGGGTTCACAACCATCTGCTGAATGAACAGTTCCTGAACTTGGCAGGCAGCACAGGCCCCTGGGACCCTCAGTTCAAAGATCCCTGGGGCCCTGATCCAGACTGACTATGTCATACTCTTTTCTTTTTGTTTTGTTTTGTTTGTTTTTTAGGGTCACACCCACAGCATATGGAGGTTCCCAGGCTAGGGATCGAATGGGAGCTACAGCTGCCAGCCTAGGCCACAGCCACAGCAACACCAGATCTGAGCCGCGTCTGCAACCTACACCACAGCTCGTGGCAATGCCAGATCCTTAACCCACTGAGCGAGGCCAGGGATCGAACCTGCATCCTCATGGGTCCTTGCCGGGTTCCCACGAAGGGAACTCCTACTATGTCATACTCTTGGGTGGCGGTGACGAGCACCTGCATTTTTAGCAGCTCCCCATCTGATCTTATTTTTCATTACGGCATGTCTCTTATGGAGAGACCGCACATGCACACGGTACAAGGGGGCAGCCAAGGAAAAGCCTCTGCCACGCCTGTGCCCACCTCCCAGGTCCCCTCCCCGGAGGCAGGCCGGCTACCAGCCTCTCACGTCATCGTGGGTTAAGGCTGCCGCAGCGGCTCTGGGTTTGAGAGCGCTTCTGCACTATGAGCAGGGACTGAAGGGAGAGGCAGCACTTTGCTGGCCGCTGAATCCCAGCACCCGACCCAGAGCCCTTGCTGGGCCCGGGCAGTCTCCTAAGTGCTTTACTAACATCAATTCATTTAATCTCTACAGTAATGCCTATGAGGCAGCTACTACTACGATCCTCATTTTAAGGTCGGGCGCTTGGAGTTCCTGCTGTGGCTCAAGGGGATCAGCACATGCTTGGGTGTGCTGGGACACAGGTTCGATCCCCCGCCCAGCACAGTGGGTTAAAGATCGGTGTTGCCACACCTGTGGATTAGGTCGAGGCTGCGGCTCAGATCTGATCCCTTGGCGGTGTCCAAAAAAAGCCCCACAAAACAAACAAACAGGCAACTAGTTGGGCGCTTGAGGCAGTGAAGTTAAAAAACTTGCCCAATGCCACCCAACCCTTAGAGGCAGAGCCAAGATCTGAACCCATGCAGCCTGGTATCCATATTTCCAGCCTCACTTCTTGATTCTAGGCGAATGCTGGCTGACTTTCACTCTTTCAGAATAAACCGGTGCACAAACAAGTGAACACATGAGCACAGCTCCCTGGACCCAGGTGAGGAACTGTACTCGGTCCCCACCCTTACCTCAGACACACTGTGACGCGGGACGCGGGACCCGGCTCTTCCAGGAAGAGCAGCAGTATGTTTCCCACGCTGCTGGCTGCCCCTGGGCGCCAGGGGAGGGTCACTCACCTTCTGAGCGCAGCGTGGTCCCCATCTCCAAGGGAATGACGAGCAACGGGAAGACCCCGCTGAGCCCCACCATGAGTGAGCCCAGGAGGGAGCAGATCCAGGTGTCCAGCCTCTCTCCGCTCAGCAGGGCCCCCCAGGACTCGCTTTCCTTACTGTCCAGGCGACAGGCCGCTGCCACCCCCCGGCTCCGGAGGGCTTGCTGGGAACCCCCAGCCCCTCCCAGGAGCTCCAGGGCAAGAGCAGTGAGCAAGAGGAGCCTTTGTCCTGCCATGCCACAGCCAGGGCAGGGACATCCAGGCATGCCACGTGCTGAAAAACACAAAGGCCACTTACGTGAGCGGCCACCCTTGGCCGCACACCTGCTTAGGAAACGTGGCATCTTAACCCTCCCCCCACTCCCAGAGGCCTTGGCACCCGCCCTCCTGCCTGCCTCCCCCCAGGGCCTCTGAGGACCCGAATGGCGGGTGCACAGAGCAAAGGGGCTCTGCCCCTCCTCACCCCACTCCCAAGGACCACACATTTTTTCCTTGGGAGCCACTTCCAGACTGTGTGTCAGCCTGTCTGCCTGAGGCTAAACTTTCCTTAATGACAGGGTGAGGCGCTGGCTGGGTTCCTCTCAGCCACCGGCAGCCTGGCCCAGCTGGGTCTGGCTGCCAGGGGAGGCTTTGCGCCGGGATGCGCCCCCGGTGAGGCACCCCCAGGGACGGAGCCCGGCATCGTCCAGCTTGATGGGACAATAGGAGGAGCGCAGGTGGGGAAACCAAGCAGCTGGGCTAGGTTAGGATCATCACGGCTTCTTCCTAGGAAATGGGCCAGACAGGAGCTGAGACTGAAGACAGAGGATTTGAAGACCTGTCCTTGACTTTGTGCTCTGAGCTTACTGCTGTTTACGGGTAAATCCTTGAAGCCCCTCTCTGAGCCTCAGTTTCCTTCTCTGTAGGGTGGAGATAAATATTGCCTTCCTCACACAAATGAGATAAGCTTGCTAATCAGGTGAGTATGCCTGCCATGGTTCGGGCACAGAAAGCCTGCCTTATGTGGGCACCAGGAGTACACCCACTGGATCAAATCACAGGACCTGGATGTGAGTCAACCAAGAGGGAGGTACAATCTGGAAACTCAGGCATGAGGTTTAAATGTGGTCTGCCCTGCCTTAGGCTGGCTGTGACCTTGAGCCGGCGATGGCCTGCCTCAGTTTCCGCATCCGCTGATGGAGTTGGGAACGGGGCGGGTGGGGGAGATGCAGCTGGAAAAGATGCTCTAGACTAGTATCTCCAGGCCTTAAATCCGCTGCTCTTCACTGGGGACCAAAGGCAGGACTGCACCAGGCCCGACTTGGAGGCGGCGGCGGGTCACTTAAAGGTTAGGGGACCACAAGTTTGGAACAGAAGACAGGGTACCGAGAGAGTCAGCGAGCAGAGAGAAAGCAGCAAGCAAGGAGCGGGAGAGTCAAGAGTGGGAGAGCTAGAGAGTGGGAGATGGGTGCGGAAGGGGAGAGAGAGGGAGAGATGGGGTGCGACGCGTGGGGAGCCGGGAGAAGAGCCCAAGGAAGTTGAATTCCCGGGCTCTGGGCAAAGGCCCAGGTCTGGTCTACACAAACTGGGCCGAAGCCAACGGGATCGGCAGGATCTGTCCCGCCTGGGGCGTGGGCCCTGAGGGTCGGGCGGTCACTCACCTTGCGGCGGCAGCGGCTGCGCTACGGGCGGCCCCGGCCATCCAGCTGCGGAGCCCCGCCCCGCCCCGGGTCTGCCCCGCCCGGCCCGGCCGCCCGGCCCCGGGCCCGGAGCCGCCCCCCGCGCGCGGCCACGTCACACGGGACTTGTCCGGAACCCGACGCGCCGCGCGCCGCGGGGTCTGGGGGGAGCGGCCGTCGGAGCGCGCTTCCGCCTCGCGGCCATGGGGGACCCGGGCGGCTGGCGCACTTCCGCTCGGGCCGGACCGGGCACGGCAGGGAGGGTCGAGCGGAAGTGGGAGCCCGCTGGACACCGCACTCGTCGGGCTAGGCAGGGCGGAGGCGGCGGCCCAGTGGGGACCGCGAGCGGCCGGGTGGCTGAGCTTGAGGATCCGGCCACCGCTTCCTCTCTCGGGCGGCAGTCCCGGACGCGGCCGCACGGGGGCGCTCTCGGCTTCTAGACTGCGCCGTTCCGGGCCGGGCCGGGGTCCGGGTGGGAGGACGGCTGCGGCACTCCTGCTCTGAGTCAGCCGGCCTGGCTCCTCCATGAGCAAGGGAAAGGGGAAGTGCCTGCCGCAGGGAGGGGCCTAGCCTCGGGAGCCTCAGAAGAGGGAATTTTATTCTTACTCATCGAATTATTTTTATGCTTTGGTTTTTCACTGGGAACCTCAGGCCTTTGTCTCCAGAGTTTGTAACCCTTTGGAGTCCAATGCACGGTGGCTTGACACTGCTGCTGCTAACTCCAAACCTGGGGGAACAAGGGCTCTGTGCTTCCCTCACCTCAGATTAAGGCAGCAAACAATAGCGTTATTATTATAACCGCAGTTTATTGCTGAACACCTGCCGTTTACTCTGCTTGCATTGCCTTAAAGTATCCCCAGTCTAGCCCATTCAGGTGGGTACTGTTAGCCCAGAGTCACACAGTAGCACAGATGACAAACCTGAATGTACCAGAGCATGTGACAGCAGCTCTCATTTCTAGAGTCATAGGAATCTGGCTTGGCATTTCCACTTTGCATCCTTCTCTGGGAATCAGCCAGGACCACCTATACTCAGGAAAGGGCACTTGGGTACTCACTTGGACAGAGATTGTGACAGGGTGGGAGTCTCTAAGCCTCTGACCCTCATCTGCCTCCTAGGATACTTCCTTCATCCATCCTGCGTCGCTTTCCCTCACTGGCAGCTCTGAGGGTGCAAGTGTCACAGGCTACACCAGTGGCCCTGTTCCACCTCACACTGCAACATCCGCCCTTCCTAGACCCCAGTCCTTCCAGGAGGGATCCGCTTTCCTCTGCAAGCCCCCGGCTGCCCCCACCGCAGCCCACAGGTCTGCCAGGACACCCTCCTCTTCCACTCCCGAGATCTGAAGTGGAGACTTCAGTTTGGTAACTTTGCAAAGGGAGGAGCAGGACGCTCAGGGACGCTGCTCTGGGATCTCTAAGAGGCCCCCCATACATGCCAGTCACTCCGTTGTATGCAAAGCACTTCACAATGTACAAATGATTTCACAATAACATAGTCAGCATTCCCGCCTCTAGGGGCTGAGGGCTGCTGGCCACCAGCAAGGCGATGGACAAGACAGTGCCAGAAACACCACTTGCTGCCTTCTCGCTGCCCTTTCCCCTCACCTGGCCTGGAATTTCCACCATCAGACTCCCTAATATATTAGAGGTGGAGGTGGAGGTGGAGGTGGGACTCTAGAAGATGACCTTGAGCCTGGAGGACCAAGTAGACACAGTGGGTGGACTAGTGTGTGGCTGTTAAAAACAGTGAGTTAGATCTACCAGGGGCAGATGGATGAGTGAGAAAAGGGAGATGCAGAAATATTTAGGAGTCCCTGTCATGGCTCAGTGGTTACAGAATCCGACTAAGAACAATGAGGTTGCGGGTTCCATCCCTGGCCTTGCTCAGTGGGTTAAGGATCCAGCATTGCCGTGAGCTGTGGTGTAGGTTGCAGACGCGGCTCGGATCCTGCGTTGCTGTGGCTGTGGTGAAGGCCAGCAGCTACAGCTCCTGTTAGACCCCTAGCCTGGGAACCTCCATATGCCATGGGTGCGGCTCTAGATAAAGGCAAAAAGACAAAAAAAAATTTATTTAATATAGTCCACTAATTTAAAATAGCTACAAACAGGGGAGTTCCCACTGTGCCTCAGCAAAAACAAACCTGCGTAATCTCCACGAGGACAAGGGTTCAATCCCTGGCTTCGCTCAGTGGGTTAAGTATCCGGCATTGCCTTGAGCTATGGTGCAGGTCGCAGGCATGGCTCAGATCTGGCGTTGCTGTGACTTCGGTGTAGGCTGGCAGCTGCAGCTCTGATTCAGCCCGTAGCCTGGGAACTTGCATATGCCATGGGTGCGGCCCTAAAAAGTAAAAATAAATCAGTAAAAAGAAAAGAAAAAAAGGAAGCTTGTATATGTGCATGTAATTAAAGGTACTGGTATATATAAGTCCTTGTATCATTGTGAGTAAATCAAAATATAGAAGATCACACGTTGGGTTGATAACATGGATTCCATGGTGGGAGGAGGAAAAATATAAAAACATAAAAGGAAAAGTTTGGAGTTCCCTCATGGCTCAGCAGGTTAAGGATTTGGCGTTGGCACTGCTGTGGCTGTGGGTACAGTTGTGGCTCTGGTTCAGTCCCTGGCCTGGGAATTTTTGCATGCTTTGGGCATAGCCAAAATAAGCAAACAAATAAATAAAAGGAAAAATTTTAGAAACACGTTAAAACATGTATAAGATCACATTTGTGGGAGTTCCTGCTGTGGCACAACAGGATCAGAGGCGTCTCTGGAGCACTGAGACGAAGGTTCAATCGCCGGCCTGGCACAGTGAATTAAGGATCCAGTGCTGCTGAAGCTGCAGCAAAGGCTGCAACTGTGGCTTGGATCTGATTCCCAGCCTGGGAACTCCAGATGCTGTAGGGCAGCCAAAAAAGGAAAAAAGATCACGTTTATGCAATTATGTAAAAAAATAGATATATAAAAGTTTTACATATGTATATAGGATGGTTAATGGTTAAGACAACTAGATTCTGGTACCAGACTTCCTGAGGCAAGCTACTTAACTCCCTGTGCCTCCATTTCCTCATCTGTAAAATGGATTACTATAGTGAATAATGACGAGGATTCAATGAATGAACACACAGAACTATGCCCAACATATGCAAAGTTCTACTTAAGGATTAGATATTATAGAGCTCCCTGGTGACCTAGTGGTTGAGGACCTGGTGTTGTCACTTCTGTGGCTCAGGTTTGATCCCTGGCCTAGGGGAACGTCCACATGCCAAAAAAAAAAAAAGGGGGATCAGATATTATTATTTATACGTATGGAGACGTGAGTATAAAGAAAGTGTGACAGTAATGAAAATAACTAATAAAGATACAGGGCGGGGGCCACCCCTCTCTTCTCCTTACTGAGCATAGCTGAATGTTTTTCAACACTCTTATCAGTCCGTTTGGAGGTCTCAGGGATTTCCTGAGCAAACTTTAGCAGGGTGAGATGAGCCTGGGCACTGCTTGGCTCTGTGTGGCTGGGAGGCATCTGGGACTGGGGGGCTGTGGACCCATTTCTCTGATTTCACTGAGTTGCCCAGGATCTAACTTTAAGATGTCGTTCCTCGAGTTTTCACTAGTATCCATGAGGATGTGGGTTCGATCCCTGGGTTTGGGATCCAGCGTTGCCATGAGCTGCGGTGTAGGTCGTAGACGAGCCTCGGATCTGGTGTTGCTGTGGCTGTGGTGTAGGCTGGCAGCCATAGCTCTGTTGCAACCCCTAGCCTGGGAACTTCCATATGGGGCAGGTGTGGCCCTAAAAAGCAAGCAAATAAAAAAACATGTTGTTCCTGGCTCTGATATCTTTACTGGGGGCCTCCCTTGGCAACCAGGCTTCAGCTGTGAGATCAGCGTGGCCTGGCCTTGCCCATGCTCTGACAACCCTCCTCCTCCTCCGGCGGTCCTGGGCTAGAGGCTCTGGGCTGGGGGTGGGTGCACATTTCTTCTGCTTCCAGAGCGTGACCTTCTGTGAGAAAGCAGGCCTTCTCCTTCTGAGGGTTTTCCATGTGGGTCCGCAGGCAGGCAGCTATTTCTGATAGAAGGGCCTCTGAGTCTTGGTGTGCCCAGGGTCACCCGGAAAAGAGGCGGAGAAGGGCCTCAGCCAAGGCCTGCCCCTCTGGAACCACTCATGCTAACCCTCTCTCAGCCTGTTCTTCCCAGAGCAGCCGTAGCTCCCTCGTGAGCTCCTAGGGGCTATCTCCCCTGAATTTCCAGCCCCGGCCAGACAATGCCCACTGACTCCATGGCACTGCCCTCTCCCACCCCCTGTCCTCGCTCTCAGCCACTCTTCCCTGGGCAGCCCATGTGCAGCACGTACGGCCAAGCCTCCCTGCTTTTGGTCCAGCCTCTCTGCCTTTACAACCCCCTTTGTAACTCCCACTCCACCCGGCAGGCCTGGCCTGCTCTTCCCCGTCCACCAGCTGTTGATTGAAATCCAGCCCCTTAACAAGGCTGCTTCCTCTCTGAAGCCTTCCGGGTTTGTCCAGGCCCTCGGTATTGTGTCTTTGGGGCCCTGAGCCCTGTCCCCTGAATGCATGGGCCTTCTCCATCCCTACCATCCCCAGCCCTGGTGTGGGCCTCTGGAAAGAAAGATAAGCTCTTGCCTGTGCCTTGTATAGAAACTGGTCCAGGGAGTTCCCGTTGTGGCTCAGCAGTATCAAACCTAACTAGCAATCGTGAAGATGCAGGTTCCATCCCTGGCCTTGCTCAGTGGGTTAAGGATCTGGCGTTGCCATGAGCTGTGGTATAGGTCTCAGACTCGGCTCGGTTCCCACGTTGCTGTGGCTGTGATGTAGGCTGGCAGCTGTAGCTCTGATTTGACCCCTAGCCTGGGAACTTCCATATGCTGCACATACAGCCCTAAAAAGAAAAAAAATAAAATAAAAGTTTGTCCAAATGAATTTAATCTCTGTTTATTTTTACGACTGCACCTGTGGCATATGGAAGTTCGTGGGCTAGGGGTCGAATCAAAGCTGAAGCTGCCAGCCTACGCCACAGTCACAGCAACGCAGGGTCCAAGCTGCGTCTTCCACTTATGCTGCAGCTTTTGGCAACGCCAGATCCTTAACCCACTAAGCAAGGCCAGGGATCGAAACCATACCTTCATCCTCACGGACACTGTCAGGTTCTTAACCTGCTGAGCCACACCGGGAACTCCCTAATGTCACCCCTTTCCCCGCTCCTGCCTCAGAAGCACAAAGTGGGGTGAAATCCCTATGTACTGCAATCTGAGCCTTCGCAGGGCTCTCTTTGATTTACTTTTTGTTTTTTCATAGATTTGCTGACTTGTTACGCCTTCCCTATCCCATCACCCTGCTTCCTTCTTGGGGGAACCTGAATTTTAACAGTCCTTTTTTTTTTTTTTTTAAATAAACCTAATAGACAATATTTTTGTCCAATTCGGCTTTTTTTTTTTTTTTGCCTTTTGTCATTTTATGGCCGCGGGTTTATGGCCGCACCCGCGGCATGTGGAGGTTCCCAGGCTAGGGGTCTAATCGGAGCTGTGGCCACTGGCCTGCGCCGCAGCCACAGCAACGCAGGATCCGAGCCGCGTCTGTGACCTACACCACAGCTCACGGCAACGCCGGACCGTTAACCCACTGAGCAAGGGCAGGGATCGAACCCGCAACCTCATGGTTCCTAGTCGGATTCGTTAACCACTGAGCCACGACGGGAACTCCCCAATTCGGCTTTTTTTAATAAGAAAAAAGCCATTTAAGGTTTTCTTTTACATTACATTAATAATTATAATTATTTTTATAATTTTTCTCATATACATATACCTTTGCCCCCCCTTTTTTCTTTAATTTTTCAGTCATACCTGAGGCATATGGAAGTTCCCGGGCCAGGGACTGAATCCAAGCCACAGCTGGA
Source organism: Catagonus wagneri (assembly GCA_004024745.2). Classification (NCBI taxonomy): domain Eukaryota; kingdom Metazoa; phylum Chordata; class Mammalia; order Artiodactyla; family Tayassuidae; genus Catagonus; species Catagonus wagneri. Next base: position 4,576,794 of record PVHT021183666.1, read on the forward strand.
ACCTACGCCAGATCCTTGGCTCGATGCACCGTGGTGGGAACTCCCTGTGTAACTCTTAATAAGGTTACTTTTAGATATTTTTGCATTTTGTGGGTATTTAAAAGAACATATTTTCCATTACATTTTAAATGTAGCGCACAGGAAGGCAAATTATTTTTATGTATTCTTTTGATACCCGGTAAGCCAATGACACTTTCTGACCATTTTATCATTTCTCAGTATTACTCTTGAGTCTTTTGGGTAGGTAATCATCTCATCTCCTAATAACAAAAGTATTAGAAGGAAGGAACCAACTTTTTTTTTTTGTAGAGATATGGTTTAGGTTGATTTTGAACTTCATAGGAAGTATTGGTCTTCTGGGACTGGCTTTTTCACTCAACAGCATGGGTACTAAGATTCATTCATGATATCAGGTGGAACTTGTTCATTTGCTTGTACTGTTGAACCATGTGCCACTGTGAATGAATCCTCCATTTATGTACTTTTTTTTTAGTGTCGTACCCAAGGCATATGGAGTTTCCCAGGCTAGAGGTCGAATCAAAGTTACAACTGCCAACCTACACCGCAGCCACAGCAGTGCGGGATCTGAACCGTGTCTGCGACCTACACCGCAGCTCACAGCAACACCAGATCCTTAACCCACTGAGCCAGGTCATGGATCGAACCTGCGTCCTCATGGAAGCTAGTCAGATTCCTTTCCACTGAGCTACGATGGGAACTCCTACCCATTCTTTTTATCAGTGGGCATTTGGGTTATTTTCTAAATTTTTTCTATTAAGAACAGTGCAGGAGTTCCCGTTGTGGTGCAGCAGAAACAAGAACAGTGCAGTTTTTAACTTTCTGGTCCCTGTCTCTTGGAGCGCATGCCCAAGTTTCTTTTGATTTTTTAATCCTAGAGTGGATCCACTGGGCGTCAGCTTTATAAGACCAGATGGTTTTCTCCAGTGATTGTATGGAGTTGCACTAGGACTAACAACGCCCTGGAGATTCCGTGGCTCCGCCTCTTCTCAAAAGCTTGGTATTGTCAGACTAGTTAAGTGTTGCCACCTAAAGGATGTAAAATAGCATCTTGTCTTCATTTGCATTTCCTCCGTCACCAGTGAACTTGAGCAGCCCTTAGAAGTTCATTGGACAAATGTGTTTGCTCCTCTGTAAAAAGACCTGTTCTCTTTTACCTATTTTTCCGTTGGATGATTTTCCCCGCTATGGATCTGCAAGAGTCCTTTCTGTATTTCTGATGCTTAACCTACGCCGGCTGCACATGGCAAACGGCAGACGTCTCCTCCAGTTTGCGGCTTGCATTTCACTTTCTCTAAGGTGCCTCCACTTCTCCTGTCAATCCCACACCTGTGCCAGGGACGCCCATCGGCGGCGGCATCGCTAGCGTGTGTACATGTGTGGCGGGCGGGGGGGCCTGTGTCCCTCAGAACGCGGTGCAGACCCAACCCACTGCTCCTCCTGCTCCCTGGGGCTTTAAGGGACCCCGCCCCACCACCACCACCACCACCACCACCACCACCTCCCTTCTACATGTGGCTGCGGCGGCCTGGATGGGAGCCCCTGGCTGGCTGGGGTGGGTACCTCGTTGCAGGGAGGACCTCACTGCGATGGAGCCCCTGCCCCCCTCCGGGAGTTATTTATCACTTCCGGCTCCTCACCTGGGGGCCGGGCCCCTCTCTGCTCCGCTGGGCAGCAGCCCGCGGCAGCTCGGGCGGGCGCTCCCTGGGGGCGGGCGGCGCGGGGGAGGGGCGCCCCGGGCCGGCCCCTCCGGAGGCGGAGGCTGGGGCCAGGCCTGCGGTGGGGGCTGGGGTAGGGGGCGGAAGCTGCCCGAGCAGATAAGGGCTGATGTCGGTCCTGCGGTGAGACAGTGCGGGACCCTGCCTCCTCCCCCTGCCTCTGCCGAGCCCGCCCCGCACCCGCTGGTCCCAACTTCCAGAACCACGGTCCGCCCGGCGTCCCCTGCCCCCAATCCGGGGCTCGCATCCTGGGCGGAGATGCCAAGGAGCGGTGGGGGCTGGGGCTCAGCCTGTTGGGTCGGTTCCAAACCTCAGTCATCTCAACTGGAAAATGGGGGTACGAGTCTCCAGTTACCCCACGGGGCCGTTGGGGATGGAGCAGGTGCAGGCTGGTGAAGTCCTCCGTGGATCTGGGCCTTTTGTAAAGGATGGGTACAGTTTTTAACTTTCTGGTCCCTGTCTCTTGGAGCACATGCCCAAGTTTCTTTTGATTTTTTAATCCTAGAGTGGATCCACTGGGCGTCAGCTTTATAAAACCAGATTGTTTTCTCCAGTGATTGTATGGAGTTGCACTAGGACTAACAACGCCCTGGAGATTCTGAGCTCTCCGCTTACCTCTGCTCTACCCACTGACTCTCCAGGCTTCATCTCCATTGTATAGATGGGAAAGTGGGGGACCTGCCTTAAGTCACAGAGCCAGCCAGCAGGAAGCAAGTGGGGGGGTGTTTGGAACGCTTTCTGCTGTCCCCAAACTGGGGACAGAGCTAGGTTTTCTGGAGCCTGATGCTTATACAATCTGGGGGCCCTCCTTAGGAAGAAAAGGTTACAAAATCACGAAAACAAATTTGCTGAGGCCTCTCCCTGGGGCTTTGGAAGGGGCCCAAGCAAGTGAGAAGCGCAAGTCCAGCTTCTTGGTTTCCTGGCCCCACCCTGCAGGGCCCCTGGAAGGGGTTACTCCCCTCCTACAGAAGAGGGTCAGACAGCAACACGGTTGCAGGGTAGGCCGAAGACAACACATCAGGGGCCTGGAGGAGTCCCGGGTGCAGCTGGGTGCAACCCCTTACGTGCCCAGGCAGCCCTCCATCGGCCCAACCCCAAGAGCAGTCAAGCATTTGGTGACTGCAGCACAGCTGGGCAGGTCCCAGCCCTCCACTCCCAACCAGTCAAGGTTTAACGTGCGCTCAGGTCCTCCGACCCTGTGGGCTGGTGGTGGTAGGGAAAAATTCCTAGGAGAAAAGGAAGGAGGGGTGGGGGGAACGCGTCTGAGGCTGCGTAAGTGCCTCTGGCTTGGAGTCACATGGGGTTGAGGTTCAAGCCCCTGCAAGGCCATGTGACCTTGGGAAGACTCCTTCACCTCGGTTTCCTCATCTGTGAAGTGGGAGTAATAATAGTACCTACTTGTCAGAGCTGTTATGAGGCCAAAATGAGGCCATGCATGAAGAAAGTCTGAGGTCTTGGCTTTCAGAGGCAAATTTCCCTTCTGTGAAATCTCCAGGTCAGGAGAGGCCTCTTTCTGTCCATATTAGGGTTAAGTCACTTACCCCTGGGGGTGGTCTCTTGGTTGCAAAGCTGAAATTTAAACCCATGAATGTCTGGTAGCATGCCCTGGTCCTAACCACCAGGGAACACTGCCCCCTTGGGCCTGTCTCCCCAGGGGGTTAAGTGCTGCCGCTAGATGGGCATGCCCAGGGCAGCGAGCCGAGGGGACATTTGACTCAGGAGGCCACTTGCTTTTCTGAATTTTATAACCTCTCTGCTCTCATGGGCACCTGAGGCTGGAATTTTTCCAATACTGGCATCCCACAACCTGGACCAGGAGAAGCAGGAGACTCTAGTGATGGGAACAGAACGGGGGAGCTGGGAATAGGCCATGACCACGATCCTGGGCGGCAGTGACACCCCCAAAAGGCTCAGAGTCTTCTAAACAAAGAAGTGCTGCTTTGTCTTATGGTTTGCATAGGATTTCTTCTGGGTTGGTAGACAAGAGAACTGAGTTCTCCGCTGAGAACTGCCCCTTCTAGCCAGCTGATCTTGTGCCAGTCACTCCTCCCCTCTGAGCCTCAGTTTCCTCATCTGTGAAATGGGCGTAAGAATACCTGCAGCTGCAAGGACTATAAGATGTCGTGTACATTGAGCGCCTGGTGAACGCCGCCTGTTGTTGAAACAGTATGGCTGTCTGAGGACAGAAGGGGGTATCTTGGGAGGTGTGCGAGCAGAGGTGGGGAGTCCTGTCAGGGCAGGAGTTTGGGCCTCCAAGGTCTCCGTCTCAGAGATGGAGCACTTTGGAGGAGGGCTGGGAACCCCAGCTCCACCGCTCTCCCAGATTAAGACAGGTCAGAGTGAGGTCAGGGGCCCTGGGTGTAAAGCGCAGGGAGCTGAGGTTCTCAGGCAGGTGATAGGGAAAGGAGGGAGGAAGTGGGGGCTTCTGGGAGGAGACAGTCTCTGTGTGATGCCAGCCACGAGATCACGCCCATGACCTCCTTTGTCCCCCTGATCGAAGACTTTCAAGTTAGGTGTTTTCCAAATGGGGAGACGGAGGCTCAGAGAGGTGAGCGCCCTTGCCTAGGGTCACATACTGCACGCTCTCCCATCTGTCTGGTTCTGCAGCCTGGATTCCAACAGTCACAGCCACTTTCTTATCTTATCTGCCTGACGAGTTTGTGAGTGAAGCAGCGTGATCTCAGAGGCTCAGAGGGATCCCGGACCCTGCCACTGTCACCCAAGGGCCCTGAGCTCTTGGCTGGCAGCTGTCTAGGAGACATCACCAGGAAATCAGGGTCTGGGGCCCAGGAAAATTTGCTCACGTGAGAGCAGAGAGCCCTGGAGTAAGGGAGTGAGAACACTGTCTCAGGAGGGATCAAAGCAATACATCCTGTGTCTCCACCAGTGTACCCCAGCGGCTAGGGAGCTGGAGGAAGGCCTGCTGGGAAGCTGGGAGCATGGCTCATTATGGGGCCCAAACTAACCAAAATATTTCTGAAATTCCTTATTCTTATCTTAAAATTTCATCCAGATTTGTATCCGTTTTACTTTTATTTTTTAATTAAAAAAAAACTGGTTGGGGGGGAGTTCCCGTTGTGGCTCAGCGGTAACAAACCCGACTAGTATCCATGAGGATGTGGGTTGGATCCCTGGCCCCACTCAGTGGGTTAAAGATCTGGTGTTGCCGTGAGCTGTGATATAGGTCACAGACGCGGCTCGGATCTGGCTTTGCTGTGGCTGTGGTGTAGGCCGGCAGTTGTAGCTCTGATTGGACCCCTAGCCTGGGAACCTCTGTATGCCGCAGGTGTGGCCCTAAAAAGAAAACAAATAAATAAAATAGAATTTGGGGGGGCCATGTTCACAGCTTAAGGAAGTTCCCAGGCCAGGGATCAAGCCCGAGCCACAGCAGCTACCCACACCGCTACAGTGACAACGCTGGATCCTTAACCCACTGTGCCACAGGAGAACTGCCTGGGTCCTTTTTGTAGGTGGGCTCTCTGTTTTTTAAAGTAAGTCTCCATTTCCAGTGTCTACCTGAGTGGACACTCCCAGGAAGGCAGGCCATGGTGCCTCCAGTGGCTGCATCTATGTGCCTACAACGTGGACCTCAGGCCCTGGGTCCCTGGGTCTAGTTGGAGAAAGTGCAGGGACAGAGTTAAGGCCAAGGCCCTGCCCGTCCTCACGGCCCAGGGCTCTCCCCACCTCTGCCCCGCGCTCCTGCCTCTTGCTTTGGCCCTCCCGTCTCCTCTCACAGACATCTGTCCATCCCAGGCCAGCTGTCCCACTGGGAATTCTCAGGCTGTCTCACCCCTCCCTTCAGACCCCGAGGGTCCATGTCCAGAGGGGCGCCAGCTGCCTCCACCCCCCTCTGCTGGGCAGTCTGACCCCTCGGCTCCCGCAACGAGCACACGACTTGGGGGGATTTCCCTGCTCCAGACGAGGAAACTGAGGCCCGGAGGTGAAAGGTGCTTTGCCTCCAGGGTGCACCTCGAGAAGGGTGGTTGGATGCCCAGGGGATCGCTGGGCAGGTGGGGTGCCTGGGCCTGGGGAGAGGGCACCAGATCTGGGCCTCGGCCAGGGATGCAGGAGGGAGGAGGGAAGGCAGTGGGGCGCCGGGGGCTGCCGCCTGGCAGGTCCCCGTGCCCAGGGTAGGGAAGTTTCTTATTTCTCCTGCTCCGACTTCCCCCTTTGATTTATTATAGCCATGAAATGCTCTGCTCTCTTCTCTTTTCCTTGCTGTCCCTGGGGCTGGAGGCGCACGGGCCTCCCAGGCAGGGGCCCTGGCCTTGCTGCATTCCCATCTCCTTCCAAAGGCTGAGCCCCCGAGGGCCAGAAGTGAGAGGTGAGTCGGGGCGGCAGGGCGGGACGGGGAGGGGGCCCGGCCTCCTGAAGGTTAGCCTGGGTAGGACCCCAGGGGCTGGCAGAGTCTCGGCTGGGAAGGGCTGGGGCCGGGCACAGGGTGTGGCAGGTGTGGACTCGACAGCAGACAGCTCCCTGGGGCTGTGGGGGTGGCGGGCTCTGGGCCAACGGCCGCAGCCCAGCTTGGGGACGGAGTCCTGTGAAGTCCAAAGGCCGCGTACAGAGTCCTTGAACGTTAACCAGCAGGTCAGAGAACTGGCTTCTCTGTGACCCCTGACCCCACATTCCAGTCTGAGGACGGCCAAGGCGGGCCTGACTCAGGCCTCCCGTCTGGGGATGCGGCCGAGAGCCCAGAGGAAGGCGGTGAGGCCGGAAGCTCAGGGGACCCCAGGCTCCTCCAGGCCGTAGCCGGACTTCACCTGGTGGCCTGGCCCAGGCAGGTGCGGGCTAGAGTCTGTCTGTCCAGCCCCTCGGCAGCCCTGGCGGCCGGAGCCGTCCTGGCCGCCGCTGTGCGGTGCCTGCGGTAACGGGGCTGTTGGCGTTTTGCAATGGGCCGGGGGCGGGGAGGCTGCGCACACAGGCTTCCTGTGGTGACTGGGCGCTTCCTGTTTTCTCAGGCGCCGGACTTGCTTCTGCCGATGTGGAAACAGGGGCAGCTGCAGCCCGGGTGGCTCCGGGCTGGGTGCCCCGGCCCTGCCCAGAGGGGCCTAAGCGGGCCCGCCGCCCCAGGGCCCGACCCGGGCAGTGAGTGGCCTGGGTTACCCCCCGATCCAGACCCCATCCTTCCCATCCCCTACTGCCTCCGCCAAGAGGAAGGGGCCAGGCGGGGCTGTCACTCGAGGCCGAGCGGGTGGTCAGAGGTCCAGGTGGGAGCTCTGGCCTCAGCTCTGTCCTTTGTTCACGGAGGGACTTTGGCCATCCCTGACCCACTCCGGGCCTTGGTCTCCCCTCTTCTGCGGTGCTCCAAAATCCCTCACCCCTTTCTGCCCCAGTTCTGACGTCCCCTGGTTTTTCCATCCCAAGAGCCTTAGCTTTGGGGATAGGGGGTGAGCGCTGAGGCTGGGACCTTATGGGGGCGTGGTGCTTGGCCTCGGCCTTGACAGAGAGGGGACTTGGAGAGACTGGGGGGAAGGATGTCGGGAGCGGGGAGCAGACTTAGAACGAGGTCTGGAGGTGGGAAGGCCAGGATCAAGTTTGGGCGTTCGGTGTTGATGGGACATGCGGAGAAGGGTGGGTGACAAGGCCGATCTGGAAGGATTCAAAGTGAGGGAAAGATTTTAGAATCCTCTTCATCCCTGCAAACTTTTGGACAGTTTCTGACTGCCCCTCACATTCGTCCTCAGAGGAAAGACAGGCGGTGGTTTGGGGGGGGGGCAGGGCCAGCCCTTCCCGTCCATCTGCCAAGACGACGGGCGGCCCATGTGGTGTGATCTGGGGACCTCAGGAGGGCCCTGAACCTGTCTCCCGCGCCGGGTGCCTGGAGTTCCACCGTCAGGGCCAGGCCTTAGGATTCGGCGTTGCCCTCTTCCCTAATGCGTTTTGTTTTGTTTTTAAGCTGCTCTTTCGAGAAGGGGAGGGGAGATGACTTTGCTTCTTGTTGACTTTGCTGACAGCGTCTGACCTCTGGGAGAAGAGTTTTTTTGCGGAAAGGCCCAGGTCCGAGCCCCCTGGGAACTGACCAGTCCACTGACTGGGTTTGGCCACCCCTTGGGCTGAGGAGTCTTTGAGATGCCCACTGCACGAGTAGCTTCCCTTAAATCTCGGGGCCTGCCCGCTGCCGACAGCACAAGGACTGGTTCCAGCCAGAGGCCTTGGGGATCCTAAGATCGGGTGGCCCAGCCTGGCCCCCACCAGCCCATCTTCTGCCTTGGTGCCTTGGTGCCTTGGGTCAGCCCAAGTGCTGAGTTGGCGGCTCAGCAGCTGCTTCTGCCCAAGGAGGCCCAGTTATAAATAAGCCCAGTGTGGCCGAGTCATCAGGTTCTGTCCCAGCTGCATTAGCTCAGTGACCACAGGTTGGGGCTGTCCAGACCCAGGCCCACCAGAACCTGCCCCCCTAGGCCAAGGCTGGGCCAGCCTTGGGCCCTGCTCGAGTCTTCAAATCCAGGGTTTGAGCGTCTGCAGCTGCTCAGACCTGGACCTTCCTGGACACAGGCCACAGAAGGGGCAGGGCCCATCCCGCCTGCACGGAGCCTGCAGCTATTTACAAACCGAAACCGGGAGAAGTGAAGCGGCTGCGGCCAAAGTGGCTCCAGGCCCCCAGCCCCCACTCCCACTCCATCCCCGGCGGCCCCATCCCCCTCTCCTCATGGCTTCCTCTTTCCTTCCCCACACAGCTCCCCAACCTCCCACTGCCCAGCCGTCTCTCTGGACAAGCTGCCAGCACCTCAAGTGACCCCTGGCCCCATAGCTGCTTGTCTGGGGGTTGGGTCCCTTTCAACTGCTCACCCCCAGGACCCCATCAGCCTAGGCGCCTAGAGGTGCCCCCTCCCACCAGGGCCCAGCCCACTCTGGCCTGCCCAAGGCAGATTCCCACAGCTCTCAGTTCCCCTTCGGGCCTGGAAAATCTCCAGCACCAATGGCCACCATGATCCTGCCCAAGGACAGCTTCTCTGGGGGCCCTTGAACTGTGCAGGGGCCCAAGGAATCTGGGGTACTGTGGTGGCACTTGGGGCACCTGGGGCCTTCGAGGGGCGTCTTTCTAGGCAGGAGGCCCTGGTCATCACTCTCTTTGAGTTGGGGTTGGGCCCACTGGTTGGGCTTGTGTGGGTCACAGGCCCTGGTACAGGGCGGAATTGAGCTGGGACAGACAAACGCTGCGGCCGAGGCCACGGCACACGAGGCTTAGGGACTGGCGGGCAGAACGGTGCTGTTCTAGACAGAGACAACCTGAGTAATACCGATTTCTGATAAATGATGAACTCACTCGGGTTGGCACAGAAGGTGGCCGTTCCTGTCAGTCAGTTCTTTCTGTCTCTAGATCAGCCTATGCCATTGTCGCCGTAATGAACTGGACACTGGGGTTCAGAGGGGAAGTCATGTGTTCAAGGCTACCCAGCTGGATGGAAAAGGGTCTGGACTGAGATTCAAGATTCTCTGGCACCCAGCCGCCTTCTCTTGCTCCATCTGGCTCCCCAGTCTCCCATCTGGGAGGACAGAAGTTTCCCAGCACCGTGACAAGGCAGAAGCGGGGTGGCCCGAAGCTGGAGGGGAAGCAGGCCTCAGACAGCAGGGTTGCCAGATGGGGTCATCAGTGCCCAGTGCCCCCTTCCCTGTCCCCAGGGAAGGCTCTGCCTGCCCTATTCCTTGCCTCCCACCAAGTCCCAGCTGAGGCAAAGCCCTGGCCCAGGCGCCCTTCAGCCACAACCAGTGGCTGCGTTCCATCTAACTTCTCGGAACCTCAGAGTCCTCTTCTGCGAGTTGTCATTCGGCAAACACAGAGCACCTACTCGATGCCAGCCCCGGGCTGGGTGCAAGGTCTCTAGAGCTAGGATTCGGCCACTGCCACGGTCCTGGGGAGGAGGCGGATGGGTTATGGTAACCTGAGGACTCCAAGAGGGAAACTGAGGCTGTGGGACACCAAGAAAAAGTGACGAGCGCGTCCCGGGGTGAGGAGAGTGCCACGTGGGATGGGATAGGAAAGAGTTCCCCAGCAAAAGCAGTGGGGGTGGATGGGCTCTCCATGCTGAGTCACACCCCTGCGCTTTGGCTCTAGTGGTTCCCACGGTCCAAGTCCAGGGCCCTTCCTTCCTCTGGGTGCAGAGAACTCCTACCCATCCGTCAGGGTCCATGGACACACCACCATAGCACCACCATAGCACGCCTGGGACCAGCCTGGCCAGATGGCTCCGCGCCTCCCTCTTTCCACCCCGGGCTGAGCAGACGCGAACACCAGGCCTCCTTGGTCACGACACCCTCGCCAGCCCCACCCAGGCAGGCATCTGCTCCCGGGCTCGAGCCCCCGCCGTCCTCTGCTCCAAAAAGCACCGTTTCCCTTTTCTGGGTGACCACACGCCATGCACAGGGAATTTCCATCTCAGCCTGTGGAGCCTCTGATTCACTCAGGGCCCTTGGGCAGTTAACTCCTTCCGGGTCCGCACCTCCTACTCCTGCGCCCTGGGCTGCCCTCTCATGCCCGCCCGGGATCCCTCGGCCGCTTCAAACTGGCCTTGGCCTCCACGGCCTGGAAATCGAACCCACTCACAGGCCCCCCTCAGGACCCTCCCAGCCCCTCTCCAGGCACAGGGACCCCTGTCCCACCGGCTCTGGGCACACACACTGCGCCCGGAGCACAGGCTTTGGAGGAAGATAAGCCTGGCCCCGCTCTGATTCTGGCCCTTGCTGCTCCGTGCCTTGGAGCAGGGTCAATATCTGCTCTGAGCCTCCTTTGTCATCTGTGAAACTGAAGTGATTCCTGTCCCAGAGCCTTGTTGTAACGATCCGGTGTGCTGGGCCCCCGACCGGAGCCCAGCAACGATCATTCTTCCTTCTTTGCAAAGGGCCCCTCATCTGATCGCAGCGTCCCTGCTCTGACAGGACCGCCTTTCCCAGTCTGGCTTTCCCCTCCCACGAGCTGTTGCTCAGGCCGGGGGTTGGGGGGGAGAGAAGCAGGGACAGGGCCCAGGAAGGTCTCTTCGCCCTCTTCCCGGCTCCCCACGTTCCTCGGTTTTTCCAAGGAGGCTTCGGAGAGGCCAGGGGGTAGGAGCTGGAGGAGCGGAGGGCTGCAGAGATCCTGAACCCCCGGGGACAGGGCTGAGCCTTCCTCCTCCTGAGGGTTGCCGGGTGCTCACATCACACGCCAGGATCTCACACGCCGTCCACTCTGATTCTCACAGCCCCATGCGGGGTGTCCTGCCATTGCCCCCATTTTACAGATGAGGACACTGAGGCCCCGAGTGCATCCTCAGCCACGTGGTGGACAAAAGGCAGGAGAGGATTCAGATAGAGGTCTCTAGAGCCATACTCCTAACCCCCGCAAGGCTCGGGAAGCATTTATGCAGATCAGCGAGGGAAATGTGCACTAATTGAAACCTTACTGTATGCAAGGGGAAGGCTGGCACAGATTTCTTTTCTTTCTGCCCTCTGTACAGCACTGGGGGCTGGGCCTTGCGACCCCGCTATAGAATTGAGGCAGTTGAGCTTGGCGGAGGGGGAGGTGCTGGCCCAGAGGCCGCTCAGCCAGTTGTGGGGAAAGATCCAGTGGTACCGAGCCAGAAGAGAACGATGTCGGGGCCTCCACAGAAGAGGGGGCCTGGGCGGGGGGAAGCGGCTCCTGTCCCCGGTGAGCGAGCAGGGGTGTGCTGCCCGCGGTGAGCTGGAGGAAGTCCCTGTGGGTGGCGGTGGGTTTGAGGTGCCGGAGCCTGAGTGATGTGGCCGGGAGGTGAGCTCCCCATCTGCAGGCCTGGTCAGCAGGAGGCAGGGGTGTGAGCTGGGGAGGCTGGGACTCAGGGCGTGGAGGAGATCGGGCTGCTCGGGGAATCTGTGCCTCCTGGCCACTGGGGCTGGTGTTGGGGGCGGGACACGGGAGCTGGCGCGGAGTGGAAGGACAGACTGAGAAGGGCTGGGGAGAGATGGAGGTGAACAGGGAACGAGGCGTCTGGGGGACAGCCTGGAGGAGGCGAACCCTTGAAAGACACGAGGCCTCAGGGTGTGGAGCGGGGTGGGACTGTGAGCAAAGGCCACGGGAGATTGAGAAAGAGGTTCTGGGAGTGTTGAGTGGTGTCTTCTGGCTGGAGGTCGGGGTGGGGCTGGTCCCCTTGGGGTGGGGGAGGGTGGAAAGCCTGGCGCTGGGGGTGGGGGGTTCAGCACAGGCCTCGGGGCTTTGGATTCCAGCCTGTGAAGAAGCCAGAGCCCAGGAAAAACGGCAGGTAGGGAAACACACATGGCGAGAGGCAGCAACTGAAACACACGCCCCAGGGTCACTCAGGCGGTCACCCCTCCACCCCACCCCACCCCCACCTCCACCCACGGTCACCACCCCCACCCCGGCCAGCTGTGCGTCCTTGGGCGCAAGAGCCCCGTTTCCCTCGTCTGTAGAATGGCAGAGAGTAAATTCACAGGATCACGGGAGGCTGAAGGAGCTAATGCAGGTGGACCACAGGGCCCTTGTCCTAGGCCGGGTCCTTTCTGGGCCCTTGTCCCGGCCCGCAGCACCTTAGGAGCGCCTGCCCTGGGTACCGCCAGGGTCTCCTGCAAACCTGGATTAAGCCTCGCCTGTGTTGGTAAAATGGGCCCAACTTCAAGTCTGAATAAGAAAATGAACTTGGCCGTGGGGCTCCTGTTCTCCCCAATTCCGCACAACCCAGTTCTGCACAACACACAAGGCGTGACGTAACAGGCCGCACAGAGCGGCCCCTCGCTCTCTCCCCTCCCCCCGCTGGCTCGTTCACGCCGGCCCCCTCGCTGGTGGTGGCCTGCCTGGCCCTCTTCTCCCAGGTGGCCGCCTAGCTGGCCCCTTCACTTGTTCCCAGGGTTTGTTCACGCGTCCCCCTCGCCTCTCTCTCTCCGGGAGGCCTGTCCCGTCCACCCTCTTCCTACGGCCGTCTGCGCCCGGCCCCGGTCTGGGACCGCTCGTCCCCAGCTGGGCAGTCTCCTCTGCTAGAGGCTAGCTTCTCACCTAATCTCTGTAACCCCTGCCTTTCCTGCACCAGGACAAGCCCCCAAAAGACAAGGATTTTTGCTTGTTTGGTCGCCTGGCCCAGAGAGGCCCTGAGCAGATATTTCTTGGATGTCCTAATGCACCAAAGAGCCCGCCCAGGGCTCTGACCAGAGCTTGGGGAGTTCTGAGGGGGCCCAAGGAGCCTCTCCCAGTGTCTCAACCGTGAGAGGAAGTTGCAAGACGGCCATTTCTGTACACGGCTCAGCTCCTTTTGGTCAACTTTCCCAGCTCATGCTCTGAGGCCTGAGTTTTCCCACAAGCCCCATCACACCCTGTGGGGACCACTTGCTGGGAAAGTGCAAGGGGGTGCAGGTGCCTCCTTTTAGAGCTCTTTGGGGCTGAGGATCTGTGAGATGAGGGGTCGTGTCCCCCTCGTGGACTAAGCTTCGAGGACACTCTGCCCACGTTTCCTGTTGCCTGCCTACCCTGCGATTGCAAGAGCACCCAGCCTACCCCATCAGCCACCCAGCCCAGTGGGGGGAAAGGACGCACAGGCTCCACCACCCCAGGCCTGCCTGACCTCCCTGTCACTCTGCAGGCCTTGCCCTACATGGCCTCCCCCTCAACCAATGGGGTGGGAACGCCAGTGTCATGTGCTACTGGTGGGAGGGTAAGCTGGTCCAACTTTTACCCAGGACGATGTGACATAGCTTTGTGGCTATCTCCCTCTCCACTTAAAAGTTTAAAATGCAGTACACTTAAAACTAACATAGTGTTATATGTCACTTACACCTCAATTTAAAAAAATTCATCTCGGGAGTTCCCGTCATGGTGCAACGGATACAAATCCGACTAGGAAACATGAGCTTGTGGGTTCGATCCCTGGCCTCGCTCAGAGGGTTAAGGATCCAGCGTTGCTGTGAGCTGTGGTGTAGGTTGACAGCTGTAGCTCTGCTTTGACCCCTAGCCTGGGAACCTCCATATTCCACAGGTGTGGCCCTAAAAAAGCAAAAAAAAAAAAAAAAATCTCATTTGACATCAAAAGAGTGAGTCAAATTATAATCTATATATTGTAGTTATAATGCCTAACAAATTTTTTTTTCATTTTTAAAGATTTAAAACAAACTTCTGTATACCTACATTATAGAATCTTAATAATTTTCTGGTTTCTTTTCCAATGAGTTAAGACAGAGAGCTATGTCATTTTCAATATTACGTACAGTTGAAGGACTTTTTATTTCCATTTTAGGTAGTTTTGATACTATTCATTAGCATCTAAAGGGAGGTACACAAGGGTTTTTGACTCAGCCTGTATTTATTTGTGGTGATTCTCTTTTCACTATCAATCTCTTAACCGTCAAGATTGGCAGTGGAAAATTAAATATAGAGAAAGGAGAATCCGTAGCGTTTGAATTTCTTTCCTTTCAAATGTTTACTTCTGCAGAAGTAGGCCTTTCTCCTACGGAGTTTTCATTTAAGGCAGGGGAAAAAAGTTTGGTTCTTGGCTGTTGAAGGATGTTTTTGTGAAACAAACAAACGTGAAAGCATGAGGGCCATCACCTAGAGTGAGCTCTTCGGTTCATCCAGCCCAGGAAGCAGCCTTTAACTCAGATCTTCCCCCGACGATTCCAGTGGACACTCCCCTCCCTCCAGCCTCCCTGGAAAAAAAAAAAAAGCAACACCGCTCTTTGACCCAGAATTTCAACTTTTGGGAATTTATTCTAGACATACATATGTGTAAATGAGCGAATTTTATCACTTGCAGTATTGTTATTTTTTTTTTTTCTTTTTTGGCCACACCCTTGGCATGTGGAAGTTCCCCAGACCAGGGATCAAACCCACACCACAGCAATGGCAGCAGTGACAACACTAGATCCCCAACCCACTGAGCCACAAGAGAACTCCAAGTGCAGTGTGCAGTATTATTTATAACAGCCAAAGACTGGAAACCATCTGAATGTCTATCAAAAAGAGACTGATTAAATAACTTGGAACCATGGAATACTGCACAGCGAGGAAAACCTGCTACGGTTACAGGCAACAACAGATTGGGGGAAAAAGAAGCCGGGACCCTAAGGAATATTTACACTGTGATTCTCTTTGTATAAAGACGGAACTCTTTTAAGATTAAACACTAAACTATACTGTTAGAGGAGTTCCCGTCGTGGCTCAGTGGTTTAACGAATCCGACTAGGGACCATGAGGTTGTGGGTTTGATCCCTGGCCTTGCTCAGTGGGTTAAGGATCCGGCGTTGCCGTGAGCTGTGGTGAAGGTTGCAGACGCAGCTCGGATCCCGCGTTGCTGTGGCTGTGGCGAAGGCCGGCAGCTACAGCTCCTGTTAGACCCCTAGCCTGGGAACCTCCATATGCCGTGGGTGTGGCCCTAGATAAGGCAAAAAGAACAAAAAAAGTAAAATAAAATAAAATAAAAATAAACTATACTGTTAGAGACGTTTACCTAAGTGGGAGAACTATAAGGAAAACAAATAATCATTGAAAAAGTTAGGATATTTACTTCGAGAGAGAGGTAAAGCATTTGGGGGATGGTTCTGTAGTGTTGGCAACGTTTTTTTGTTTGTTTTTTTTGGCTGCACCCATGGCATTTGGAATTTCCCTGGGCCAGGGATCGAACCTGGGCCACAACAGTGACCTGGGCCACTGCAGTGACACCACCAGATCCTTAAGCTACTGAGCCACACGGGAACTTCTGGCAATGTTTTATCTTTCGACCTGAATGGTGGTTACAGAGGTGTTAGCTTTTTTTCTTTTTTTTTCTAATTAAACAATGATTTTATTGTTTGAATACAACCAACAAGTTTATGCAACCAGGGCAGAGGCTGTGGAGGACTCGTATTTCCAATTTGTGGGAAGGACTCGTTTGGTCTTATAATATCGAGCCAACCAGTGAATACGGCTCTCAATCAGAATCAGATGGAATTTAGCATCTGTATCCTTTCTGTTCCTCTCAAGATGCTTTCGAACAGCAACAGCTTTCTTAATTAAATGGTAGAGATCCTCAGGAAGATCAGGAGCAAGTCCTTTGGACTTAAGAATTCTCAAGATTTTATTGCCTGTCACAAAACGTACTTGGGCAACACCGTGTGAGTCTCTCAGGATCACACCCATCTGTGAGGGAGTCAGGCCCTTCTTGGCCAGTTTGTAGATCTGCTCTTTCACGTCGTCAGACGTCAGCTTCAGCCAGATGGGGACGCTGCGGCGGTAGGGCAGAGCCGACTGGGACAGGCCCTTCCCGGGAGCGTGCATGCGACCCATGATGGCGGTGGTCAAGCAGCAAAAAAGAGCAGAGGTGTTAGCTTTTATACCTGTTTTTTAAATTGTACATAAATGTTTTGTGCAGACTTTGGTATGAATGGAATCTCTCATGATTGAAAAATACGACAGCCCAAGAGTTCCCGTTGTGGCACAATGGGCTCAGTGGTGTTTCTGCAGCATTAGGATGCAGGTTCGATCCCTGGCCTGGCACAGTGGGTTAAAGGGTCCCGCGTTGCTGCAGCTGTGGCCTAGGTGGCAACGGAGGCTCAGATCTGATCTCTGGCCTGGGAACTCCATATGCTGCAGGACCGCCAAAAAAGGGGGGAAAAAAAGTATCACAGTTCTTCCACGCAGCAGATGAATATATTGTCATTAAAGAGAATAAGACAGGGAGTGCCCACTGCGGCTCAGCAGTAACAAACCCGCCTAGTATCCATGAGGACGCAGGTTCGATCCCTGGTCTCGCTCACTGGCTTAAGGATCCAGTGTTGCCGTGAGCTGTGGTGAGGATCACAGACGTGACTTGGATCCGAGTTGCTGTGGCTACGGTGTAGGCTGGCAGCTGCAGCTCCGACTCGACCCCTAACCTGGGAACCTCCATATGCTGCGGGCGGGGCCCTAAAAAAAGGAAAAAAAAAGACAGTTCCATCTGCATGGGCATGAGATGGATTTAGGGGGGAGAAAAGAAACACCCCAAGTGACATGTAGTGTATTTAGTATACTACCTTCTGTGTAAAATTAAAAAAAAGTATCTATCTGGCTCTATGCTTCTGTTTGCTTAGACTGTCTCCAGAAAAATACCTAGGACTCGGGGAGCGGGGAACTGGACAACTGTTGCCCTTTTTGTACCTTTTGGATTTTATACAGTATGTTTTACCTATGCAAAAATAAAGTAATTTGAAAAACTGTTTTGCGTCTCGTCCCCTGGAGCGTCTAAGATTTTTAGTCTCGGACCAATTTCTTGCCCACAAGAATGTGAACCACATGCCAACATGATGCACCTGATGAGCTCCAGCCAGCTGGGGACCCTCTCTGGTCCTGGATCCTCTGCTGCAGAAGCAGGAGGCCAGGCCTGTGCTCCTCTGAGGTCCCATTGCTTCCCCACCCCAGGGTGGCCTGTCTCCTCTCTCCCGCCCCTTTGTCCTCCTCTTCCCAACACCCCCCCCGCCCCCGCTTCTGTCCTTCTTGCCTCAGTTCTTTCTACTCCCTTGACTCTTGCTCCTAATTTTTCTCCCTTTATCTTCCTCTCCAGTCCTCGCTGCCTTTCCCCCCTCCTCCCTTCCTGCCCTCTCCATCCGTGACTTCTCTTCCATTCACCTCCTTCCCCCGCACTGGGACCCAGCCCTTCCGAGGGCCCCAGATCTCCACTCGCAAGTTGTGTGACTCTGAGCGAGTCACTGACCTCTCCAGGCTCAGTGTAATACATGGTTGTCCTGGTTACGTGAAATCACAAAGGCGGAAGCAGCCGGCACAGTGCTAGGCACTCTGAAAATAATTTCCTCCCTATTAAGGAGCTGTTAGCCCTGGCGCCCACGGCTTGTCAGACCTTCCCTGCTCTGCTTGGAACTGCCTAGAATCGAGGTCCGAATTCAAAGGACTCAAATAACGGCGGCTCTCTGGGAATGAACGCGAGACTCGGGTGCCCTTTGGGGGGAGGGGCAGCAGGGAAGGATGAGCAGGACTTGCTGGTGTGTGAGTGGGCTCACGAAGTGAGAGAAGGTTCTGCCCATTTCCAGAGATGTGGGGCCCTGGATCTTTTACGGGTTTCCTTACCCAGGCCCCTGGGCTTGGCCAGACTTGGGATAATGGTATCTCTTTCTTCCTCTGCGGCCCCTTGAGACTTAGGTCTCAGGGCCGCATAGCTGGCCTGGTCCGCTGCCTGCACCTACGGAGAAGCACCGCGTGCCTCGCTCATAACCAGCAAAGGCTTCGCGGTTGCCTCTGGATGCAGCCCCGGCTCCCAGGCTGGGAACTCAAAGCTCATTGCCTTCTTGTCCTGTCTTGCCTCCAGCCGAGACGACAGCAGCTCACTGGTGACTCCCTTCTTCTCTCTCCCCTCCTTGCCTTTGCTCAGGCTGGTTCCTCAGCCAGACATGCTCTTTCCCTTGCGTGCTTTCCTGCCCGTGGCCCTGACCTGATTAACTGTTCCCGAAGCGCCTGGCACCTCTGGGCCCCAGAGAACCGGACTGTCTGCTTACACGTCTGTTCTCTCCACAGGCCTGTGAGCTCCTGGAGGCCAAAGACATACCTCATTCATGTTTATGTCCCCTTACTGGGCCCAGCACATGGAGGGCCCTCAATCAAAAGTTAGTGACTGAGGAGTTCCCGTCATGGCGCAGTGGTTAACGAATCCGACTAGGAACCATGAGGTTGCGGGTTCGATCCCTGCCCTTGCTCAGTGGGTTAACGATCTGGCGTTGCCGTGAGCTGTGGTGTAGGTCGCAGACGCGGCTCGGATCCTGCGTTGCTGTGGCTGCGGCGCAGGCCAGTGGCCACAGCTCCGATTAGACCCCTAGCCTGGGAACCTCCACATGCCGCGGGTGCGGCCATAAACCCGCGGCCATAAAATGACAAAAGG
>PVHT021183666.1:4596316-4631192 GCA_004024745.2 Catagonus wagneri
CGATCCCTGCCCTTGCTCAGTGGGTTAACGATCTGGCGTTGCCGTGAGCTGTGGTGTAGGTCGCAGACGCGGCTCGGATCCTGCGTTGCTGTGGCTGCGGCGCAGGCCAGTGGCCACAGCTCCGATTAGACCCCTAGCCTGGGAACCTCCACATGCCGCGGGTGCGGCCATAAACCCGCGGCCATAAAATGACAAAAGGGAAAAAAAAAAAAAAGTTAGTGACTGAGAGTTCCTCTTGTGGCTCAATGGGTTAAGAACCCAGCATAGGGTCCATGAGGAGGCGGGTTCAATCTCTGGCCTTGCTCACGGGTTAAGGTTCTGGCATTGCCACAAGCTGCAGTGTAGGTTGCAGATGCAGCTGGGATCCGGTGTTGCTGTGGCTGTGGCGTAGGCCTCACCTGCAACTCCAATTTGACCCCTAGCCTGGGAACTTCCATATGCCATAGGTGTGGTGATAAAAAGAAATAATTTAAAAAATAATAATAAAAATTCATTTTAAGAAATTAGTGCTTAAATGAATGAGTAGATAAATAAGCATATAAACAAACCAAACCAAGACAAGAATGAATGAATGGGAGTTCCCACTGTGACTCAGTGGGTTACAAACCTGACTAGTGTCCATGAGGATGCAGGTTTAATCCCAGGCCCCGCTCAGTGGGTTAAAGATCTGCGGTTGCCCTGAGCTGTGATGTAGGTCACAGACAAAATCTGGTTCCCACATTGCTGTGGCTGTGGCCCAGGCTGGCATTTGCAGCTCTGATTTGACCCCCTAGTCTGGGAACTTCCATATGCCACAGCTGTGGCCCTCAAAAGACAAAAAAAAAAAAAAGAGTGAATGAATGAATACATCAAGCCGGACCTGGTGCAATAGATCCCCCGCCACACACATACATCCAGTGGGCTAGGACTAGGCCTTTGATGGGAAAGTGGGGACAAGAGTGGATCTGCTCCTCATGAGGAGGGGCCTTGGTCAAGTTCCTAGGGAGTCCTGAAGACTAGTGACCTGGACCCCTGGGAGAGTCCCAAGCGTGGAGGCAAAATATCAGCGAAGACTGTAGGTGAAAAAGATCTAACGGAGAACCCAGACCTGTGAATTCCTGGTCTTCACTGCAAGTAAATAAGCACTTGGGGTCTGGGATTCCATTGACAGGAAGGAAGCAGGCGAGTGTCAGTAAAGCAGCTGCATGGGAGGAAACTGAACACTCAAGAAGTTCTCTATAGAAGTTGACTCGTCAGAGATCAATGGATCAAAAAATATCTCTATTCACCCTTCTGCCCTCCAGACTGGATCAGGAGCTTCTTGAAGGCAGGGATCTTGTCCAATACCTTTCCTTTCCCCTTGAACTCAATTATGATTGGATGATGCATAGATAGATGGATGGAGGGATGGATGGATGGAGGGATGGATGGGTGGGTAGCTGGATGGAGGGATGGATGGATGGATGAACAAATAAGTAGCAGGATATACAGTAGATGAACAGATGGAAATATGGACAAATCACGGATGAACTGATATAGAAACATATAGATGGCTAAATGAACAAGCAGATAGATGGGGGGATGGGTGATAGACTAAGAGATAAATGGGTTAATGAGTGAATACTGGATGAACTGATAGACAAATGAATGCACGGCTGGCTTCATGAGTGGACAGATGGATTGACAAACAGACCGATAAACAAATGAATGAGAAAATAGAGGAACGGATGGACCGACAAGAAAGGTTTGTAAACGAGGCAGACTGGATTGATATCAAGGCACTGGTCAGGGCGTGGGAAGAGAGCACCTAGGGATCTGGAAGAAGCGGTGGTACTCGGGAGACTGGGAAGAGAGGGTGGGAGACGCCTTCGGGTGGAAGGGAAACCAGTGTGAAGGGACCAGGAGGAAAGGGGAAAGCGGTCCCGTGCTGGAGACCCTGGCCCGGAGGCCAGCCCCAGGCTGGGCAGAACCCAGGGGTGGGGGACCCAAGGGCCCAGGGAGAGCCAGGCCTGGGACTCAGCCGGATCCGAGCCCTCAGCCAACCAGCCTGACCCCAGAAAATGCAGGCCCCAAGAGGCCAGCCTTACCAGCTCTGACCCCAAGGAAGTGACTGCTGGGCACGTGGAGGGTCTCTGGAGAGGTGGGCGTTTGTGGGGTTAGGGGCTGGAGAGCCTCAGCGGGGCGGGGGCAGCAAAGGCCCCCCGGAGGTGAAGCTAGGCCTCCTGCCTCCCACTCTTCCTCCCCACCCCAGCCCTCAAGGCAGCGCCCCGTAGTCCGGCTTCCTCTGGGCAGGGGGCCTGGCCCCCACGGCCTCCCAGGCCAGCCCCTGGAGCGCCACCTGCCCCAGCCGGCCAGAGACTTCCTGTAGCGCAAGAGATTTATGCAAACGGGCTGGGGTGGTGATGTCACCCCAAGGGGACTATCTCCCAGCGGCAGGCCTTCGATAAAATCAGGAACTTGCGCTGGCCCTGCAATGTCAAGGGAGGGGGCTCACCCAGGGCTCCTGCAGCTCAAGGGGCAGGCCTGAGCCCTGCGCCCGCCCCGAGTCCGTCCGGCCCCCGACGGGGCGCCCCATCCCAAGGGGCTCCGCACTGGCCCCCACCGAGGCGGGGGACCTGACTGGCTCGGAGCTTGGCTGGATGTTACAGGCGTGCAAAATGGAAGGGTTTCCCCTCGTCCACCCTGTGAGTACTGGGACTCCTCCGCCAGCCCAGCCCGGGGCCCTCCGTCGCCCGCCCGCCTGCCCTCCCGCCGGCCCGCCAACCCGCCGGCTGCCTTCTGGCTATCAGTGGGAAGCTGGCGTTTCCTCCCTGGAGCTCCTGGCCTGAGACCCAGCGAGGGGGCCATTGGCTTCCTCGGAGCGTGCCCTGGCGGGCTGAGGGCTGGGCCCACAGTGGGGCTGTGATCGGTGGGGCCTGAACGGTTATTAATAGATGGGGCTCGGGTGGCAGGCCCGAGCCCCAGGGCAGGGTGCTGGGCTGAGGACGGCGAGGGTGGCGGCGGGGAGGTGGTGGCGGAGGAGATGAGGAGACTGGCTTGCCCCTGGGGAAGGGGCCCCCAGGACAGTGAAGGCTCGCGGGCAGGAGGCAGCAGGCCGGAGGTCTCGACCCAGGGCCTGGGTGCTCTTGGAGACTGAGCCTGAGTCCCCAACACCCAGGCTGGGGCCTGGCACAGAGGACGCAGTCGATGACCCAGGGCTCTGAGCCCTGGGCCCAGGTCCCTGAGTGGCGGAGGCAGGGGCCGGGGCGGCGCTGGGCTGGAGCAGCGAGGGGAGCAGAGACTGGCCGTGAAGTTAGGGCTGGGCATTGGGAAGAGGAGGGCCGGAGCTGGGGCTGGAGACACCCTGGGGCTGAGACTGAGGCTGGGATGGGACCTGGTCAGGGGTGAGCCTGGAGTGAAGGCAGAGGCTGAGGCCAGAGGCGAAGAAGCAGGAGTCCCAGGGGTCCCTGGGGAGGGAAGGCCAGCCGTCTGGGGTGGACCCCTTCTGCTCCTGCTCACAGTGACAGTTGCAGCCTTTGGCAGGTGTCAGACCCCGGCCTCTCTGAGAGGATCTCTGACCCTTTTCCCACCCTGTCCGCACTCAGCAGGGGTGGGGACCCTTGGGGGGCGCTGGGAAGGGCTTGGCAGGACCTGCCCACCTGACTCAGCTTTCCCGGCCTGGAGTCAGCTCCCTTCCCCCCACCCCACCCAGCCAGGCCTCAGAGCGCCGGGGAGGCACCCCGGGCTTGACATCCTGCTGTGGGACTGCGCTGCCTGCAAACCCAGTGCTGGGCTCCTGGCCTCCTCCCTGGGCCAGACACAGAGACAGGACCAGCCAGCCAGCCCCCACCTGGCCTTGCCCCACCCTTCCCCAGCCTGGGACCAAGAGTCTGAGGGGGCAGGCGGGGCGGGTGGAGGTGGTCCTGGGAAGAGCCAGCTCTGCCCTGGGAAAGCCACAGCCCCAGGGGCTCAGCCACCCCGTCTGCACCTTGACCTCTCAGTCCCTGAACTCCAGCGAGAGCCGCACAGGAGGCCCCTCTTGGGCTCCCACACCAAGACCCTCAGGCCCTCTCCCCAGCTCAGGGGCTACTCTGCGTGGCTCCCGGATGGCGGGCTCCTAAGTCAGCACTGGTCCTCACGCCAGGCTCCGAGGGCCAGAGTTACTGTTGTGCAATTCTTGAGCACATACTGCGGGGGTGGGGAGAGGCCTGGTGACTGTTGGGGAAGACTGGGCCAGGGGGTGGGGGGTAGCCGGGGAGGGGTTCGATGGGAGGGGGGGGAGGGAGAGGGTCAAGGCTCTGGCCAGCCCGCGGCCCCCAAAGCCTGCCAGTGCATCCTGTAAATTCCATCAGTGTGAACAGCCACTGATCATCGTGGTGGCCCAGGGCCTGCCTGGGGCCTGGGCACGGGCTGTGGCGGGGCGGGGGGCTGCGGAAGCTGGCAGGGGGACAAGCGTGTGTGCTGTGGGGTGTGTGCAGTAGGAATACGCTGGAAGGATACGGTCGTGAAGGTGTGTGAATGCATTTGGCAGCGAGCGTATGGATTCGTGTGTGAACCTGGGGTACCCTGTGTGTGCCTACATGCGAGTGTAAACGGGGCTTGTCTGACAACAAGCATGTGGAAATGCCAGTGACCCCTGGAGTGAGTGTGAGTGGGTATGAGTTCACATGTGGGAGTGTGGGTGGCAGTGTGTCATGGGAGTACATGGACGGCTGGGGGGGTAGGAGTACCGGTGTGAGGGTGAGAGGGCAGACACGTAAGCTGGTACCCGGGCAAGCAGTGGACTCTGAGTGTGAGGTGATCGTGGGGAGCTGCCTGCTGTCCTCTCAGCCCTGGTCCTTTTCCGACCTCTGACCTCCAGGGTCCCCATCACCCGCTTTCCACAGGAGCCAAGGCTCTTGCTCCCCTGGGTGTCCGCTTTGTGTAGCCTCTCCCAGTTCCAAGCAGAGGGAGGGCAGTGGGACTTTTGTAGCCGCTCGGTGTGGACATCCAAGAGGGGGCTGCCAACCTGGCTGGGGTCTCCCCGCCACCATCTGAGGCCTGACACCCTCCTCTCTCAGCAGACATCGGAAGACCTGGTTCCCTATGACACGGATCTCTACCAACGCCAGACGCAAGAATATTACCCGTATCTCAGCAGTGATGGAGAAAGCCACAGCGGTGAGTACAGGGCCCCGCCCCGCCCCCACTTCCCCAGCCTGGCCTGCTGGGTTCTGGGCAGAGTGAAGACTTGTTCCTGGGGCTTCTTTGGAATTCTGAGCATCGGTGCCAGTTAGCACTCAGGGACAGGCATCCAATACCTGCCCCCCTGCCGCCCTCGCACCCCACCCCACACCCCCAGCCGGCTTTTACCGAGCATCCTGGGTGTGCCAAGGCACGGGGCTGGTCTCTTCCACATTTGCCTTCTTGACCAATCCTTGTGCCCTTTAGACACACAAGGAAATAGACCGAAGGGCTACGGGACTCATACAAGGTGGCACAGCTGGTCTGTGGATCCCAGCTCTGACTGCTCCAGGTCCAGTGCTCCCTCCTTTCCCCTCCCCCCAACACCCCATCTTCCTCTCTGCTCTTGGCAACCCCTGACCCTGAGCTCCTATTGGTACAGCCCTGCTTCCTGCTGCGTGTGGCTAGCAGCGCTTCTCCCACGACCATTTTGGGCTGGATAAGTCTATATCGCGAGGCCCGTCTCAGGCATCGTGGGATGTTTGGCAGCACCCCTGGCTTCCACCCGCTAGGCGCCAGCAGTACTGCCCATCACGACACCAGAATTGCCAAATGTCCCCTTGGGGGGCAGAACCACCTGTCTTTGAGAACTACTGACCTAAAGGAAAGGCTCTGGGGACCCCCCTCTTTCAGTAGGGCTGAAACCCCAGCTGGCTGGGGATGGCAGTGAGGATGAGACCCCGGCCTGAGGCTTTTTCCGTCTGCCCCCACCAAGGCCCAGCCTTGATCCTGAAACAAATTCAGGGGAGGAGAGAAGGGCTTCGGTGCCTGGGAGCTGGGCAGGAGGCTAAGAGAGGTCCCATGACGTGGGTCTTGGCATATTGCTGGGACACCCCTGAACCAAAGCCAAGGTGGCCCAGTGAATGGGTCTTCACTGGGGGATTCTCCAGGGGGTCTGACCTGGGCGGGCCAGACATCAGGGTGTCTGCAACCCCAGGGGGACAGGCAGCTGAGGAAGCTTTCACACTTGAAGGCCGCACCTGGGGGCCATTCACACCTGTAGCTCCATTGTGCTGGCACGTCTGTGGCGGTTTAAACCTGTAGGCCACACTCAGAGATGCCACATGTGGCGAGTCCTTACTCAGGGGCCTCAACGTCCAGATGCCACAACTTGACAAACCTTGTTTCATGGGAACTCACATCTGACGGCTATTATAAAGACTGTCCCTGGAAGCCATGTCTCAGGAGTAGGTAGTGAATGTACTTCAAGGTCATATCTGGGAACACACAGGCTTCTTTCAGACCTCCAGGGCAAGAAAGGCTTTAAACCCGCCCCCCCCCCCGCCCCTTTTTCCCATCCTTTTAAGCTTACTTATAATTCTACATGAAATGCATCCTCTCTGTGGAAAATCCAGACGGTTTAGAGGGACAGGCTCTCTAATTCCATCTCCAGTCCCCCCAGCCAGGATCAAGGGCGGGTGTCCCTGACCCAGAGACCCGCAGCTCACCCTTTCCCCAGGCAGTTTGGGACCTGAGACGGTCCCTCCTGGCTTGAGAACTTGCGCCCCCTGGTGGCTCCAGGCAGTAGAACAGCTCGGGTCCCAGCCAGCTCAGGGCTTGCGACCCTTCCAGCATGAGGGATTTTTTTCTCCTCTGGTCTGACACCTTCTCAGCTTCATGGGGTTTGGGTGCATTTCCTTAAGGTCCACTGAAGTCTCAGTTTACCCTCCTGTAATATGGGAATGCTGTTTATATGTGTGAAAAC
This sequence comes from Catagonus wagneri, assembly GCA_004024745.2. Lineage (NCBI taxonomy): Eukaryota > Metazoa > Chordata > Mammalia > Artiodactyla > Tayassuidae > Catagonus > Catagonus wagneri. Next base: position 4,603,203 of record PVHT021183666.1, read on the forward strand.
CAGCGAGGCCCAGGGCTGGCTGATGGAGTGAACACTTTAGAGAAAGCCTGTGCTTTCCTGGCTCAGGGCCCAAGCAGACCCCTTATATGTGGGGTGGGGAATCTAGGATGACTACTAATTGGATGTCTGAGCACCCTTTTGGGTCCTTGACCCAATTTCTTCTTTCTGGGGACTCCTCCAGTGTCCCCAGGTGTCCCCTGGGCATCTGTTTTGTCCCTTCTTTTTTGGGGAGGGGAGGTGAGCCAGAGATTGAACCCAAACCACAGTAGTAACCCAAGCTACAGCAGTGACAACACAGAGTCCTTAACCACTAGGCCACCAGGGAACTCCTGTTTTGTTCTTTCTTAATGCCTGTTGGAAGGTATTTTCTGGAGACTCGAGAGTAGAGAACCCCGCCCCCACTTCTTCCACCAGTTTGGGCATGTTGTCTGCATCTATATTTTTAGGTCGTGAGATTTAGTGAAAAGGCCCTGGGGCCAGACCTGGGTCTAGTCCTGGCTCCATCACTCACCAGTGTGTAACTTTGAGGCAGGTGACTTAACCCCTCTGAGCCCCTGTTTCCTCATCTACAAAACTGAGAGCATGAAAATACTTACCTCACAGAGTTGCAATGATGGCATGAGGTAATGCATGTCGTGTATGAGGTAATATACTGAAGACAAGGCCCAGTAAACATTCAGGACATGGTCTGCCAGCTTATTGCATCCTCACAGGCAGGGGAGATAAAGCAGCGGGGAGAGTGCAGACACACACAGCTTTCGGTGATAGATCAACCGGGTCATTTTTCAATGATCTAGGCCACAGCCAACCAGTCCCCCCACCCCCACTCATCCATCCATGCACTCCTCTCCCACCCACCTGCTCACCCACCCATCTTACCCAGCCACGCACCCATCCTTCCAACACTTACTGTCCAACCCACTAGTCCATTCATCCCCTCATTTGTCCATCCAGCAAACAGCCTCTGATTATACACCATGTACCAGACGCTGTTCTAGACACCGGAGTTTCCATGATGAGCAGGCCAGGCCAGGCCACTGCTCTCATAGAACTTACAGTCCAGTGAGGGAGAAAGGCAGTGAACAATCAAATTAGGAGTTCCCATCGTGGCTCGGTGGTTAACGAATCTGACTAGGAACCATGAGGTTGCAGGTTCGATCCCTGGCCTCGCTCAGTGGGTTAAGGCTCTGGCGTTGCCGTGAGCTGTGGTGTAGGTTGCAGACATGGCTCGGATCCCGCGTTGCTGTGGCTGTAGTGTAGGCCTGTGGCTATAGCTCCCATTAGACCCCTAGCCTTGGAACCTCCACATGCCACAAGTGCAGCCCTAGAAAAGACAAAAATAAAATAAAATAAAATAAAATAAATTTAACAGACATGTTCTAGAAAGTCCTATAGAAAGCAGAGTAACGTAGGAGTTCCCGTTGTAGCTCAGCTGAAATGAATCCAACTAGTATCCACGAGGATGCAGTTGGATCCCTGGCCTCGCTCAGTGGGTTGGGGATCCTGCGTTGCCATGAGCTGTGGTGTAGGTCACAGACGAGGCTTGGATCTGGTGTTGCTGTGGCTGTGGCGTAGGCCGCGGCTACAGCTCTGATTAGACCCCTAGTTTGGGAACCTCCATATGCCATGGTTGCGGCCCTAAAATGACAAAAAGACAAAAAAAAAAAAAAGAAATAGAGACTCAGAACAGTATTTATTTTCATTCACAAACATTTATTGAGTAATGCTAGGCAGAGATGAACCTAACTTGATTTTTTTATTTTGCAATATTATCTATTCACTAGTACTATGAAAGATGATAATTCAGCTCTCTAGTTATTTACAACACACACACGCACTTCTCCACACATCCCAAAATATTTACAGTAACGTTTTTTCCCCATTTTTTCATTTTGTTGCTGTAATTGACGTACAACATAAGTACATGAGTTTAGGTGTGACAGCATAATGACTTCACATGTGTGTGAATTGTGAAATGATTGCCACAACAGTTTAGTTAACATCCATCCCTTCGTCTAGTTACAGAAATTCCTTTTTTCCCCCTGTGGTAAGAACTTCTGGGAGCTGCCCTCTTAACTTGTGAATTTACCAGACAGCCGCGTTAACCAGAGTCACGGTGTACATCCATCCCCAAGGAACTGATGACCTCACCACCGGAAGTTTGCACCTTAGACCCATCACCCAACTTCCCCCGGCCCCCACCCCCTGCCTCTGGCAACCACAAATCTGATCTCCTTTTCTGAGTTTAGTTTTTTATTTTAGGCTCCACCTAAAAGCGAAATCATAGAGCATTTGTCTTCCTCTGTATTGTAACTTTCGTGAAATCAGTATCTGAGTTCTCCACTATGAGGGCCGTGTGGCTATTACTCACAGCCGAGCCACTTGGTTTACTTTGATCACCTGTACTTTGTCGCCGCTGTGTTTCCGAGGGCCAGTGTGACAGGCGGATGGAGCCCTCATTCCTAAACCAGGCTTCTGGGAGTCACGCCCCATCTCCCCATGACTGGGTGGGGGCGACCATAGGCATTTCACCCTCTGTGCCTCGGCTTCTTATTAATGATAACCTACGTCATGTGATTGAGTTATTATATGTAAAATGTTTAGAACAGCAAACATTAAGGATGTGTTGTTATCATTATAGTCTAAGAAAGGACATGTGGGAGGTGAGGTTTTGTTGCTTTTGTTTGTTTTCCCTAGTATCTTTATGTTCCCACTTGTTTAGCTGTAGTTTGGCTGTGCATAGAAATCTAGCTTGAAAAATCTTCTTTTTTTCCTCTTAGAAATTGAAAGCATTTTTTTACTCTCTTCCGGGTACTAGAGCTTTTCTTAGGAAATCTGATGTCATTCCATGTCCTCTTTTTGAATGTAACCCAGCTGGGGTTTTGATTATTGTTCTGCCTGTTTAGTTTTATTTTGTCTTTCTGGAGGATTTCAGACCTTCTCCCAATACCTAGTGGTTCCACAGAATAAGCTCTGAAAAGGATCCCTCTGGGAGTTCTCGTGTGGCTCAGCGGGTTAAGGATCTGGCGTTGTCACTACAGAGGCTCGGGTCACATCCCAGGCCGGGATCTTTCTTCCACATGCCACGGGTGTGGCCACAAAAGAAAAGAAAGAAAATGGATCGCTCTGGCTGCTGTGTGGAAAACAGATGGAGCGGAGGAGGGAGGAGGGACTGGGAGAAGCACAGAATGAAGCCACTGGGATCGCCCGGGAGAGAGAGGGTGGTTGCTTGGACAAGGGTGATGGTCAGAGAGGCAGAAAGGAGGGGACAGATTCAGGATAGATTCTGCAGGTAGGGCTCAGAGAATTTGCCATTTATTATTACTACTATTTTTTAATTGTGGTAAAATATACATAACGTAAAATTTACTGTCTTAATCAATTTCAAAGTTACAGATCAGCGGCAGTAAGTACATTCATACTGGTGGGTCGCCACCACCACCAGACCTCTTTTCGTTTTGTAAGACTGAAATTCTCTACCAGTTACAGAGTAACTCCCCATTGCCCCGCCCCTCAGTCCCTGGCAACCGCTGTTTTGTTTTCTGTTTCTATGGATTTGACTGCACTAAGTACCTCAGATTAGTGGAATCGTACAGTATTTCTCTTTTTGTGACTGGCTTATTTTACTTAGCATATAATGTCCTCTCAGATGCATCCATGTTGCAAACATATATCAGAATTTCTTTCCTCTTAAGGCTGAATAATATTAATATGTGTATAGACCCATTCATCTAATGATGGACTCGTGGTTGCTTCTACCTTTTGGCTATTGTAAATAATGCTGCTGTGAACATGGGTACACAAGTGTCCCTTTGAGGCCCTGCTTTCAGCTCTCTTGGGGTATACACCCCGAAGTGGGATTGGATAAACTGCCATATTGTTTGTCATAGTGGTTGCACCATTTTACATTCCCACCAACAGTGTACAGGGGTTCCCTTTCCGCACATTTTTTTTTCCCTTTCTCAACACTTTTTTTTGGGGGGGGCTGCACCTGAAACATACGGAAGTTCCCAAGCTAGGGGTTGAATTGGAGCTGTAGCTGATGGCCTGCACCACAGCCACAGCAATGTAGGATCTGAGCCACATCTGCAACCCACACCTCAGCTCACAGCCATGCCAGACCCTTAACCCACTGAGCGAGGCCCAGGATTGAGCCCATATCCTCATGGGTACTAGTTGGGATCATTAACCCCTGAGCCATGATGGGAACTCCAACACTTTTTGTTTTTAATTTTAAAAAATATTTTATTATAGTCTGTTTACAATGTTCTGTTGATCTCTGCTGTACAGCAATGCCAAGGCTTGTTATTTTCTGTTTTTTGATTATAGCCATTCTAATCGGAATGATACGATTTGCTCTTTGCAGTGGGATTGATGAAGGAAATAGAATTCCAAAGCATGACCTTTTTCTCCACCCTTCCATCTTTCTACTCCTTCATCTTTTCACACCACAGACCACCCACCAGTTCATTCACACAGCCACCCAGTCCTCCAGTCACTCACTTTTCCCACTGTCCTCCCCCCACCACCAAACCCTCCATTCATCTCCCACTCACTTATCCAGCAGATAAATATATACTAAGTGTCTTTTATAAGCCGGGCACATTGCTAGGTGCCGTGGAATGAATAAAACACAGGTCCTGCCAGATTTATCTTTAATAAGGGGAATAACTAAAAATCTCAATAATTAGGATACAACGTAGAAAGTAACAAGGAGCCTGGAACTCTTCTGCCTTCTGGGTCCTCAGTTTCCATAGCTGAACAATTTGCAGGACAGCTGGGCTTAATGAGCTCTTGTCCAATGGTCTGTGATTTCCTGCGAAGACTTTTTTCTCCGTCTTCTCAGCCTTTGCTTTCTTAATTCCTCATATTCTTTCTCTGTCTTGATCTTACTTCTCCTCCCCTGGGGAGAGCCCTCACTTCAGACTGGGGTTTCTGCTCTGAGGAGATAAGGTCAACTAAATGATACTTAAGGCTTGAATTTTTGTGTGAGGGGGATTGTTTCGAATATCATTTTATTTTTGTCATGGTGACATACAAGTATTAGTGACACCCCAAAAATGAGTAAGAATAAGGATGTGTGGGTAGGACTTTGGTCCGAGTTTGGGAGCTGGTTTAGAGGGAAGAAATGAAAGATATTGATGAATGGATCATTGTTGGCTGGATGAATGAAGGTTCAGTGATGGATGGATGGATCATAGATGGATGGATTAGATGATGGATGAATGGGTGGATGATGGATGGATGACGGTCGGGGGATGGATGGATAGAAATGGGTGGATGATGTTGGATGGTGGGTGGATGAAGGATGGATGATGAATGATGGATGAGGGGTAAATCATGGTAGCCAGACAGATGGATAAGAGCCGTCTATAAATTCTGACACCGTGGGTCTTAAGTAAAGCATTCATTAGCAGTCTTGTTCCTTAGAGTGTGGTGTGGTATATAGTGGCAAGAGTTTAGTGCCTGGAGTCATACCCAGGAAGGTTTAGATCCTGACCCTACCAATGACTGCCTGTGAAATTTAAACTCATTGAATCATAGTTTCCTCATATGCAAAAGGGAGATCATGCAATAGTGGCCACCTTCTCAGAGCTAAGGTGAGAATTAAATGAGATAATGTGGATTAAGTACTTAGCACAGTTCCTTGTACATAAAAAAAAAACCCACTAAAAGTTAACTTTTATTGGTAATTTAATCAAGCATTGATTGAGGGCTGGTAGGTACTGGGTGCCTAACAGGTTGTAGACAGGAGGTCCAGTGCTCTCTCCAGATATGCAAATAACACTATATTCTTTTGAGGAGCAGAAAGTCATGCTAAGGGGGCATAAACTACAATAGGTCGCCTGGGCCACCTATTGAAGTGACAAAAAGCGATGAAGCAGTGCATTTATAAACAGCCAGAAATGAGGTCGAAAGAGCCCAGGAGTGCTGACCTTTGCATTAGGATGGATTCCTGGCACTGTGTCCTTCAGAGGGCCTCATCTTTGGATCACCTCTGCCTACCAGACCGTGTTTATTACAAAATTGCCTGATCACTCAAATCTAGGGTAAAGGCGAGGTTTCTGTTTGGCCTTTTGAAATCTTAACAGTAACCTCAAAGTCTCAGTTGCAGCTTTCAGGGGACCCTGGAGCAAGATTCCAGAGCCTTAGTGGGGAAAGAAATCCCCTTAGGGCCCCGTTAAAGGCCAGACTCCCAGGTCTCCTCTCAGTGCTGCAGAGTCCGTGGGTCCCCATTGGGCCCCAAATCGGCAGGCTTTTCAAGCACTGGAAGTGACTCTGATGAGGGTGTCCTCAGGCTGGGTCCACCAGGGTGAGCCTCAGTCCCCTGTGCAGCTGAAACAGAGGTGGGGAGCAGGACAGAAAGAGCACTCAGGGCCCCCCCCACCCCAGAACTGGAGTAGGTGTGAGGACGTGGGGGCTGGTGGGCAGAAGGTGGCAAAAGTGGGCAGAATAAAGATCTGGGCAGGAGTTCCTGCTGTGGTGCAATGGGATTAGCACTGTCTCTGGAGCACCGCGATGCGGGTTCAAGCCTCAGGCTGGCATAGTGGGTTAAGGACCCGGCGTTGCCCCAGCTATAGGTCGAAGCTGTGGCTCAGATCTGATCCCAGGCCAGGGAACTCCATATGTCACAGGGCAGCCCTCTACCCTCTCCCTCCAGAAAAAGATCTGAGCACTTTAGCCTGGCCAGGAGAAGGCAAAAATGGGATGATGCCAGGAGTGGGGATGGAAGGCAAAGCCACACTAAAGTGGAACCTGGTTCTGCTCACCAAACCTCAGAGCCCCAAAGAGCCTGTCTCTAAAAAACAGAGCTGGGAGTTCCCTGGTGGCTCAGCAGGTTGAGGGTCCGGCATTGTCACTGTTGTGGCTTGGGCCACGGTTGCGGCACAGGTTTGATCCCTGGCCCAGGAACTTCTGCATGCCTTGGACATGGTCAAAAAAAAAAAAAAAAAGACAAGAGTCAACTCCCACAGCAAGTGGAGAATTTCTGGATCTTGTTAATTCACGGCAAGAGGAAAGTACAGATTAAGTGTTGTTTTGTTTTGTTTTCCTTTCAGATTTACATAATTTTGTGGAATAGTAGAGTCAGACTTCTTAAGAAACTAGGAGTTCCCTGGTGGCTCAGTGGGTTAAGGATCCAGCATTGTCACTGCTGTGGCTTGGGTCATTGCTGTGGCACAAGTTTGACCCCTGGCTGGGGAATGTCCACATGCTGTGGGCGTGGCCTAAAAAAACCAGAAACTAGGATTCATTCATTCATTCATTCAGGAAATTTTTGTTGAGTGCCTACTGCATCTGGGCACTGGAAATACCGTGGTGAACAAAACTGGTTCCAGTCCTGCAACACTGGGGCCCCCACTCCAGCCTCTGGGAGAAAATGACAGCCAGGGCCCCTCAAATAATTTCTTGGGGCCACCAGCTAAGATGGCAGGGAACAGGGGAACGAGGGACGGAGAAGAACAAACACAAATTAAAGTATCTGCTATTTGCTCAAGTGCTGATTTAGGTTCTTTAGAATAAAACATTGGAGTTCTCTTCGTGGCTCAATGGTTAACGAATCCGACTAGGAACCATGAGGTTGCGGGTTCAATCCCTGGAATTGCTCAGTGGCTTCAGGATTGGCTTTTCCATGAGCTGTGGTGTAGGTTGCAGATGCGGCTCGGATCCCGTGTTGCTGTGGCTGTGACGAAGGCCGGCAGCTACAGCTCCTGTTAGACCCCTAGCCTGGGAACCTCCATATGCCGTGGGTGCGGCCCTAGATAAGGCAAAAAGACAAAAAAAAAAAGAATAAAACATTAATAATCGTTACAGTGATGATGACAGTTAATGTTTATTGAGTTTGACTCTGTGCCAGGTCTTACTCTAAGCGCTTTGCAGGCATGAGCTCATGTAATCGTCACGGTAAGCCTATGAGATAGGGGCCACTCAGGGGTCAATGGCAGAGCCAGGACTAGAACCCAGCTCTGCTCAATATTATGTACTTTCTCTCCCCTGTGTCACGCAGACTCATGGAAGAGGGAGTCTGCATTGTGGAGTCAAATGTTTCCACATGTGGACGACACTTCATTAACCAAGCACCCAGTTGGGTCTCTGACTTTTGCAGTGGGGAATCGGAGGCTCGGGAAACTAAAATGTCTTGTCCAGGGTCACATGGCTAGGCCACCACGAAGCAGGATTTGAAAGCGAGTTTTCTGATAACCAGCGCAGAGCCAAAAACAACACATTTCTCAGGGAGGTGTTGAGTACGCGTTACTAAGAGAGAAAGAGAAAGTGGGAGACAGGCGCACGTGCACACACGAGGCTGGCGATGGTCCCCCTGCAGGACCATGTGCTCGTCCCGAGGACATCGTCCTAGCTTGGCATTCTGTACACTCCCTCTTTGGGTAACAGGAGAAAAATCCCTCTTGTCACTTTATCACCACATCTCCTTTTAGACCCCAAATTGTACCCAGGAAGTCCTCTGACATGTGGCAGTTTTTGTTCCTGGAAAAGGTGTCCAGAGAAACCAAGCTGAAGACCAGCTCCATCCCAGGCAGGGCTCCCCGTGGCATGTAGCTGTTCCCTAAACTCAAACCCACCCCACCGCAGACTCTGAAAGCACCCACGAGGGGGTTTCCGGGAAAGCCTCGGGTCCTGGCAACCTCACCGGAACCCAGGTGCAGCTGCCTAAGGACATGGCTTTGAAGGGGCAGCACCGGGGCCCTGGACAAGCTCTGGTGTGTGAGGCATGTCAGCCCTGTGACTTTGCAGTCACACCTTGGCTGTGTGACAAGACCATGTGCTGTGACTGTGGGCAGCCAGTCAGCTCAGGAACCACTGCTATGTCTTACGGGGAGGAGAGGGGACTCAGCATTCCCCAAGGGCCTACTCTAGGGCTAGAAAGTTTTGTAAGTGTGAACTCATTTATACCTTCCAGTAATTTTTTTTTTTTTTTTTTTTTTTTTTGCTTTTTAGGGCTGCACCCATGGCATATGGTAGTTCCCAGGCTAGGGGCTGAATCAGAGCTGTAGCTGCCGGCCCAGGCCACAGCCACAGCAACTCCAGATCTGAGCCACGTCTGTGACCTACACCACAGCTCATGGCAACGCTGGATCCTTTAACCGACTGAGTGGAGGGCCAGGGCTCGAACCCTCATCCTCATGGATACTTGTGGGGTTCGTTACCGCTGAGCCACAACAGGAACTCCACCCAGTAACTATTATCCCCATTTTACAGGTGAATCAACTGAGGCCAGAAGGGTCCGTGCCTGAGGTCACGCAGAAAGTAAATGGCAGAGCCAGGATTCGGACCCTGGCTCAAAAGCCTGTGTCCTGGCGATCACATGGGAGGCAGGGAAGAACGGTTGTTGAGAACAAAGGCTCTGCCTCAGACCTGGGTCCCAGCTCTGCCTTGGACCTTGGGCGTGCCATGTAGCCCCCAAGCTGCAGTACCCTCATCTGTGGAATGTGGGTGGGAAAATAACAGGGTGGGAGGTGCGAGGATTCACGTCAACTCGCAGCCCTGCCTGGTCCGTGAAAACAGCCCCGCAGGGCCAGGCGTTACGGTTTGGTGACCATGCCTTTCCCGCTCCGCTCACCCACACGGCCCGACTGTCCCCGCAGATCATTACTGGGACTTCCACCCGCACCACATGCACAGCGAGTTCGAGAGCTTCGCCGAGAACCACTTCACGGAGCTGCAGAGTGTGCAGCCCCCCCAGCTGCAGCAGCTCTACCGCCACATGGAGCTGGAGCAGATGCACGTGCTCGACACCCCCATGGCGCCCACCCACACCAGCCTCGGCCACCAGGTGCGTGCAGCGCCACCCCGCCCGGCCCGGCCCAGCCCGCGGCCTGTGGTGAGGCCAGCGCTTCGCAGGAAGCTGACACAGGCTCTTACTCAACTCGGCTTCCTGATCCGCAGCGCCAACGGCGGCCGGAGCCTCAACGGCTGTCTCCTGACCCCCCGACGGACCTCGTGACCCTACACCCCTTATCTCCTCTCACCCCACCGTGGACAGAGGCCAGATAATTCCCACACCCCTACTGATCCCCTCGACCTTGTCACAGGCCCTCCCGACCCCCTCTGGCTGCAGGCCCCATCACTGGCCCTTCCTGGACCTGGCATGCAGGTCACTGAGCCTTGACCTCCACTGGCTCCTCCCTCTCCCCACTGACCCCCACTGATCCCCCCTTTACTGACCCTCCAACTTTCATCCCACTGACCTCTGTGGACCTCCACCACCCTCACTGACCTTCAGGCACTTGTCACCCACCTATTAAACCCCATTCACTCTGGCGCCAAACTCTCCAGCGCCTCCTCGCCCCAGGGCTGCTGCCTGGGCCTACTGCCCCTCTGTGCCTATGACAAAAAGATGCCCCTTCCCCGGGCCACGGAGCTCCGAACCGGGGCGGGGGTGGGGTGGGGTAGGGTGGGGAGAGTGGGGTTTCAGGAGCCACTCCTCCCCACAACCTGACCCCTGACCCCGAAACTCACCTGACCTCGGAGGTCCCCAGCTTTCTCCCACGTGCTCTGCCCCTCGCTGGCCTCCAGCTTCAGCATCGCCTCTTCTCTCACTCAGCTGACCCCCTACCTGGCAGCCCTGAACCGAGCCCTGAGCTATGAACTGTCCCTCGCTGACCTCAACCCTCCTTCCGCCACCTTCCCAGGTTTCCTACCTACCCCGGATGTGCCTCCCGTACCCACCCCTGTCCCCGGCCCAGCCCAGCTCGGATGAGGAGGAGGGCGAGCGGCAGAGCCCCCCACTGGAGGTGTCTGACGGGGAGGCCGACGGCCTGGAGCCAGGGCCTGGCCTCCTGCATGGGGAGACAGGTAGGAGGGTGCCCAGCGCCAGCCTGGACCCAGCCTGGGCCCAGTCTCGTGCCCACCTCGGCCAAGGCTGACGGACGCGGCAGTCAGGCCTTGGAGCTGAGAGTATGAGTGCGTGCGTGCGTGCGAGCGTTTGTCAATGTGTTTCCTGCAGGTGTCTGTCTCCGCGTGTGTCTGAGCACAGCTGCTGTGACGAGGTGTGCGCATGCGCACCAGTGTAGTCCTTCCGCAGCCACCGTGGGGGGCGGGGGGGAAGGGTTGGAGGCCCCCGTGGAGGGGGCTGGGCGGGCTGGGTCCGGGCGCCGGGGGTTCGGGCGCTGACCACCTCCGGCCGCAGGCAGCAAGAAGAAGATCCGCCTGTACCAGTTCCTGCTGGACCTGCTGCGCAGCGGCGACATGAAGGACAGCATCTGGTGGGTGGACAAGGACAAGGGCACCTTCCAGTTTTCGTCCAAGCACAAGGAGGCGCTGGCGCACCGCTGGGGCATCCAAAAGGGCAACCGCAAGAAGATGACCTACCAGAAGATGGCCCGCGCGCTGCGCAACTACGGCAAGACGGGCGAGGTCAAGAAGGTCAAGAAGAAGCTCACCTACCAGTTCAGCGGGGAGGTGCTGGGCCGCGGGGCCCTGGTCGAGCGGCGCCACCCACCCCACTGAGCCCCGCCCCAAGCCCGCCGGGCTGCCAGGTCTCCCCGCTGGCCATAGCATTAACCCCTCGCCCGGCTGGACACAGGGGGGAAGCTCCCAGGGGCCAGGGGCAGGACTCTGGCGGGCCAGGCCTCGCCTCCCCGCCCAGCCCCTCCTCCTCCAAGCCCCCTGTCCACACCCCTGCTTCACCTCCCACCAGGACTCCAGCCCCGGCTCCAGAAGGCCGCCTGGGCGTCTGGCCTCAGCGAAGGGTCAGCTTGCTTAGTACTAGGGGTACTTCCTTGGGAGTTCGAAGTCATCTTATTTGTGTAAATTGAACCCTTCTCCTCTTTAAGCACCCCTCCCTCCCCCCACCCTTCCCCCATCACCTCCCTGAAAAGACCAAACATTAAAGTTATTCTCAGTGAGTCCTCTTGGAGCACAGAGTCTCTTTTAAAGCATTTTGTGGAAGCACCCATTGTGGCTCAGTGGGTTAAGCATCCAACATAGTGTCCGTGAGGATGTGGGTTCAATTCCTGGCCTTGCTCAGTGGGTTAAGGATCTTGTGTTGCCACAGGCTGCAGTGTAGGTCACAGAGGTGTTTTGGAACTGGTGCTGTGGCTGTGGTGAGGGCTGACAGCTGCGGCTCTGATTCAGCCCCCAGCTTGGAAGCTTTCATATGTGTCAGGTGTCATATGTGTCACGTGTGAGGAAAAAAAATTTTTTTTGTGCACCTTGTCTGTCCCCCCCACCCCATCTGATCTCTCTTTTCCTCATTTGTCCCTTGGGCGTTTACTGAGGATCCTTCCCAATGCTGGACACTGAGGACGTGAGGACAGATGACACATTGTACCTGACCAGGAGTCAGAGCCTGTGGAAAGAAGAGTCCTCAGTTGTTCTTAGGCGAATAAATCATTAAAAAGCCCTCTGCACCTGATAACTTTTTTAAATGCCTCCATGAGCCTTAAGCTGATAAGCTTTAGGCTATGACCCTAATGATGATTATAATAATAATAACGGCATCAACATTGGATTTTCTGGCCATTTTATTACATGCCATCCCTGAGGAGTGGTATCTAATAGCATCCCATCTTACAGACTGAAAAACTGAGGCTCATAGAGGTCAAATAGTTTGTCCCAGTTCATACCATGAATAAGGGGTGAGCTGGATCCCATCCCACCTGGGTTGCTACGTCATTGTGACGTGGGAAGCTTCACGTGTCTGGAGGAGGGTAATGCGTAGCTCAGTCAGGAGCAGGAATTAAGCCCTGGGGCTCCTGCCAGCTGCAGTGTCCCACGGGATCCTTGCCAGCAGGACTCCGGTACAGGTGAACCCCTTGAGTGTACCCTTGTGTCTGGTCCCTCTGGCTTCTAGCCCATAGCAGGGGAGAGACAGAAAAAGATGATTGGGGAAACCTGTATGCTTGCTTCCAACAGTAGCAAGAAGCGGTGGCCAGTGGTGTGGGAGTGAGGGAATTTGCTCAGCAGTCTGCGGACCTCAGAGAACCCAGATTCTGGGGCCATTCCTACTGGGGCACACACCCCCACACACACTACACCTCCTCGCCCCAAGGGCTTGGGCTGGGGACGCCCAGCCGCGACACCCCCATGCAGGGCTCATAGCCCCAAAAGAGGGAAAAATGGGGCTCAGTTCTCTTTTAAAGAAGGCCCAGTAGCATGAGGTGCATTTTCTGGTTTGGTCTGTGTTTTGTTTTTTTGTTTGTTTTCTGGCTGCACCCATGGCATGGAGTTCCCAGGCCAGGGATTGAACCTGAGCAACAGCAGTGACGACGTTGGACCCTTAACGAGGTGAGCCACATGGGGACTCCATGAGATGCGTTTTAAATGTGGTTAAAATGGCAGAAAAGAACGGTTTCAGTGTTGAAGGAGCGAGTAGGTTTTGACCGCATGGACAATGCTTGTGTATAGAATTGCTCCCTCCTGATGATGGAGGAAAAATTACCTCATTTTTGCGTCTTGCTTGCAGTGGGTCACATGTAATTTGCTTTTTTCTGGGTAGCAACTGATGTTTGTGATGTGACCTGGGAGGCAGGTGTGGGGATAGTCGCAAGGGCAGGAGGTCAGAGAGGAACAGTGATTCGCGGCAGCCAGGACTCAGGGCAGCCTAGCCCAAGGTTTGTGCCTGTAATCACTACCTGGCAAGGATGCGCTTGATCCATCGGCCTCAGAGCTATGGGCCCTGCACACTCCCACCACATGATTCCCCTGTCCGAAGGACATCCAGACAGGGCATGGAGCACGCCTGAGGTTCACGGAGGACTAGGAGGCAGAAGCTGTGATATTGGGCTGATGAGGGAGGGGCGAGGGGCGAGGGGCCAGCCAGGAACAACGGGGCCCCACCTTCTCCTGGAGAGCCCTTGATCTCTGGAATTTGTCTATATTTAGCAGGTGGCTGAGCAGGGTGCAGATAAGGAGGGCCTGGGGAGGGGGCAGCCCCTTATATAGTAGGGGGACTGGTCCCTGCTCAGATTCTCTTTGGGGGACCCGTGCCTGCTCGGTTCCTGGTGACCTCTCCCGAGATGCCTGAGCCAGGGAAGAAACCAGGTAGCCCAGGCCTGGGGTTGGGGCTGAGTGTGGGGCAGGGAGGGCTAGGGGCGTCTGCAACTAGAGGGTGGAACTAGGAGCAAGTTCCTGAGGGGGAACAAGGCCTCTGAGCCCCAGGACAGGGGCACTGTCCACCTGGGCCCCCCTTTTTTTTTTTTTTTTTTGCTTTTTACGGCCACACTCACGGCATTATGGAAGTTTCCAGGCTAGGGGTCAAATCATAGCCGCAGCTGCTGTCCTACACCACAGCTCATGGCAACGCCGGATCCTTAACCCACTGAGCGAGGCCAGGGATTGAACTCACATCCTCATGGATATTAGTTAAATTCGTAACCCGCTGAGCCACAGCAGACACTCCATCCTGGGCCTTTTTGGTTTCTCAGTTTCTCCTTCCCATCCTTCTGATGGAAGTGAGGGTAAGCCAGGTCAGCAGTGCAGAGGAGGAGAGAGTCAGGGCAGAAAGCCCCAAGGGCTGTCACTCTACTCTTAGGACGCAGGGGACCCCCCTCTCTGCCTTCATCCCATCCCTGCAGCGAGACGGGGCCTGGGCTTGCCGTTTGGGAAAAGTCTGCTGCAGGAGGGCCCCCAGGATGACTCTAGACTTGAGCCAGGCTCCCTCAGCACTCTTGGACAAGTCCCTTCCCTCCGGGTCCCTGTTTCCCTATCTACACAACGACGGGTTGGGTTGCCTCCTTCCAGCTCCGAGAGTCTCTGCTTTACTTCCCTGCACCCTTGTGGCCCCCACACTAGGCATGGCCCCCCACACAGAGGCAATGTAGCCCCTCTGCTCTGGGAGAGGGCGGTTAGGAGGACCGCAAAGCCCAGTCAAGGTCAGAGAAAGTCACAGCCCAGAGTCCTCACCAAGGTCGTCCCGGGCAGGGTCAGCTCCCCAGCCCCAGCCCCACCCCCTCCCAGGCCAGCTTTATCTCAGTGGCTGATTCTCAGCCTGAGGCCCTTAGAGGCCAAATTTAGCCACGTCTGAGTAGGCAGAGTACAGGTCCCTTGCCAAGGGCCTCAGTTGGTGGGGGAAGGGGGTCTGGGCTTCCACAGGTAGGGAGGGTGAGGTATGGGGGGGACATACCTAGCAAAATTTGTGTGTGGAGATTAGACCACAAGCTTGGCTGTCCCACCTACAGGCTGTGTGATCTTGGGTAGGTCTCTTAACATCTCTGAGCCTCGGATTCCTAATCTGAGAAATGGGCATGATAACTGCACCCACCTCATATAGCTGCTGGAGTATTAAATGGGATGATGTGATTTTCAGTGTATTGAAGTACTTATCTCCATGTCTAATATGAGGGGCTTCAGGGGCGGGGTGCATAGGCAAGCCAGGGGCCCCTGCAAACTCCGCTGGCCCCCCAGTCTCTGCCTTCAGCAAGAAGCCACGGTCAGTGGAGGTGACTGCCGGCAGTCCTGCTGTGTTCGAGGCTGAGACAGAACGGGCAGGAGTGAAGGTTCGCTGGCAGCGGGCAGGCAGTGACATCAGCCCTAGTGACAAGTACAGCCTGGCAGCTGAGGGCACACGGCATACGCTGACCGTGCGTGACGTGGGCCCTGCCGACCAGGGGTCTTATGCAGTCATCGCTGGCTCCTCCAAGGTCAAATTTGACCTCAAGGTCTTAGAAGCAGGTAAGACCCTGGGCAGCCTTCCCTGAAGTTTGAACTTGTGGGGGCAGGGGCAACCCTGCCCCCTCTCCATCACCCAGGGTACAGGAGGTGTTTTCCCACTTTCTTGCCGTTGCTTTGGCTGTGCCCTCAGCCAGCACTGCCCTTTTCATGTTTTCTGTAGCAAGACCTCTCCGAGTGTCCCCGCATGGCTCACTGGCCTATCTCAGCCGTTGTGGAGGTGGGGGAAGTTCAGAGATGAATGACATAATCCTGCCCTCCCCTGGACACCCCCACACAGATGGGAACTTGGTGGGCTGTGTGTGCTGGCAGGGAAGCCCCACGAGCCTGTGGGCTCGGTGGGAGCCCCCGCCCAGCCTCCGTGCTGGGGTGGGGGTGGGGGGTGGACCAAGACCAGAGCCTAGGGGAAGACAGGAGGGATATTCAGGCTGACACATCAGGATGTGGGCCCTGGCAGCCAGTGAGGATGAGGAAGAGGGTGAGACACGGGCTGGATGAAACTTCGCCTATGCTGCACAGATGGGAAGGACCAGGCGCAGGAGGAGGGGTCTCTGGTTAGAAGCTGCTCCATGATCCCCCTCCCCAAACCCCTCCAGGGAAGGCAGAGGCTGTGCCAGGCCCTGCTCCTGCCCCTACCGAGGCTCCCGGAGCCCCTGGAGAAGTCCTGGCCTCGGCCACTGAGGGGGAAGGAGGCTCTCCCAGTCCCGAAGGTGAGAGTGACAGCGTGGGGCAGCCGGGCCAGTGGGTGGGGCTGTCCCAGGGCAGGTCTCAAAGGCCTCTGCTCGTAGGGTCAAGCCCAGCAGCCTCCAATGGCCCTAGTGCCCCTGAGGACCCCATCGGCCTCTTTGTGATGCGGCCACAGGATGGCGAGGTGACCGTAGGTGGGTGTGGGGTTGCGCACCTGCAGTGGGGGAGGGGGAGGGAGGCAGCAGGACCTCCCCCAAGCCCCGGGCTGTCACCCCATCCTGCAGGGGGCAGCATCACCTTCTCAGCCCGCGTGGCCGGAGCCAGCCTCCTGAAACCACCTGTGGTCAAGTGGTTCAAGGGCAAGTGGGTGGACCTGAGCAGCAAGGTGGGACAACACCTGCAGCTGCACGACAGCTATGATCGGGCCAGCAAGGTAGGGCCTGTGGGGTACTGGGGTCCTGGGGACACATGGAAAGGGGACATGGAGAGTCCCTGGGAGGCATAGGAGTGGGCACCATGAGACTCGAGGCACAGATGAGGTGCAAAGGAGGGTCATGGGGATCGTGGGAGGCCGGTTGGGGGGCCGGGGGCACGCAGGGAGCATGGGATGCTCAGAAGAGGATTATGGGGAGGCACAGGGGACCTGTGGGACATGGGGGGCCCCGAGGGCATAATAGTCCCAAGGGGGCAAAGTAAGGCTTGGGAGGCACCAGCCAGTGGGGTTGTAAGCCCTGGATGGATGAGTATCAGAGCGCAGGGAACCCTCAATGACCAACCACAACAATTCTTCATACAGACAAAACCAAACTTGAGAGGTTGCTGTTGCTGGCCTGAGGTCACTGAGAGTCACCTAGACCCACACTTTGACTCCCAGCCTCTGCTCCTTCCACTCTTCCACAGCCCCTGCCCAGGAAGGGGGTCTTCTGGCAGGGCAGGGCCAACCTGTTCAGTTGTGTGGGTTGTGCACTGAACAACAGTGCCTCATCTTAAGTGAATGCCATTTGCTGTGTAGCCACCATAGATTTATATTTTATCACCACCCTGTGCCAGCAGTGGGCAGTCAATGCATCTTGGGAAGGGGACCCTTTTTTTATTCATATAAACTGTATGGATTAACTTAAACCTTGAAGAGTGAGAAGGCTGGTGTCCTTAGCCACCCAGTCTCCTTTAGGGGTGAAGGGCCTCGTCTCCTGACCCCCAGTCTCCTCTAACACCTCACCCCTACAGGTCTACCTGTTTGAGCTGCACATCACAGATGCCCAGGCCACCTTTGCTGGTGGCTACCGCTGTGAGGTGTCTACCAAGGACAAATTTGACAGCTGCAACTTCAACCTCACCGTCCACGGTAAGGGGGCCTTTGGCAGCTGCTCTGGGCTCGGGCTCTGCGGGGGTCCTGTCCTCGCACCTGCCTCCATTTCCCAACACAAAGGAGGCTATGCTGAGCCGGGGCCACACCACCGCTGACTACGTGCCCACTGGTGCGCACACAGAAGTGTGGAAGAAACCATGGAGGCTTCCCGGGTTGGGGTGGGGTTGAACCCAGATCTCACGTGGGGTCTTAGTCATCCTGACGTTCCGGGCTCCCGGCACAGGTGAGCAGGTGAAGAGGGAGTTGAAATGGGTGGGAGATGAACCACCTCGAATGGGCACCATAAACTGCCCCATGTCCCTGGTACCTCAGTCCTGGCTGGGAAAGGCTCAGAAGGTGGGTTCCTGGGGCAGATGCCCGATGTTAGGGGGCCACGGATGGGCAGGTCTGTGACACAGGAGGTCCCAGGGCAGGCTTCTGGGGTGGCCCCCTCTGGAGCCCCTTCCCCTGACTCACCCGCCTCTTTGAACCCAGAGGCCATCGGCCCGGGAGACCTGGACCTTCGATCAACTTTCCGCCGCACGTGAGTGGCCCTCTCTCCTCAGGGCCCCCGGGGGAGGCCGATGCTGGGGTCAGAGGCCCCTCGGGGTCAGAGCGAAGTGAGGGGCCAGGGCTGGGATGTGATGCGGGGGTTAGGGGTGGTCAGGGCCAAGGATGATGTGGGGGGCTGGGCCGAAGTGGATGGGGATGGAATAGACTGAGCTCCCCCAGGGCAGGTGAGGAACTGAGTCTAACCTCCCCCCGCAACAGGAGCCTGGCTGGAGGTGGTCGTCGGATCAGGTACCCCTCCCTACCACCTGTACACAGACCCCCGGGGGGAAGGGAGCATCTCACTCCATCCCCCCACTCCCACCCTGCTCCCAAGCACTTTCTTTTCTTTCTATCCCTTTTTTTTTTTTTTTTTTTGGCCACACCCACAGCATGTGGAAGTTCCTGGCCTAGGCACTGAATCCCAGCCTCAGCTGAGATATACGCTGCAGCTGCGGCAACGCCAATTCCTTTAACCCGCTGTGCTGGGCCAGGAATAGAACCCACACCTTTGCAGCAACCTGAGCCACTGCTTCAGACTCTGCCCCCCTCTTTCTTTAGGACCACATCCGTGGCATATGGAAGTTTCCAGGTTAGGGGATGAATTGGAGCTGCAGCTGCCAGCCTATGCCACAGCCACAGCAGCTACACAGGATCTGAGCCACATCTGCGACATACACCATAGCTCACGGCAACACCAGATCCCCGACGCACTGAGTAAGGCCAGGGATCAATCTGCATCCTCATGGATACTAGTTGGATTCGTTTCCACTACGCCACAATGGGAATTCCTGCTGTCTGTTTCTTAACCCGCTCTGCCACCATGGGAACTCTCCCAAGCCCTTTTTATTTATTTATTAATTTTTTTTGGTCTTTTTGCCTTATCTAGGGCCGCACCCGCGGCATATGGAGGTTCCCAGGCTAGGGGTCTAACAGGAGCTGTAGCCGCCGGCCTTCGCCACAGCCACAGCAACGCGGGATCCGAGCCGCGTCTGCAACCTACACCACAGCTCACAGCAACGCTGGATCCTTAACCCACTGAGCAAGGCCAGGGATCGAACCGCAACCTCATTGTTTCTAGTCAGATTCGTTAACCACTGCGCCACGACGGGAACTCCCCCAAGCCCTTTTTAGTTGGCTCTACTGTGGCCTCACTGGGGATTTCTCTCTGTAGTGACAGCCACGAGGATGCTGGGACTCTGGACTTCAGCTCACTGCTGAGGAAGAGGTGAGTCCCTGGGTAGCAGCTCCTGGAGCAGGTGGTGAGGCCTGGTTTCAAATCCCAGCATTGCAGTTTTCTAGCTGTGTGGCCCTGAGCAGGTCACCACACCTCTCTGAGCTGGTTTCCTTGTCTGTCAAGTGGGACAGTCTAGGTGTTGGCAAGAGCAGGAAGGCTCCGCTGAGGTTACGTCCTATGAACTAACATCCTCACAGCATCCCCATGACTAACCTACACGTGAGTCTGTGATAGCTCACCTCGGTAGGTTCCAGAAGCTGGGAAAGGACCCCCAAACCTCAGGAATTGCCCACCCAGCAACTCATGTGTGTCCTCTGCGTTTCGTCCCCCCACCCCTCCTGGACCCTGCATTAGGACCAATGCTCTGCTGCAGCCCAGAGAACAAGCTTCAGGGTCAGGTGTTTCAGGGCTGCAGGGCCTTGAGGGGACCTGGTAGCCATCCTCATTAGGGAGGATGACAGAGGACAAGGCTGGGGATCAGGCTGACCTGGTGAGTCTCTGGTTTTCCTGATAACCACCTGCCAGAACTCAGGGGGAATAAACAAGGCCACGTGTGCTCCATAAATGGAAGGGTGTGAGTTCAGGAAGGGAGGGGGAGATGAGGACCAGTGGGCTGCTGTCCATTGGGGCTGGGCCATGTGCTTGTTACTGAGTCCAAGCTGGTACTTCTCGCCACACAAGAGGCCAATAAATCAAGAGACAGGGTGCTGGGACAAGGAAGAGTGACTTTATTTGGAAAGCCAGTAGACTGAGAAGATGGTGAGCTAGTGTCCCAAAGACACTAGTTTAGTGTCTTACCCAAGTTAGGATTCAGACTTCTTTTATACTAAAAGGGAAGGGGTTGTGGCTGGTTGTTGCAAACTTCTTGGTGTCAAAAATCCTTCGTTCTTGCAGCTGTCTGCTTAGGTCTGGTCACAAAGTTCCTGTAAACCTCCAACAGGACAATTATTTTCTGTTGTGCAACCTTTAATGTCTATACAAATGAAAGGTGTCATATATCTTTAAAGGTCAATCCCGTGCAGCGAAGCCTTGAGGATGGGATATCATATACGTTTCAGGATATAGGCAACATTCTTCTACAAAGGCTTAGAGCCAGCATAACTAAGCACAGGCAACAGAGCACATGGGTTACAGCTAAAGGAACAGATACAATATGGAGTCAGATTTGTTTTTCTCTGTTACACCTCTAATATGTGCACTGCTTTTCTGTCCCATCTGGAGCAGCAGCTTCCGGACCCTTCGGTGAGTGCCCGATGAAATCCCACACCTGTCACCCCTACTGCACCCAGGAGCACCTCCCTAGTCCCAGCGCCTCAAACTGACTCTTAAACCCCCCTGGCCCCCCAAAGTGGCCTGAGACCCACACGGACTCAAGTTGCCCCACCAGAGGGGAAGGGGCAGAGGGGCAGGGGCAGCTCCCACTGCGGAGCAGAGGGGCCCACAGCTCTGTCCTGGCCCGGGGGCTGCCCTGAGGTTTCTCCGCATGGCTGGGGAACGCAGGGACCTGAAGCTGGAAACCCCGGTGGAGGAGGACGTGTGGGAGATCCTGCGGCATGCGCCCCCGTCGGAATACGAGCGCATCGCCTTCCAGCACGGCGTCACGGACTTGCGAGGCATGCTCAAAAGGCTCAAGGGCATCAAGCGGGATGAGAAGAAGAGCACAGGTGAGCCTCCCCTGCCGCGGAGAGGAGACGGCGAGGTCTGCGCAGACGCACGCACGTGCACGCACACACGTGCGCACGCGCACACGGATAAAAAGCCGCGTCCCGCTTGGCGCAGAGACGCCCAGGAAAGGAGAGGGCCCGGGGACCCCGCTTCGTATGGTGAGGGGAAAAAAGTAGGGGTGCCCTAGTAGGTTGCAGCTTGCTGCACAGATAAAGAAAAGGGCCACGTTATCCCAGAGACGCCGTAGGAAGAGGACGGAGCCCAGGCCAGCCTTCCTCCCCGGCCAGAGCCCGGCCCGGCGGCCCCTTCCTCCACCATCCGCCCTTGGGAAGAAGGGAAGCCTGCTTAAGCCTGTCAGAGAAAGGGGAGGAGGGTAGTTTAACCCGGAGACCCCTACTCGGGAAGAAAAAAGCCTAGTTAATCTTCCTCACAGGCCAACAACAGGCACAGGTGAGGAAAGGAGAGGGCGGGTTAGCGCCCCTTGCCTCCAGGCGGGTGGTAGGAGAGCACTCGGGGCAGCCTTTCCCCATTAAGGAGTTGAAACGGGGACCCTGGAAACTGAGCTGGGACAGCAGGGGCGCCAGTAGGAAGGCATAAAACCGGGGGTTGCTGTTAAAACAGAGTGGAGAAGAGAAGCCCCATTTGTCCTGTCACCCCTTCTCCTGCCAAGTTTGTGTCTTTCTGGGAGCCCCAAACCCTGTCCCGGATTTGAGCCAGTGGAGAGGACCCCAAGAAAGGCAGAGACAATCAGAGATATAGAGACAGCGGCACAGCTGAGGCACAGGGAGATGGGGTGGCAGGACCGCGGCCGTGGGGGTGTAACCTCACCTAGGCCGGCCCCGGGGAGCAGGGGGGCTGAGGAGGGTTGTTCAGCCTTTCAGAAGAAGCTGCAGCCGGCCTACCAGGTGAGCAAGGGCCACAAGATCCGGCTGATGGTGGAGCTAGCCGACCCCGACGCAGAGGTCAAGTGGCTTAAGAATGGACAGGAGATCCAGATGAGTGGCAGGTGCAGCGGGGGGCGGAGCAAGTTCTGGGGGTGCTGAGGGGTGTGGAGGAGCCCCAGCGGGGGTGGGGAGGAGGGGCAGCTTCTCCCGGCTCCCCACCCACGCTCTCCTTCTCTGGCCTGCCCTCGCTCCTTGTCTCTCCATCTTCCATTTCTCTCTCTCTCCGGGTCTAACTCCCCACCTTTCTGTTTCTTCCCGGCTCCGCCCCTTGTTTTCTCTTGGTCTCACTTCCTCCCATCCGGCGCACCGATGGCTTCTGCTCCACAGCAAGTAAGGCCCCTGGAAGGCTTGGGATGGGGGGTGGGGCTCCCGGAGGGGGTTTGAGGGGGCACCTAGGGCCTAGGAGGTGAGTCCAGGACTCTCCCACCACCCTTCCTCGGTCCCCCAGGTACATCTTTGAGTCCATCGGAGCCAAGCGCATGCTGACCATCAGCCAGTGCTCGCTGGCCGATGACGCGGCTTACCAGTGCATGGTGGGTGGTGAGAAGTGCAGCACTGAGCTCTTTGTCAAAGGTAGGCCTGGGACCCTGGGACCCTGGGACCCTGGGACCCTGGGAGGCAGCAGGGGCCACAGAGCAGCCTATCCGTCATGCTGTCTTGTTTGGCAGAGCCCCCTGTGTTGATCACGCGGCCCTTGGAGGACCAGCTGGTGATGGTGGGTCAGCGGGTGGAGTTTGAGTGTGAAGTGTCCGAGGAGGGGGCCCAGGTCAAATGGTGAGCACCAGAGGCAGGGGGACGTGGGCAGGGCCAGGGGCTGGGGGCATCCCCAGAGGAAGCCCTGGCACCTGCTGCCCACCCTCTGGCCAGGCTGAAGGATGGGGTGGAGCTGACCCGGGAGGAGACCTTCAAGTACCGGTTCAAGAAGGACGGCCAGAAACACCATCTGATTATCAACGAAGCGACGCTGGAGGACGCTGGGCACTATGCGCTGCGCACCAGTGGGGGCCAGGCACTGGCCGAGCTCATCGTGCAGGGTGAGGCCTGGGGAGGCCCCCCAGCCCCAGGCAGGAATCGGGCAAACCTGAGGTTGAGGCCTGTGTGGCCTTGGGCCAGTCACTAACACCCCAGGCCTCACCTTTTTCATCTGTAAAATGGGGATGCTGAGATGACCACCTCGGAGGGCATTGGGAGGCTCAGCTGGCCTGGTTAACATCACCCACCCTCTCACGCTTGAGGTTGCTTGTGTACGTGACACAGGCACACGTGCGTCACACTCATGCAAGGACTCGTGTTCAGAAGCCCGTGTGACCTCCGCGGGGATCCACACCCACACCCACACCCGCCCTCCCCGGCTCACTGGCTCTGCCCTGCTCCTCAGAGAAGAAACTGGAGGTGTACCAAAGCATCGCGGACTTGACTGTGGGCGCCAAGGACCAGGCCGTGTTCAAGTGCGAGGTGTCAGATGAGAACGTACGGGGCGTGTGGCTGAAGAACGGGAAGGAGCTGGTGCCTGACAGCCGCATAAAGGTGTCCCACATCGGGCGGTGAGTGTGCGGGGCGCACCTGAGACGGGAGTGGGGGAGACAGAGACAGACACGTAGAGGGAGAAACAGGCACAGAGAGACAGACTGAGGTGGAGACACAGGGAGGGAGAGACAGAGAGAGACGGAGACGGACGCACAGAAGAGACAGGGACAGGGCCGAGACTGCAATAGAGACAGAGGGAGAAACAGGTGGACGGAGACAGAAACAGAGACAAATATGGAGAGGCAGAAGCATACGGAAAAGGGGAGAGAAGGACGAAGCAGTGGGAGAGACAGGCGGGGAGCCCCCCATCCCCCTGCCCCAACTCGTGACCAGGGCCGGGCAGGAGGCCAGGGCGAGGCTGGCTCTGGCCAGGCGCCCTCACTCTCTCCCACTGTCTTACTCGTGCTCCGAGTATCTGGGCCGGCCCGTGCCGGCCCAAGGTCACAGAGATAATGAGACCAGCCCCTGCCCAGTCTCCAAGGACCCAGCTAAGGAGACACTTCTGCACTGCCTACCTCTGAACCCACGCAAGGGAGCTGAAAAATTCAAAAGTAGAGAAAGAAGGCATTTTAGAATACCATTGAGCTAGGGCGGGTGAGGGCGCCTAAGCCCTGGTTGGGGTGTACAGTGAGACCCAGGGGTGCCTGCCCGAGCAGGGTCCCTTGTGTCACCACTTCCCTGTAGGGTCCACAAACTGACCATTGACGACGTCACACCTGCAGACGAGGCGGACTACAGCTTTGTACCGGAAGGCTTTGCCTGTAACCTGTCTGCTAAGCTCCACTTCATGGGTGAGCCGGTGCTGCGGGGCATGGGGGCCCCTCTCACTGGGCCCTGCCTTCACTATGGTGCTGATTGCTCGCTCTTCCTTCTCTTGCAGAGGTCAAGATCGACTTCGTGCCTAGACAGGGTGAGTCTTGGGCCCCTGCGTGTTGCCTCCCATGGCCCTTCTGTGTCTCCCATCTATTCACAGAGCGAAGCAAGGAGCCCTAGCTCTGCCATTTGGAACCGTGGGCCAGTTATGATCTTTCTGAGCCTCAGTTTCCTCATCTCCAAACTGGAGATCCTCAAGTGCCTCCCCCATAGGGTGGTAGGAAAGATGAGCTAAAGGGTGTTAATGTGAGCTTTCTTTCTTTCCCTTTTTTTTTTTTTTCTTTTTACCTTATCTAGGGCCACACTCGCGGCATATGGAGGTTCCCAGGCTAGGGGTCCAACAGGAGCTGTAGCTGCTGGCCTTCGCCAGCCACAGCAATGCGGGATTCGAGCCGCATCTGCGGCCTACACCACAGGTCTCGGCAACGCCGGATCCTTAACCCACTGAGCAAGGCCAGGGCTGGGGATTGAACCCACAACCTCATGGTTCCTAGTTGGATTCGTTAACTACTGAGCCACGATGGGAACTCCTGTTATGTGAGCTTTCAAATGACTTACCGATGGTAGATTTTATTAAATCTTTGCTTTTAGAAGTACCTCTCCTGCTTTTTTTTGACTGTGCCCATGGCATAAGGAATTTTTTTTTAA
This sequence comes from Catagonus wagneri, assembly GCA_004024745.2. NCBI lineage: Eukaryota > Metazoa > Chordata > Mammalia > Artiodactyla > Tayassuidae > Catagonus > Catagonus wagneri. The sequence continues at coordinate 4,628,308 of PVHT021183666.1, forward strand.
TTTTATTGATGTATAGTTGATATACAGTGTTGTGTTAATTTCTGATATTCAGCAAAATGACTCCGATATATATATATACTTTTTTTAATTTTGCTTTTTAGGGCTGCACCTGTGGCATATGGAAGTTCCCAGGCTAAGGGTTGAATTGGAGTTGCTTACACCACAGCCACAGCAGCGTGGGATCCAAGCCGTGATCCTTAACCCCCTGGGCAAGGCCAGGTATCCTGTGTCCTCATGGATACCAGTAGGGTCTGTTGCTGCTGAGCCACCATGGGCACTCCTATATATTGTTTTTCCTATTCTATTCCATCATGGTTTATCACAGGATACTGAATGTAATTCCCAGTGCTGTATTGTAGGACCTTGTTGTTTATCCGTTCTGTATGTAGCAGATCCCTCTGCTAATCTCAAACTCCCAAGCCTGTGCCCTGTCCCTCCTCCCCGATGAATGTGTTTCCTCTGTCTGAGTCTGATTTTATTTTGTAAATATGTTGATTTGTGTTGTATTTTAGATTCCACGTATAAGTGATACTGTATGGTTTTTTTCTTTCTCTATCTGACTTAACTTCCCTTAGTGTGATAATTTCTAGGTCTGTCCATGTTGTTGCAAATGGTATTATTTCATTCTTTTTAGTGGCTGAATAATATTCCGTTGTATGTATGTACCACATCTTCTTTATCTATTCATTTGTCAGTGGACATTGAGGTTGTTTCAAAGTCTTGGCTATTGTAAATAATGCTTCTGTGAACATAGGGGTGCAGAATTATAGTTTTGTCTGGGTGTATGCCCAGGGGTAGGATTGCTGGATCATATGGCAACTTTCATTTTTTGTGGAACCTCATACTGTTTTCCATAGTGGCTGTACCAGTTTACATTCCCACCAACAGTGGAGAAGGGGTCTCTTTTCTCTACACCCTATCCACCATTTATTTTTTGTAGACTTATTTTTATTTATTTAATTTTAGGGCTGCACCCAGGGCATATGGAAGTTCCCAGGCTAGGGGTCAAATCAGAGCCACGACTGCGGCCTACACCACCACCACAGCAACGCTGGATCTGAGCCATGTCTGTGACCCACACTGCAGCTCATAGCAGCTGGACCCTTAATCCACTGAGTGTGGCTGGGAATCGAACCTCTGTCCTCATGGATACTAGTTGGGTTCATTACCGCTGAGCCACAGTGGGAGCTCCTATTTGTAGATTTAGTAATGATGGTCATTCTGGCTGGTATGAGGTGGTACCTCATTGTAGTTTTGATTTGCGTTTCTCTAAGAATTAGCAATGTTGAGCATCTTTTCATGTTCCTACTGGCCTCTGTATGTCTTTTTTGGAGGAACGTCTAGGTCGTCTGCCTATTTTTCAATTGGGTTGTTTTGCTTTTGGGGGGGCCGGTGTGCCTGAGGCATTTGAAAGTTCCTGGGCCAGGGATTGAACCCGCATCACAGCAGTGACAATACTGGATCCTTAACCTGCTGAGCCACCAGGGAAGTCTGGGTTGTTTGGGAGTTTTTTGTTAGTCATTGACTTGTATGTGCTGTTTGTATATTTTGGAAATTGAGCCTTTGTTGGTTGCATCATTTGCAAATATTTTCTCCAAGTTCATAGGTTGTCTTTTCATTTTGCTTATGGTTTCCTTTGCTGTGCAAAAGCTTATACGTTTGATTAGGTCCCATTTGTTTATGTTTGCTTTTATTCCTCTTGCCTTGGAAGACCTACTTAGGAAGACGTGATTTTTGTTGGAGAATGTTTCGCTGTGTTCTCTTCTAGGAGTTTTATGGTGTCTTGTTTTATGTTTTTAGCCTTTAAATCATTTTGAGTTTATTTTTATGTCTGGTGTGAGGGTGTGTTCTAACTTCATCATTTACATGCGGCTCTCCAACTTTTCCAACACCGCTTGCTGAAGAGATGGTGTGATTTTTTTTTGTTTTTGCTTTTTTTTTTTTTAGTGAGGCAATTAAATGTTTATTTGAAGAGAGAAGATAGATGTGGAGAAAATATAGGCACAGGCAGGCTGAGTGGGGAGGTATGGAGGGAATAAGAAAGCAAGAAAGGAAGAGCTGTTTTATATTTAAGTCTTTAAACCATTTTGAGTTTGTTTTTGTGTCTGGTGTGAGGGTGTGTTCTAACCTCATCATTTACTCGTGGCTCTCCAACTTTTCCAGTGCCATTTGCTGAAGAGATTGTTTTTTCTCCATTGTGTATTCTTGCTTCCTTAGTTGAAGATTAATTATCCCTAGCCATGTGGGTTTATTTCTGGGATCTCTAGTCTATTCTATTGATCCATCTGTCTGTTTTTGTGTGTAATCGGGCATTTTAGAATCCTAACTTCAGGAGAATAATCCAGGCTGAGGTATGCTCTATGTCAGGACTTTCCAAACAAGGGGTCACTTAATGTGATACTCCATTTTATTTATTTATTTATTTTTTTTTGCCTTTTTTTAGGGCCCTATGCACGGCATATGGGGGTTCCCAGGCTAGGAATCTAATCGGAGCTACAGCTGCCAGCCTCACCACAGCTGCAGCAATGCCAGATCCGAGCCGCGTCTGCAGCCTATACCACAGCTCATGGCAATGCCGGATCCTTGACCCACTATGCAAGGCCAGGGGTCAAACCCGCATCCTCATGGATCCTAGGTGGGGTTGTTAACCACTGAGCCACGATGGGAACTCAGATATTCCATTTTAAAAGAGTTCTGTGGGAGTTCCCGTCGTGGCGCAGTGGTTAACGAATCCGACTAGGAACCATGAGGTTGCGGGTTCGATCCCTGCCCTTGCTCAGTGGGTTAACGATCCGGCGTTGCCGTGAGCTGTGGTGTAGGTTGCAGACGCGGCTCGGATCCTGCGTTGCTGTGGCTGCGGCGCAGGCCAGTGGCCACAGCTCCGA
>PVHT021183666.1:4631292-4675184 GCA_004024745.2 Catagonus wagneri
GAGTTCTGTGGTGAAGTAAGTTTGGGAAACACTGAACACCTGTTCTACCTCTTGTTGATTAGAAGGTGCGTTAGCCTGTCAAAGGCTCTGAAGAATCCTGCTTAACTTTGTTTAACCCAGGTTTCCTAATTTATTTGGCCATGGAAACTGTTTTTTTCTGGAGAAGATTGGTGTCCCCCAAACACAGTTTTGCGAAATGCTGCACTAGGTGACCTGATGTCATAAACCTCTCCAAGAACTTCTGGAAAGATGAAAATGTTCTAGATCTTGATTGGGTGGTGGTTACATAGGTGAATATACCTGACAAAACTCATTGAGTGCTCAAATCTCGGCATTTTATGGTGTGCAAACTCTACCTCAATAAAGCTGATTTAAAAAAAATAACCAGGGAGTTCCCATGGTGGCTCAGTGGGCTAAGGACCTGACGGTGTGTCTGAGGGTACAGGTTTGATCCCTAGCCTCACTCAGTGAGTTAAGGATTCCGCGTTGCGGTGGCTATGGCCTAGGCCACAGGTGCAGCTCTGATTTGACCCATGGCCCCGGAACTTCATATGCCGCAGGTGCAGCCCTAAAAAAAAAAACCCAAAACCACCAGGAGCATGTGCTCCTCCTAGTTTTCCTGTCTCTCATAGGCCTTGGGCCCATTCCTCTTTCTCTGACTTACACCATTTCCCCACCAGAACCTCCCAAGATCCACCTGGACTGTCCAGGCCGCAAGCCAGATACCATCGTGGTGGTGGCTGGGAACAAGCTACGCCTAGATGTCCCTATCTCTGGGGACCCTGCTCCCACTGTGATCTGGCAGAAGACCCTCACAAAGGTACTGTGGATTCCTCCCCCAACTCCCCCATCTGTAAAATGGGTACGTGGGAGCAGTGCATGCTGGGACCGCTTCCTACCCCACCTGTACATGCCCTAAGCTGGCTGCTGGCTGGGAGCACAGAGGCTCAGCTGGCTGAGAGGTGGGTGAGGTCAGCCGCAAAGGGGCAGGGGTGCTTGGCAGGGATTCCCTCTAGGCTGAGCCAGGCCATTTCCCCATCCCTCCTTCATTCCTGCTCTGTTCTCAGGGGAATAAGGTCCCGGCAGGGCCAGCCCCCGATGCCAGTGCTGCAGGGGATTCAGGTGCCAGTGACGAGTGGGTGTTTGACAGGAAGGTGAGTGAGGCTAACGCTGACTCAGTTTGCCCTCGTCGTTTTCTGCCCACATGGCATCCACCCTCAGGCAAGGTCTCTGTGAAGATGCCACATCTGGCCAGTTGTGCTCCTCCTACCCCAGGCAGGGTCTTCAGGGGCCCTCAAGCCCCAGTCACACCCTCAACATTGCCAGGAAGCCCTTGTGACTGGCAGCGGGGGGGTGGGAGGGGTGGGGCCCTGCCTCCTGTCTACCTGAGCCAACCTTGACTTTGTGCTTCCAGCTGGGGCGTGGATTCCCGGGCAGTTTTCAGTAAGGGTAGCTGCAGGGGCACCGCTCAGTTCAGCTTTTCCTCTGCAGGGCTGGTTCCTCTACCCAGCTGTCTTCCTGGATCCCCAGCAATAGCTCAGTGAGATCATGTTATTCCCATTCAGCTGATAGGGAAGCTGAGGCACGGAGAGGCCCTGTGATTGCCTAAAAGCCCAGGACCCTTGCCCTCGTGTCGCGCTCAGGGCAGGTGGAAAGGGTTTTGGACTAGATGCCCACGTGGGTGCAGTTTCCACTCGGGCTGTGTCTCCCCAGCGGACCCTGCCCTGATCTCCGTTCCCATCTTGGGGCTCCTGGCTGTTGCAGAGGCTGCAGAAGCCCCTAGGGTCTGACTCGGTCCTTCCCCCAACTCCTCCTCCCCCACCAGCTGCTGTGTGAAACTGAGGGCAGGGTGCGAGTGGAGACCACCAAAGACCGCAGCATCTTCACTGTTGAGGGGGCAGAAAAGGAAGATGAAGGCGTCTATGTCGTCACAGTGAAGAACCCTGTGGGCGAGGACCAAGTCAACCTCACAGTCAAGGTCATCGGTGAGACAGGGGTCCAGGCGGGGAAGACAGAGGAGCAAGGGCGGGGTACCCGTCGTTCACTGACCTAGTCACTCAAACGATGGAGGGCACACAGATCCATAGAGGGGACTGGGAGGAGGATGTGGGTGAATATGGGCAGTGGGGAGCCATACAGAGCTGATCACAGAACTGCTAGAAAGATCATTCTAGTCTCTGGGGGCAGTGGAGGCAGCCCACTGCTGCTTAGGGTGGTGAGGGTGCGAGCAGCGTTGGCCTCGGCCAGGCAGGGCTGATGTGTGTCCACCCCTCCAGATGTGCCGGACGCCCCTGCGGCCCCGCAGATCAGCAACGTGGGCGAGGACTCCTGCACGGTGCAGTGGGAGCCCCCTGCCTACGATGGCGGGCAGCCGGTCCTGGGTGAGCGGAGGTCACAGGGGGCAGAGCCGGGGGCAGGGGTGCCGGGTGGCGGCGCCCCAGACCAGAACTCCCGCCTCCCCTTGTCAGGCTATATCCTGGAGCGCAAGAAGAAGAAGAGTTTCCGATGGATGCGGCTGAACTTCGACCTGCTGCGGGAGCTGAGCCACGAGGCGCGGCGCATGATCGAGGGCGTGGTCTACGAGATGCGCGTCTATGCTGTCAACGCAGTGGGCATGTCCAGGCCCAGCCCCGCCTCCCAGCCCTTCATGCCCATTGGTGAGCCTGCCCACCAATAATAGCTGCTCTGTGGGCAGGTTATAAGCTGTGGTCCCCGTTAATCACCTTCATTTCCTGGGTGAAGAGAGTGAGGCTCTGAGATGTTAAATCAGACCTCGCTCAAGGTCACCAGCTGGCAGCGGATGGAGCTAAGACACACTTCTCCGGACTCACCTCCCACATCGATGAAGCGGGGATAACGAGTGTCTCCTTCATGGAACTGTCAGGATGAATTGAGATGATTCAGGCAAAGCACCCGGCCCGCATGTCCCCTGTTCCCCTGTCCCTTCAGCCAGGATTTGTTAACCAGGGGACAGAGCCCTGGACCGGGAATCAGAGCTGGGGTTTGCAGAGCCAGCTCTTTTGTCCCAGGAGGGACATCTGGAGTCATCGTCTCTCTTGAAGCTTCAGTTTCTACATCTGTGTAGTGGGGGCTGAGAGCAGAACAGACAGAGGGTGTGGCGGGCTGCCGTGGACACCTGTCCCTCCCGGGGGGCATGAGGACCGGCTGGGGCGGCTGGGGTGCGGCAGACACAGGGAGGGGCACAGTTTGGGGAACTGGCCGGAAGGGAGTGCCTGTAGGGAGAAGGGGCTGGGCTTTTCTCTCGAGGGACCGACTTTTCAGCTTTTCTCAGCTCTTAGCTTAATCTTACAGCACCAGGAACTTTACATGCTTAGGCTAGTTTTCCTTAAATTATATCGTAGCATTTACTGTGTCATCTGCCAGAGGTGGCTCCTCCTAAGCATGCCGGTGTTTTTTTTTCTTTTTTCCATGTCTCCTGTAATTGCCATTGCTCTTTGTGTTTGTCTTTAAGCCTGTCTAGAGACATGTCTTTCAGTGGAGCTAAAATATTTCTCAGAGTGCTTGAAAGCCAGTCGAAGGGGGAAGATTTCCCTGCGTCACGGTCCTTCCGCTTCCCCGGCTGGCACGGACTCACTCAGACCCTCTCTGGCTTCCCTTCTGCCCAGGCCCCCCCAGCGAGCCCACCCACCTGGCGGTGGAGGATGTCTCCGACACCACGGTCTCCCTCAAGTGGAGAGCCCCCGAGCGCGTGGGAGCCGGAGGCCTGGACGGCTACAGCCTGGAGTACTGCCGGGAGGGCTGTGAGAGCGCCTGCCCAGCCCTGGGCCCTCTGCCTCCCAGCAGCCTTCTCTGAACTGCCCCTGCCCCCGGCCCGGCCCCCGTCACCCTGCTGGGCCCCTCTCTGCAGGGGAGGTCCTAGGCAGCCACCAGGGAGGTGGGCGGCAGGATGGGGTGTTGATAGACACTGCCTGTGGCTTTGACGCCCCCACTGCCACCCCCGCCCCCAGGCTCGGAGTGGGTGGATGCCCTGCAGGGGCTGACGGAGCACACGACGATGCTGGTGAAGGACCTGCCCACGGGGGCCCGGCTGCTCTTCCGCGTGCGGGCACACAACGTGGCAGGGCCTGGAGCCCCTGTCACCACCAAGGAGCCCGTGACTGTGCAGGAGATACTGCGTGAGTGCCCCCCGTGCAGGGATGCGCTGAGCCCTCCACCGGCGCTCTGGCCCGTGGGGTCCAGTGGAGGTGGGGACGGTCAGGGAGACCCTACTACGGGGAGGGGACCAGGACCTTACTTGTGCCCCAAGCCAGGCGTGTGCGGAGGACCTTCCTCTTGGTTTTTCCGCGTCAGTCCCCTACCCCCACCCTCCCAGTCCCGGCAGGGAAGGTAGGTCACTGTACCATCACCTTTGAGCTCTGTTCTGTGAGTCTCTCAGCTCCAACGGGTAGGTGTTGTCCGTGTGCTCAGGACTAAGAAGTGAAGGCGTTTGGGGTCAGATTGACCCATCTGAGATCCACTTCCCATTATTTTAATGCTAACAAAGGATCAGTCGTGTAAGGACTAGTTCTCAGACTGGAAAAAGACAGCAAACTGGGGTGGAAACAGCATGGAGCATAGGGTCCAAAATCTTGGACTTGCATCCTGACCTGTGACTGACTTGCTCCGTGACCCCAGCACGTCTTCACCTTCTCTGATCCCTGCCCGTTGTAGTAGTGTGCTGAGGCTCAGATGGAAGCGGGAGCTTCGCGAACCTTTGGGGCCGGGGTTGGGGAGCTGAAGGAGAGGAGGCAGCAGGTTTCCCAGCTGCAGCTCTCTGGGCCCTGTGGCGCTCCTCGAGCCTGTGGCTGGGCGGTCCTCGCTCAGCCGCCGCTCGTACCCATAGAGCGGCCACGGCTCCAGCTGCCCAGGCACCTTCGCCAGACCGTCCAGAGGAAGGTCGGGGAGTCGGTGAACCTCCTCATTCCTTTCCAGGTGAGGGGAGCTCCCTTCCGTGTCCCCCCAGCGTGCTGTCTGTGCCCAGCCGACAGCGGTCTCAGCCAGGCTGGGACAGTGGCCAGTAGGGAGAGCTGTCTTCCCCCGCAGGGCAAGCCCCGGCCTCAGGTGACCTGGACCAAAGAGGGGCAGCCACTGGCGGGTGACGAGGTGAGCATCCGCAACAGCCCCACGGACACCATCCTGTTCATCCGGGCCGCCCGCCGGGCCCACTCGGGCGCCTACCAGGTGACGTTGCGCATCGAGAACATGGAGGACAAGGCCGAGCTGGTCCTGCAGGTCGTTGGTACGTGGCCCTGGGCCCTCCCTCTGAGCCTCTGCGCTTTCAGTCCCCGAGCTGGGCTGCCAGGGCCCAGGTCTGGCCTGGGGCCCCAGCCCAGAGTGCTCATCCTCCAGGCCTGAGGCCCCTCCTCTGGGACGCCCAGAGTCCCTGCAGAAGCCAGCAGGCCAGGTCCTGGCTGGAAGGGGCCGGGGCCCTGGAGTGTGACATGCCTAGCCATACTCGGGCAGTGCCAGCCACAAGCACTGTGGGGTTCCAGCTGGCTCTGTCCCCTGCAGACAAGCCAAGTCCTCCCCAGGATATTCGGGTCACTGAGGCGTGGGGCTTCAACGTGGCTTTAGAGTGGAAGCCACCGCAGGATGATGGCAACACAGAGCTCTGGGGCTACACGGTTCAGAAAGCTGACAAAAAGACCATGGTAAGCCTGGGGGCCTGTGCCCCCACGTACGCTTAGCCCGAGTCCAAGCAGCCCTAGGCACAAGCTGCTGCTTCCCGATCCTCAGACTGGACCCTCCTTCATCTCTGATCTGGCTCTTTCCACGGTCGGGGTGCAGACACCAGGGGGTTCCTCGAGAGGCTCCTGGCAGGAAGTGGGGCCTGCTCCGGAGATCCCATGCCTTCCCTCCACACCCCAGGAGTGGTTCACTGTCTTGGAGCACTACCGCCGCACCCACTGTGTGGTGTCCGAGCTCGTCGTTGGCAATGGCTACTACTTCCGCGTGTTCAGCCATAACACGGTGGGGCCTAGTGACAGAGCTGCCACCACCAAGGAGCCTGTCTTCATCCCCAAACCAGGTGCTGTACTCTCCCTCCCACCCCCTGGGGGAGCTGGGGCAGGGAGGCCAGCCTGGCTGGGCATGACGCTCTGGTACCAAGTCCTGTCACCCACAGCCATCACCTATGAGCGACCCAGCTACAAGGTCCCGGACTTCTCTGAGGCCCCAAGGTTCACCCGTCCCCTGGTGAATCGCTCTGTCATCGCCGGCTATAACACTACCCTCTGCTGCGCTGTCCGGGGAAGCCCCAAGGTAAGGAGCTCAGGGCCCTGGTCCAGGCAGACCCAGATGGCCTTCCTCTCCCCAGCCTGTCCCTCTGCTTTCTCTCCACGTCTGAGTGACAGGGCCCTCCCTGGCCAGGGCCTCAGCAATCTGTTGGCTTCTTGTTCACTCTTTTTTTTGTCTTTTTTGGGCCGCACCTGCATCGTATGGAGGTTCCCAGGCTAGGGGTCTAATCGGAGCTATAGCTGCTGGCCTGCAGCAATGCAGGATCCGAGCCGCTTCTGCGACCTACACCACAGCTCACGGCAATGACGGATCATTAACCCACTGAGCAAGGCCAGGGATCGAACCCACAACCTCATGGTTCTTAGTTGGATTCGTTTCCACTGCGCCATGACAGGAACTCCTGTTCACTCTCATATTTGGGCATGATTTGGGACTCCGGGAGGGGGGCGGGGGGGCAGAGTAGAAATACAGATGCCTAGTCTCCCTAGGTCCTGCCTGATCCCTCTAACCTGAGAGGTCTCCCTCTTCCTATTAACTTGATTTACAGCCCAAGATTTCCTGGTTCAAGAATGGCCTGGACCTGGGCAAAGACGCCCGCTTCCGCATGTTCAGCAAGCAGGGCGTGCTGACCCTGGAGATTAGAAAGCCCTGTCCCTTCGATGGGGGTGTCTATGTCTGCAGGGCCACCAACTTAGACGGCGAGGCGCAGTGTGAGTGCCGCCTGGAGGTGCGAGGTGAGGAACCCACTGGGCCAGGGCCTGGGGTGGTGGTAAAGGCTGGGTGCCAGCAGGGAGTCTGCTTTCGCTCTGTTGTCCTTGCCCAAGCAGCTGCTTTGGCCAGAAGAGCAGTGACTCTGTCATAGCCAGATGGTATAAGCTTCTGGACTTTGCTGCCAGAGCTGCTCCCCCGAGCCTTCCTGAAGGCCTCCTTCTCTCCCACAGTGCCTCAGTGACCAGGCTGGCTCCTTGGGATGGCAGGTACGTGCTCCAGGTCACCCTGACACCCAGGGCCCAAATCAAGGGTGCAGGCGGCTCTTAGCAAGATGTCAGTCCAGCTTATTCACAAGAGAACCTGTGTCACAGGTGCAACTGGACGCCTGCCCACATGCCAGGAGCCTGGAAGGAAGCTGGACAAGGCAATTTCCTGCTGTTAGATGTGTGTGTGCGAGTGTGTATTAGAGCCTGGGGAGCACCACGAGGGCAGCGTAGTTTTGACGAGCAGGCATGGGGTGGGGGGAGTCCACACAGACCAAACTGTCCGAGCTCCAGTTGGAAGCTCTCAGATCCATGGGGCAGAGTGTGCAGACTCAGGAAATGATGGTTGGGGGACAGGCCTATGGGCCTGTTATGTTTTTTCAGCACCAAAGGGCAATAAAAGACCAGTGCAGTCACACAGAACTGACTCCTCTTGTCCAGTGTGCCTGTCTTCACAAAAAGCACAGGAGTATTTGATCTTGAAAGCAAACTGAAGGCAGATATTCTTTCTCCTGGATGAGATAAATTAGGTCAAATGGGATCCTAGATTCATAAAACAGTTAACACTAGAAGGAACCTGTCTCGCCTGCCTTCAGATGAAGGAGCTGAGAAGCCGTGATAGAAGGAAGTTTTATTATTAGCAACAGAGCCAGAAACCCCAGACTCGACCTATGGTCACAACAGCCTGGACAGGGAGCAGTGCTGAGTCTGTGTGGTTCTGTGCCAGCAAGGCCTGCGGTGAAGCGTACCAGCTGCTCTGGGGTTCCAGTGGGACAAAAGCACTCTGCCCACTCACACCCGTGTGGCACTGGAAGAGCTATCCTGTCTAGCCAGAGATACTGGGAACCAGAAGGTGCAGGGGTCAGGGCCCTACTCCCCTCTTCCTTCTTCCATGGGGAGCCTAAATCCCATCACCAGTTTCTTTTTGGGAGGAGGAAGCCAGTAGCTCTCAGAGGTGCCCTGAGTGAAAAGGGTCCTTCCTGCCCAGGAGTGCCACAAGGCTTTTCCGTAGCATAGAAAAAAATTCCACGAAGGCTAGTTCCAAAGTTGCTTCTCAAGAGTTCTACCCAACCCGAGACACTCCTGGCCAAGAGCCCAGAGCCTTGGGCTCCAGACCACACCTGTCGGGTCCAGGGAGCTGAGGCCTCAGGCCTTGGTTTTTCCTTGGCTACCAAATATCTGCTCAGGTGTCAAAACCCAGCTTGGCTGCTCCCTCTAGTGGCCGGCTCACACACAGCAGCAGTCCCCTTCCACAGAGCCTCTCTGGAGCCCAGGAAGCATGGTGAAAAGCCCCCTGGGCCAGAGGCGCGGGAAGTGGGGGGCTTCGGCACGCTGGAGCTCGGAAGGGCGTGATCCCATCGCCCTGATTCCTTCAGGCTAAAGGGATCCAGGGTCAGCCTTCCTCAGGCCCACGACAAGAGGTGGCATCACCTGACGCATGGCAGCCAAGAGCCCAAGGGAAGCTGACATTTATTTCACATTGACACATCTGTACATTTTCTATAAATAATATGCAGCTGAAATATTTACAATCTCTTGCCCACTCCCAGGCTCTCTCCCTCCTGGCATCCAGTCCTGAGACGCTGCCTGCAGACAAAGATATGGCTCCTGAGCTTGGCCTTTACCCTTCCCACCGTGTCCTGGGCATAGGAACTGGGGGCCCCGGGACTCTCCTGACCCTTCCGTTCTTCCTCCCGAAGGCCAGGCAGACCACAGGGAACCCGCTGCTCTGCAAAGAGCCGTTGGGTACGGCGCCGCCGCAGTGGTGGAGGTCGTGGTAGCAGTGGCCAGGCTTGTGCCCACGGGCGGTAGCTGCCAGTTTGGGAAACACCTCAGGAAGGAGGGAGGTTGCCACTCGTTCTGCTGCCCCTTGACTCCCTTCCTTTCCCCACCGGCCCTCGTCTAGAAGGCCAGGCCTTGAGCTTCCCTACTCCCCAGCGTGGGGGCTGCTCCAGGCACCCAGGGGAGCCAGGTCACAGAGGACTGAGAGCCCGAGCTCTCACTTTAACCCTGGAGGCTTATAATGTCAAGGACGAGCAGACACAGCACAAACGTCTCAAGGACACGCACTGGCGGGTTCACACTGGCCTGTACTCTAAAGAGTTCTTAAAAGCCACTAGCCCAAGAGACAGATATAGACACAAACACGTACTTCTGAGCTCTGAGGGAACAGGAGGCAGGTCTTCTGGGGGTGGAGAGGGAGAAGGTGAAAGGGACTAGCTCTGCCCTGTGAGAGACACACTGAAACACACAACGGGGACCCATCTAAGCCGCAGCAGGGGCTTGCAGAGGACACACACGCATCACCCACTCCTCGGTCACGGCGCTCCGTGCGCTTGGGAACAGTGAGAGGCGAGGCGCAGCCCCTGGGCTGGGGCAGCTCTAACCCCTCGCCATCAGCTGGAGACAGGTCGGGGTGGGGTTCTGAGGTCTTCCTCACTGCTACGCACGGCAGCCACGTACGAGAAGAGACACAGCACAGAGTAGCAGATCTCGTGAGCCTGGAGGAGAGAAAAGCAGTCCAGGTTAATGTCACGGGGCTCCTGCACCTTCACACATGGAGATCTGCCGAGTGGGAAGCTCCTGCCCTAACTCTGGGCTGAGAGCCCCACGTGAGGCCGTGGAGCTGGCCCGGGCGAGGGGATCAGCATGTGCACCTCTCCCAGGCTGAAGACCGACTCCAGCTCCAGCTGAATCCCTGGCATCTAGACCAAATCGCCCCTCACCCTGTGCTCTCAGAGGCCCACCCACGCCTGCCGGAATGCCCCTGGGTAGCCCTTGGCAGACTGGCCTGCCGGGGCTGGGAGGCATACTCACCATTGGTGTCTTGTACTTGTGGCTCACCACTTCTTTAATTTCAGGAACTAAAACCGGACGGGCAAGAAACAAAACAGAAAGTTCAAAACTAAGAGCAATGGTGCCATGCTCCCCCAGGCGGCAGCGCCCGGCACCAGGGCCCCCTTCCCCTCTGTGCCTCGGCCCCTGCCGGGTGAGAGGACGCTGGCCCAGACTCCTCAGCCAGACCTCTGAGGTCTGCGGTGGCTCCTGGCTCCAGGGCTGTGACTCGAACCACTCCTTTGAGCCCCAGCACAGAAGCGGGCTACTCTTTCACCAGCCTCGTGGCTGCTACTGTCCAGGGCCCTGGTGGATCACAGGGGGCGTTCTCAGATTTTGAATGGGAGGAGAGCGATGACTCTAGCCTGTGCCTCACCTTGCTGAGACGTCCAGGAACTCATGCCCGTCACCAGCCCCCCACTCTGGTCAAGTTAAACACGCTCCCTGCACTCCCAGCCCCTACACTGAGGGTCCTGCGGCTGGAGGAAGAGTGGCATGACGCTAAACCCACCAGACTTGGCAGTTTCCTTCCCTGATGGCAGCAGAGGCCCAGGCCTGCCTGTGTGAGGGAGAGCGTCAGAGGGCTCTGGAGCAGACACACCGAGCAGAAGAGACAGGCGAGTACAGCACCCGGGGAGGGAGGTGACGGGGAGCATCAGGCAAAGTACACACATGTCCACAGCCCAGAATGCAGGACTAAGAGTCACCCCTGCCCCAGCCATGCAGGGTTCTGCTTGGCCAGAGGAAGGAATGAGGGCCCCCGGCCTCAGCCATCATCACAGCCCGAGCCTGGGAGCAGGGGCGTGGCATCGCCCTGGGGGCCGGAAGAGGTAGGATGAGAGCTGGCCACACCTTCTTCTGACCCTGGGAGGTAGAATTCCCAGGGCCCCAGGGTTAACAGGGAGTGAACTCATCAAAGGTAGAGCAAGAAGCCCGGGTCCTTCTCCCGAGTTGGAAGATTCCCCCAAACGTCTCTCTGGCAGAAGAGAGAAAGGAGCACATGGGAGAAAACTCAGAACCAACGAGCCAGCACGGGGGTGGAGGAGGTCGGGAAGGAAGGGGGCGGGGAGAGAAGGGGAGAGACAAACTGGCCATGTGAGCAGCTGGCTTGGGCGCAGGGAGCCCGCCCCCCCACTGCAGGGCCCGAGGCAGGGGCCTGGGGAGAGAGGCAGCACGGCGGCGGCGAGGTCACTTTACCTGCTGGAGAACGAAGGTTTTCATAGCAGCGATGAGGGGCACAAAAAGAATGAAGCACAAACACAGCAGGAACTCAAAGCCCCGGGGTGAGAACCCAGACACCACTCGTCAGTCAGCGTCAGTCAGCGCTGGGCTGGAGGGAGGCTTGCTCCTGGCTTCCAGCTCCCACTGCCCTCTGCCTCTGAGGCCACTAGGCTTGTCTGCCCACTAGAGTGAGCCTGCCTGTCCCGCCACACGCCCCGCTCCAGCACAGAGGCCAGGCAGACCCGGAGAGGCCCCGGGGTGGCTGGATGCAGCACTGGGCAGCTAGAGGGATGGCAACGGGCGATGTGAACACAGCAGAGCTGGGGAATGACCCATCTGCTCTGCCCCAGAACTTTCTGACCACTGGCTGGCCAAGCGAGGGAAGGCGGCGCTGGTTCGCGGAGCCTCTTCAGTACCAGGGCTGAGCTCTAACCCTGAGTCTGAGCCGCGGCTCTCCTGCGGCCCTTCCCTGGCAGCCACCGTCTAGCTTTCCTTTCTCCTCCCTTCTCATCTCAGGGTCCCCTCTTCTTCCCTATCACTCCTGCTGCTCCTGACCTCTCTGCAGAGGCGCCTCTTCTCTCTGTCTCTAGTCCCTCCTCTGGAGCTCCGAGGTTTGAGTTACTGCCATGTGAGTCCAGACCTAAGAGCAAAATAGTGTAATTACCAAATTCCTCCAGGACAAAGACGCCTCGAACTGTATTGCACTTTTTAATGTGATTCAGCTCTATGAAAACCTGCAAGAGAGGGAGGGAGGGTGGGGTAAGGCCCAGAGGCTCCCCCACCGCCCCGCAAAGCCCACTCTCCCAGCTACAGCCCCACCCCACACAGAAAACCTACTTCCCAAAGGGAGGACGGAAGAATCCACACACACACAACTCAAAAGCGCTAAGAAGCGAAGACAGCAGAAAGGGCATGTACCTTCCGCTCCTGGCCGGAGGAGAAAGCATGGGAGAGAAAGGAAGGCGTTAGTCTTAACGGTCAAAGCCAACCCAAAGGCCCCTCTGCTGGCCTGGGCTGCCTGCCCACACCCTCTGCCCGGGGCAGCGCTTGCAGGACACTGTGGCCCGGGGGCCCCCCTCAGCCCATCATCAGCTCTCTACCCTTCCATGCATCCTCCTCCGGCGCAGAGGGCTGGCACGGGCGCAAAGCTCCCCTCAGACTGTCCTTGGGGGGAGGTGTTGGCATCCTCCTTGAAACAGGATCCAGGCTCTCCCCAGAAGTATGTGGTGATGGTAATGACAGGGAGCACTTAGGAACACCTACTGGGAGTTCTACAGAGACCAGGCACAGGATGTGGCGCCACTCTCATTTTAGAGATGAGGACACTGAGGATCCGAAAGTTTATTTGCCCACAAATAATGAAGCTGGGCTCTGAATCTAAGTCTGCCCTGACTCCAAAGACCACACTTTTCCCATCTGTTACCCCAACACTGCAGAACTCCGCTGGGGTCCAGTCCCTCCTCAGCTCCAGCTGACTGTTAGGTGGCAGAGGACGGACCGCAGGGCGGTTACCTCACTGTCAGTCAGGGTGTGACTTCCTCTCTCTACACGAGCTCTCTTCCGGGGCAAAGCCTAAAACTACAGGCCAGCTTGTACATGTTCTGTGACAGACATGAAGTCAGTCCAAAGGGGTACATACACCAGGGGGAAAGAGGGCATCTGGGTGTCATTTCTTCAGAAGGTGAAGCATCGGAGGAGGCCACAGCCCTAAGTGCAGTCAGAAGCCTGCTCCCTGAGAAATGCTGGCACCTTCATGGTCCAAAAAAGTACTCAGGTAAACCCGCCTTTGGGCAGACCCTAGGGTCTGCCTCAAGTCTACTGTCTAACGTAGTGGTGTCACTGACGTACACATGCTGCACGTAGACTGCCAGAGGCCTGGGCAGCTGCTCCCCAACACGCCAAGCGGCCCAGCTGGATCCTGGAAGGAGAACTAACATGGCAAAGGGGCAGGAGGAAGCCTCGGGTTCCAGAGGTTCACCGGCCCTGCGTGTCTGCTGCCTGGCCAGGGGCTGCGGTGCTTCCCACATTCGGGTCTGGCTCAGAGCCTCAAGGAGAGGAACCGATGCAACGGGGGAGGGGGAGGGAAGGCACTTGTGTGAAGAGTCAGGACTGGGAGCGGGCCTGGGATGGTGCGCTGGCCTCAGAAAGGAATTAGCTTAAGGACTGTCCACTGAGAGAAAAAGTAACGAACGCTGTGTTAGAAGACCGAGAGGAAACAGTCAGCTCCTAGGCGGAATCACAGTGAGGGAAGAAGGGCTCCCCGGTCAAAAGGCGGGGGCGGGGCCTGTGGAGCAGGGGACAGGGTGGGGACACTCAGAGGAAGGGAGAAGAGGAAGAAGAATCAGCAGGAAAAAAAGGCAAATAAACACACACACTCCAGACAGGACAGACGCAAGCTACTCACACACATACACACGAGCTTCACGCGCCCCAGAAACGCGCAAGGGCATCAGCCGCTCTAGACTCTCAAAGCGAAACCACCAAGCAAAAGCACGCCCTGGGGCAGGGGAAGGCGGACACCGTGCGGAGAAGGGCCAAGTGAGACGCTCCCACTCACACTGTGCTGAGTCTGACGGCCACCAAGGCGCCCCCTCTCCCCTCGCGCATCGGCTCCCTGCCGCTCCTCCAGGCGGGGCCCAGAGTCACTGCGCCCTCCCCTCCGATCGCTCTCTCGGGTCCAGCTGCTCAGAGTCTCTCATGAGCCACAGAGTTCTCTCTCATGCTCACCGGGGACCTGCACACTGCGCCTTACTGCAGATGGACCAGGGCTA
This sequence comes from Catagonus wagneri, assembly GCA_004024745.2. Taxonomy (NCBI): domain Eukaryota; kingdom Metazoa; phylum Chordata; class Mammalia; order Artiodactyla; family Tayassuidae; genus Catagonus; species Catagonus wagneri. The sequence goes on from PVHT021183666.1 coordinate 4,645,331, forward strand.
GGAAGCCTCGTGCTGCCACTTGCACCTACCTGGTTGTGCATGAACTTGAGATTGATCCCTTCTAGGGTGACCTGCAGCAAGCCACCCTCGCCAGTCTTCATGTCCTGCACAGGGAACTCGCCACCTAGTTCCGGTCCTGTGGTGAGGGAGGAAGCTATCAGCTAACTCGGAGTGGGGGTCCGGCGGCCTGACCTCCTTGTCAGGCCTCCGCCACCCAGAAGGACGGATGAAAACCAACGGTGGGCAGAAGCTCAGGAAACCATTCTCTCCTCACCGGGTTTGATGCTCTGCTGTCGGGCGGCAGCACGCTCCATGCTGTCCTTCACGCAGTAGTACAGCTCCCGACACTGCAGCACAGGGGCAGGCCATCCGGTCACACGAGCCCTCCAGGCTCCCCACCCTCTGCTCCAGATCGGCATGCCGGGGCCTGGCAGGCAGCGCTATGGGCCCCACGCAACGCCAGAGGCAAAACTGCATTCTGTGTTAGCTTCCTTGCAGGAACCCCCGGCCCACACAGAGCTCACGGGTACCTTCTTGGTGTAGAACTTGTTGAGTTGGGTCTCAGAGCCATTTCTGCGCCACAAGCAGAGCACCTTGGTCTTAGGACAGTAGGTCATGTTGATGAGCTTCTCGTACCACCAGCGCTCGTACACTGTCCCGATGTTACTACGTAACACCACGCAGTCGTCACACACCTGGAGAAGCGCACAGGGCAGTCACGGGCCCTGGCCTCTAAGAAGCCCCCCTGCCAGGCCACACTGTACGCCGCTCCCCGCAGGGAGCAACGGCACTGGTCCCAGGAGCATCTCCAAGGCCAGGTTTTCTGCCTTAGGCTCCGTCCTCCTTAGGTGGCGACTTGAACACTGAACTGCTGGGCATGTTGCCCTCGAGGAGGTTCGCTGCAGAAGGAGTCACCGAAAGGAATTTGTGGGCAAGGACGAAGGCTCACTTTTCGCTTCAGTCTCTGTGCTATTACCTCCTACATGTTCTGGACTTAAAGTACTGGGAGGAAGTCTCCTGCCTCCACCTGACAGCCTTAGGCGTCATCTCTGCTGACAAGCACAAAGGCAGGAGATTATGGCAGATTTAACCAAGGAGGAAAAAAAAAATTGGAACCAACACATTTTCTAATCCTGGCTCAGCCCTAGTTCTGCATAAATCTTTAAAAAACTTAAATTACACAAAGAAAAAACGAAAACGCCCAAAAAGCAAATAAAAAAATTAATCATACACCTGAAAAATGGGTAAAAGACCTGAACAGACATTTCTCCAGAGAAGATACACAGATGGCCAACAAGCACATGAAAAAATACTCAACATCACTGATTGTTAGAGAAATGCAAATCTAAACTACTATGAGGTATCACCTCACAGTAGTCAGAATGGCCATCATTAACAAGTCCACAAATAACAGAGGGTGTGGAGAAAAGGGAACCCTCCTGCACTGTTGGTGGGAATGTAAATTGGTACAACCAGTATGGAAAACAGTGTGGAGGTACCTTAGAAAACTATATACAGAACTACCATATGACCCAGCAATCTCGGGCATATATCCAGACAAAATTTTCCTTGAAAAAGACACATGCACCCGCATGTTCACTGCAGCACTATTCACAATAGCCAAGACATGGAAACAACCTGAATGTCCATTGACAGATAATTGGATTAAGAAGATGTGGTATATATACACAATGGAATACTACTCAGCCATAAAAAAAGAACAAAATAACGCAGCAACAGATGGAACTAGAGACTCACACTAAGTCAGAAAGAGAAAGACAAATACCATATGACCTCATTTGTATCTAGAATCTAATACATGGCACAAATGAACCCTTTCCACAGAAAAGAAAATCATGGACATGGAGAACAGACTTGTGGTTGCCGAGGGGGAGGGGGAGGGAGTGGGAGGGGCTGGGAATTTGGGGTCAACAGATACAAACTATTGCCTTTGGAATGGATAAGAAATGAGATCCCGCTGTAGAGCACTGGGAACTATATTTAGTCACTTAGGATGAAGCACAATAATGTGAGAGAAAAGAATGTATACATGTATGTGTGACTGGGTCACCCTGCCGTGCAGTAGAAAATTGACAGAACACGGTAAACCAGCTACAATGGAAAAAGTAAAAATCATTATAAAAAAATTAATCACACAAACAACACATGGGCAATGCTTATTGCAAAAAAAAATTATACAACATAAGATGATATAAACTAAAAGGCTAAGTTCTCCTTCACACCCTCTTCTTGCTCAACATTCTTCCTCGGGTGCACGTATCTGTTCACACGCCTTCAGTTACAGTGGGAGACATTACAGCATGATGGTTAAGAGTAGGTCTAAGATTGGACTGCCTGGGTTTAGATTCCGGCTGTCCCCTTAGCCATATCACCTTAAGTTAGTCTTGTCTATATTTCCTCACATGTAAGATAGGGAGTGTAATGACTTCATGGAGTTATTGTGAAGATTAAATAAGTTAATGTGCATAAAATCCTTAGAATAAAGCCATCCACATAGAAAGTATCCTAGAGTTAGCTGCTATAACAATAATATAACTATATAGAAGAAATATAGGAGTTCCCCTTGTGGCACAGTGGAAACTAATCCAACCAGTATCCATGAGGATGCGGGTTCGATCCCTGGCCTCACTCAGTGGGTCAGGGATCTGGCATTGCTGTGAGCTGTGGTGTAGGTCATAGACACGACTCGAATCCCACATTGCTGTGGCTGCGGCGGTAGGCCAGCAGCTACAGCTCCAATTTGACCCCTAGCCTGGGAACCTCCATATGTTGTGGCTATGGCCCTAAAAAGACAAAAGAAAGAAATATAATTCCTGACCTCTATCTGGATGTCTTACTGGCTACACCTCAAACTCATCACGCCAAATCTGAACTCCCCATCTCCTCCTGGGAAGATCCTCCTTCTGGGTCCCCTGTCTGGGTAGATGTCATCCCCATCCCCCCAGCTGCCCAAGCCAGAAATGAGAAATGATGCAAGACTCCTTCTTTCCCTCCAACTACATCATCGAGTCACACCCATTCTGCCCCAAATACCCCGGGACACTCTTTCCCTCCCCAACTCCAGCCATTAAGTCCTATTCTTACTCAAGACTAAGCTCAAAGATCATTTCTGAGGGTCATCCGTGGTTCCTAGGCCCTGTGTATTCCCGTAACACCTGCCCCCGGGCATCTTCTCTCATAATGCTTACTATACTTTATGACACAGCATGTGTAATTATCTGACTTCCCCAATGGCTTGTCAATCCTGAAAGGGCAACAGAAACCACGTCCTTATTCACTGCTGTAACCCCCAAAACAGCAAACTCAACAGACTGCCTGGCTATAATATGCGCTCCATAAAATATTAGGTGAATGATTAAGGAATACATAAGACTACCAGTTTCAATCTACTACTCAAGAGTTTACTGGGATTCAAAAACCTTAGGAAGAAAAGAGGCAGAGCAGCTAGGCAGGAATTAGAAACTTGGGTTCTAGCCCCCGACGAACTCTGTGGTTCTCTCCATGTGGAAAATGGAGAAGATTACTCTACCCTCCCTAAGCCTTTAAGATCACGGAAAGGAGGGGGCAGGTATTTAGGAGAACACACGATTTCCAGGCTAGAGAGATGATGGTAAATAACATGTGATACTCGCCCATGCTGCTGGTGGAGGTGTAAACCATTATAGTCTTTGGGATGGCAATTGGGCAAATTTATTGAAACTGTAAATGGCTGCAGACATAGCTTGGATCTGGTGTTGCTGTGGCTGTGGCGCAGGCCAGCAGCTGTGGCTCTGTTTAGACCCTAGCCTGGAAACTTCCATACGCTGCACGTGCAGCCCTAAAAAGACAAAATAAAATAAAATTTTAAAAATAGAGACTGATTTCTATAATATTTGGAGATATAGAGATATCTGGGATATAGTAAAAAATCATGTAACAATACTTACAGTCTGAAATCAGTTTTATAAACACTGAAACAAAATTCCATTTAAGTAAGCTGTATTTATACAAATACGTATTTTTTTTAAATCTAAAAGGATTCACAACAAATTCTTTAACAGTGGTTACCTCTGAGACATGGCATTGGAAGGAAGTGAAGGAAAACTTTTTAGTTTACTTATTTCTATATGGTTTGAAACTCTGGCAGCATATACTGTTTACTTTTGCAATGAAAATAAAAAGCAATCAAGATGATTCTTAAGTCTTTGCAAACTGCTATCCAACTGATCATGCAGCTGGCAGGCTGTTCTGAGAACGGCTAAATGCGATAACCGCATAGTAGCCAGGTGCTGGCAGGGTGAGCGTGGTACCCTCACTTGGCAGTACAGGGTGGTGGTGGGTGGGGGGACCTACGAGGTGACGGATCCATCCCACACTCCAGGGCCCTCACATGAGGCTCCTGCACAGCGGTGGGAGTGAGTCCTGTACCTCAAAGGATTCTCTGGAAAGACATATTGTGGTGTGGATGTCCTAAGCAAGCTGTCAGCTCTGAGAGGCACCCAGCCAAATTCCAACACTTTAAATTCCAATACTTCAAGGTCACGTGAAAGGACTTTCTTACCAGCTAAATAAACATGTTTGTTTCTCGCTCAGAGCAGAAACCCTGCCCTGTGTTTGATAAACCCACATCTTCAAAAAGCTGTGAATGTGAAAATCAAATTCAACCAAGGAGTTCCCATTGTGGCTCAGTGGTTAATGAATCCGACTAGGAATGATGAGGTTGCGGTTTCGATCCCTGGCCTCACTCAGTGGGTTAAGGATCCGGCGTTGCCGTGAGCTGTGGTGCAGGTTGCAGACGCGGCTCGGATCCCGCACTGCTGTAGCTGTGGTGTAGGCCGGCGGCTACAGCTCCAATTGGACCCCTAGCCTGGGAACCTCCATATGCCGCGGGTGCGGGCCTAGAAAAGGCAAAACGACAAAAAAAAAAAAAAAAAAATTCAACCAAGCCAAGGGCAACAGAATACTTGTAAAAATTAGCTGATTTCACTACTTTAGATAGGAGTTGTATTTGGTCCCTAAAGTTACTTAGATTCATTTTAGAATTAGAAACACAGAAATGATGAAAATACAGCGAATTTCCTTTACAATACTGGAGCAAGAAAGGGTTTTCCAGCTATGACTCAAAATCCAGAAGCCACAAAAGAAATGACTGATTAATTCAACTACATAAACGTAAAAAAAACTGCATGGCAACAAAATGCCATAAACAAAACCAGAAAACTATTAAGAAACTGTACAGTGAACATACCAGGTTGCCCACATCTGAACCCATGATCACCTCCTGGTGAGCCAACCAAATTAAGGCAAAGGAAATATACAGCACCACCTACTCTTGCCAAAGTGCCAGATCTGAAACCAATCAAACCTTTGGACTAAACTACTAATTTGTTGAAATACAAGTGATAGAGAAACACGTTAACACTAAGGAGATGCAGTCCGCAAAAAGTCTAAAATGTAAGATGCTCCACAGGGCAAATTTCTTCAACAAAATAAATGGCAATATGGGAAGGAAACTACTATATCTTAAGAGATAATTTATTTCTGTACACCTATAAATGTAATAAAATTCATTAATTAAAAACAAAACTCACAACCAAAACCAAAAACTATTCTGACTCAGAATTATGCAAAGATGATTAAAGATAGAACCAAACCAACGGCAAAAAAAAAGATAATTTAGAATTATATCAACAAAACTACAAATGCATTTCCCTTTTGACCCAGCAGTCCTACTTCCACGAGTTCTTAAGTAAACCTGCACATGTATGAAATGGAGCAGGCATAGCAGCATGCAGAGTCACAGTATTAGCAACAGCAAAAACCTGGAAAGAAACCAAGGGTACATATATACTGACTGGTTACAAAAACTATGGAACACCATACAGCTGTACAAAGAATGAGAAAGCTTTTTGTACTGCTACAGGTCTCTAGGATATGTTTAATGAAAAACACAAGGTACAAGTTGGATAGGATACTCAACCTTTATGTAAAAAAGTACACAAATTAGAATTTATGTTCAGGAGTTCCCATTATGGTTCAGCAGAAACGAATCTGACTAGCATCCATGAGGATACAGGTTCAATCTCAGGCCTTGTTCAATGGGTTAAGGATCCAGTGCTGCCGTGAACTGTGGTGTAGGTTGCAAACGTGGCTTGGATCCTGCGTTTCTGTGATGTAGGTCAGTGGCTACAGCTCCGATTCAGTACCTAGCCTGGGAACCTCCAGATGCCACGAGTGTGGTCCTAAAAAGACAAAAAAAAAAAAGGAATTTATGTTATTTTATCATGTTTGCATAGAAACCCACCAGAGGGTACAAAGTGGTTATAAATAAAAGTGGTTACCTATAGGAGGAAAAAGTGATGGGATGGGAAACTGAGTGGAAGGGATAAAAATGAGAGCAAGACTTGCCAACGTAAATACCATTTTATGCTGTTCTGACTTATGGACAATGTGATTATATCATCTAACTCAATATATAGATACATATAAAAGAAATGATAGGGAATCATTTATTTATTAATATGCTGGGACAAGAACCTGAAATTTAATAAGTGGATCATGAAAATGGGTAAGTGGGAGAAAATATCCCGGCATCAGTTCTTGGAGCTCTTGTGACTCTCGAATGTTCCTTTGGGCCCTGAGCATGAACCAGCACCTACCTCCATGAAAAAGATATCTCCATTTGTGTCTGTCCCCGCATGTACCACAAAGGTCTGCTTCTTCATATGCCTGCTGCCACTGGACCGGATGGAGAGGTCACGTCCATTCTGAGAAGAGACAGATTCTTTAGGGACCTCCAAACATCCCTCTCACAGCACTCTGAACCAGAGATCCCCACTCAACAATTCAATCCAATTCGTATCGGTTGCCTTAAGGCAGTGCCATCTGCTGGCCACTGGCCACCATGGACGTGTTCTCAAACTTCTGGGTCTCAGGACTCCTATACATTTTTTAACTCTATTGACGATCTCCAAGAGCTTATGTTTTTGTAAGTTATATTCATAGATATTCACCATACTAGAAATTAAAAATTTCAAGTGTTTATTTGTTTTAAAGGAATTCATAACTCATTAACGAATCCATTATATAGTAACATAAATAACACATACTTTTAAAATAACTGTTATTTCCCAGACTAAAAAAATCTGAAAAGCAGCACTTTACATTTTTGCAAATCTCCTTAATGTCTGACTTAATAAAAAATGGCTGTATTTTCATATCTGCTTTTGCATTTAATCTGTTGTGCTATGTTGCTTTGGATGCAGTATACTAAAGAAAATCTTACTTCACAGATATGTATGTGGAAACAGGAGGAGTATTTTACTAGCTTTCCAGATAAATATGCATATTCTTCTTTGATACTATACCAGAACCTTAAGAAGTAGCAGTTTCTTAAAGTTAGTTGTAATGTGGAATCTGAAAACACATCAGTGAAATCTTATACTTTGTTACATTAAAATCCATTGTTTGCTTTACACTTTGAGTGGATCTTTTTACCCACAGTTGAATCTGTAACATCATACCTCCACCATCTGGAAAATACTAGTTCACTGAGTTAAGCAGCTTTTCCAAATATCAAAAAATCATATTCATTAATATCATCAATCTCATTAGGAGCTTTTAAACAGTGGGAAGTTTCAATCTCAAAAAGTCTGCTTAATACTCAACTCCATTGAACCAGAGTTTGTTAGTCATTGTCTCAAATAAAAATATTGCCCCATGAACAAAGCTGCCAGTTTGCCTTGCAACTCCAATTGTCACAAACTGCTTCTCTTCGAAATAATCATCGTATTTTGGTTTGCAGCAGAATGCTTTCTGTATATTTCCCATTTTGTCACATAGAATATTTTAAAAGATGCATATAAAAATAAAAAAATTTTTAAAAAGATTATAATTAATGATCAGATTTAATAAAACTGATGATTTTATTTTTTTATTTATTTGCTTATTTTGGTCTTTTCTAGGGTCGCACTTGTGGCATATGGAGGTTCCCAGGTTGGGAGCCGGCTAGGGGTCAAATTGGAGCTGCAGCCGTTAGCCTTCGCCACAGCTACAGCAACGCGGGATCTGAGCCACGTCTGCAACCTACACCACAACTCACGGCAACGCTGGATCCTTAACCCACTGAGCGAGGCCAGGGATCAAACCCGCTACCTCATGGTTCCTGGTCGGATTCGTTAACCACTGAGCCATGATGGGAACTCCAAAACTGATGATTTTAATGGCTTCATCAAGGACATTCGTAAGTGAAACTGGCTTTCTGTTTTATTTGTAACTGAGAGTGTGTGGAGGTGGGGATACTAGCATTGTTTGGTGCCACTATCTTCATTGTGCTAAGGCATCACTGCTTTTTTTTTTTTTTTTTTGCTTTCTAGGACCACACCTGCAGCATATTGAAGTTCCCAGGCTAGGGTCAAACTGGAGCTGCAGTTGCTGGCCTATGCCACAGCCACAGCAACACAGGATCTGAGCCACGTCTGTGAACCCCACCACAGCTCATGGCAATGCTGGATCCCTGATCCACTGAGCGAGGCCAGGGTTCGAACCCACATCCTCATGGATGCTAGTCAGATTTGTTTCTGCTGAGCCAAGATGGGAACTCCCAAGGCACCACTGTTTTTGCACCATTAGTGCAAATATCAATCCGGTGAAAAGGGCAAATAGCATTTTAGTGTTATCATGAGAATATTTACCTTGTGGATCCACAGCGGCCTACAGACCACACAAACGTTGAAATGGCTGCACTAAGATGGTTTTATTTATTTATTTATTTTTTTTTTTTGTCTTTTTGCCTTTATGTAGAGCCACACCCGCGGCATATGGAGGTTCCCAGGCTAGGGGTCTAACAGGAGCTGTAGCTGCCGGCCTTCGCCAAGCCACAGCAACGCGGGATCCGAGCCACGTCTGAAACCTACACCACAGCTCACAGCAACGCCGGATCCTTAACCCACTGAGCAAGGCCAGGGATCAAACCCACAACCTCATGGTTCTTAGTCGGATTCGTTAACCACTGAGCCACGAAGGGAACTCCCTAAGATGGTTTTAGTACAGAGAATCCTATCACAGAACAGAAGGGCAAAAGCATCATCTAGAGCCAAATCCTTATTTTCAGAACTAGAGATTTTGAAAATATAAGAGCCAAGAAATGACTGTGGTGAAGCCTCTGCATTCGACCACAAGGCCCACGCCTGGGAGGCTGAGGAGTGCAATGGAAGGGAGCCTAAGGGATGGCCCAGATGTGCTCACCAAGTTTGCCAGCTGGTCAAGCACTTCGTTGATTTGCTGGCTGTACACAAGCCCAATATGGGACTTTCCCATCAGGCGCCTGACCTTCTTCCGGATGTCATTCTTATTTACCTGGAAAGCCAAAACAGAAACAGGATCTTAATAACTTTCCTACTAATAGAAACAGAATTCCTTTTCTTTCTTTTCTTTTTTTTTTTGGCTGCACTCTAGGCATGCAGAAGTTCCCAGGCCAAGGATTGAACTTGAGCCATAGCAGTGATAACACTGGATCCTTAGCCCACTGCACCACTAGGGATCCCTGAGAAGTAGAATTTTAAAAAACCACACCACTGAGGATAACAGAAAACATCCAACCGCGTGTTCTGCCAACAGTCTGGAAAGAAAAACCCTGGCTCTGTCTCCAGGTGGCTTCCGTAGAAAAGCAGCTCCTAGAGCAGTTCTGGCTTAAGTGGGTGGGGACTCAGGGGCTACCTCCTCCCTACCCCTAACCAGTACCATGCCATTCACCCCTCAAAACCCCTCAGGGTGTAATTCTTAGATAGTAACAACTCATAGCAACAGTCGAGGCTCGGCTGTCGCTGAGACACATTCCCAGGGTTAGACATCACCAACCAGTGATGTCCCAACCAGTTAACTGATGACCCTAGAGTTCAAGAGACCCTTAAACAGGAAATGAAACAAACCAAGAGGGCCTGCAAGGCATTCTCTGCATTTGATCAACTAATGCATTTACACTCAGAGAGACTGGGGGAGCAGGAGGAGGAAAAACGCGGGGCTCGTTCTCAAAACAACTTCCTTCTACCCACAACGTCCCTTTTAAGCAGGACTCGTCTATCTGGTAACAGCTCTTCCACAGCTATAAAAACCAGGTATAACCGAGTCAAACTAGAGCCTACCATCACTTTTTCAACAACTAGCTCTTTTTACATCTATGGAAAAATGTATATGACAAAGGACTAGGGCTGAAAAATGAATTCTAAGCATCCTTCCTCAGGTTTCAGAACCTACTACTACAAAAAAAAATTTCCCCCCCTTGGGCCACACTTGTGGCCTATGGAAGTTCCCAGGCTAGGGGCAGAACGGGAGCAGCAGCTGAGGCCTTACACCACAGCCATAACAACACCAGATCCAATCTCCATCTCCAACCTATACTGCAGCTTGCAACAATTCCAGATCCTTAACCCACTGAGTGAGGCCAGGGATCAAACCTGCATCTTCACAGAGACTATGTCAGGTCCTTAACCAGCTGAGCCACAATGGGAACGCCTTAAAAATTTTTAAAAAACTTATTGTATTCTATGGAGAGTACTCCAGGCATTCTAAAACTATTTAGCAAAATAAATCTATTTAAAATTTAAAATAAACAAGAGCTCCCACTGTGGCGCAGCAGAAATGAATCCGACTAGGAACCATGAGGTTGCAGGTTTGATCCCTGGCCTCGCTCAGTGGGTTAAGGATCTGGCGTTGCTGTGAGCTGTGGTGTAGGTCACAGACGCAGCTCAGATCTGGCATTGCTATGGCTGTAGTATAGGCTAGCAGCTACAGCTCAGATTAGACCCCTAGCCCGGGAACCTCCATATGCCACAGATGCAGCCCTAAAAAAAAAAAAAAAGACAAAATAAACAATGGCATGCAATCACCTTTACAACATTTTTTAGCACAACAGCCTGGCAGCTTCAGATAAATGGATCATGTGTGAGCTGCAGAGGTGTCTCAGACTTTCAATGTGGAAGAGCCCTTGTATAACACTCTGACAGCTTCCCAAATGCCCCAGAATTTGGGCAAGAGAAACAAGCCTTGCCCTCCGACATCAGCAGCAGCTGGGCATAAGCAAAAATTAATATTACCTTCATCAGCAGCATGTAGGAGATGAGGTTGTGCAAGAGTGTGGCCAGCAAACGATCTTCATCATCCTCTAGACGCTTCCGGTCATGTTCTCCTAGGGACAGGTACCTGAACAGGACACCAGGACAGGTCAGCTCTCAGGTGGGAGAACACAGAGTTAACTAGGAAGAGGCTGAATTTGCATTTTCCCAAGGGTGTCTAAGCCTCATACCTGTCTATCATTTCCTGGGGACCCTGGTCCATACCCATCCCTTCTCTCTCCAACATCACAGCGTCTAAGAACGCATCTTCCCAGAACTGCATTTGGTCCCATAAAGTAGAACGCTCTTTGCCTGTGCAGAACAGATTTTTTCAGGAGTTCATATAAAATATGAAGAATATGGCTGCTAAACTAAAACAGGAGTAAATTCCAGATAAAAGTGAGCCATTACATATTGCCAGGGGACAGGAAACACGAGCCTCTCCACCCCAGATCTAACATTCCTGTCACCAGCCCCGGCTGCCTCCAAGTGAGGCCCAATCCCTCCCGAGGAGGAGGGATGAACACGGCACACAAAGAAAGGTGGTTACTTATAGAAAAGGTCTCCATAGCAGCGTCCTCTAACTGGTCCCACATCGATCCTTTGTCCCTTCCTGCCAATTTGTGAGCGGGAAGGACCATGGTAGCAAGAAAGTAAAAGAAAGGAAGACAGAAAGACAAAGGCTATTGATTAATACCAAACTCTAGTTTCTTCTAGTTTTCACCCAATGCTTTTTCCAGACCCAGTAAGTCACCTGCTTAAGACATAAAAATGCTAAGGAGTTCCCATTGTGGCTCAGCAGTAATGAACCTGACTAGTAGTATCCATGAGGATTCGGGTTTGATTCCTGGTTTCGCTCAGCGGGTCAAGGATCTGGTGTTGCCGTGAACTGTGGTGTAGGTTGCAGACACGGCTCAGATCTGGTGTTGCTGTGGCTGTGGTGTAGGACAGCGGCTGTAGCTCTGATTGGACCCCTAGCTTGGGAACTTCCATGTGCCGCAGGTGAGGCCCTAAAAAGTAAATAAAATAAAATGTTCTCTAACATTAGCACTGAAATCAGCAAAAAGCCAAGCAACTACTTATTCGGTGCCACCCTCTTCCCCGACTGAGTACAGCTTCCTGCCAGGGAAAGGGGTCTCTCCAGGCTATTTCTCACCTAGGAGTCCCTCGTAGAGATAGACTCGCTGGCTTACGTCTTCAGATGAGCGAACTGGGCTGCCCACCAGCTTCTCCTTTATACTTGGCTTCAAGCTGTGGGCTTTACCCTAGAGAAAAGAGGCAACTAGTCAGCTGCCCGAGGTATCAATGAACGGGGCAGAGTAAACCACGCAGCTCATTAAGAGGCTCACACACCAGACACTCATTAGCCCACCGCAGCCGCCCTGCCTTTGCTACTCTGCTTGCCTCAATCAGAAGTCAACGGGATAATCCTGCCTTCTGGTTTTTGTTACTGCCTCCCAAAACATGCAATCAAGTTTTCATTTTTATTTATCTTTACCATTTAATCTCTGTAAGATCTTTGCTCTTAAAAAAAAATTTAGGAGTTTCCTGGTGGCTCATTAGGTTAAGCATCCAGTGTTGTCACTGTTATGGCTCAGGTCACTGCTGTGGCGCAGGTTCAATCCCTGGCCCAGGAACACACAGAGCACCCCTCACAAAAAAAAAAAAAAAAAAACTAGGCAAATTCTCTGTAGCAGCATGAGGCAGTAAAAAGAACACTGGGCTTCAAGTCAGAACGACCAAGGTTCAGCTCCCTCTTACTAGCTCTGCAACCTTAGGTGTGAAACTTGGCTTCTCTGAGATTCATTTTCACTTACAAAAATGTTTGTTTTTTTTGGGGGGGGGGCGCTTCACCCAAAGTATGTAGAAGTTCCAGGGCGAGGGATCCAACAACCAGCTGTACCACAATGGAATTCCAAAAGGACTGTCATCATACCTACTTCATAGGAGAATTCCAGGGATTAAATGAGAAAATACATATAAAGAACTTAACAGTGCCTGGCACACGGCTGGTATTCTATAAATGCTAATTTCTTCTCTCTTAGAAATATCTTCCTACATAGAAATACCACTAACTTTATCTGCCACTTTATCTGCCACTTTTGCAATATCAGACTTGCTATTCATTTCCCACTTTTCAGCTGGGAAAGTGGTAGTTTTCAAGCCCATAAAAACAACACATGCAACAACACAAGCAGAGAAGTAACCAGTCAAAGGTTATTAGGAAACACCTAATTAGTGTGTCCAAAACCCAGCTTCCTGGTTTACAGCCAGTACTTTGTTCAATGAGCCATATTAATATAATTTATTTCTTGCTAAAATAGCCTTTCCAAGCTAAGAAATTTTGGTAACTCCTCTCAGCAAACTAATCATACAAAGAGCACTTTCCCAGAAGAACAAGACAAGTAAGAATTGTCCCAGGAAGGTGGCAGGAAAGGTAGCAAAGAGCTGAATGGCTTCTTGCAAGACTGCCACTCCATAACGTCTACATTAACTTCTAGAATAGAAGCACACTAGAAGGATTTAAAATACCCTCATTCAAAGGGTCTGTTTAGACCCAGGGAGAGTTTAGATCCATTAGTTTGAGTGGCTCTGCTGACGCTCTATCCTGTTGTCTACCTTCACTCTGAGATGTCACTTGCTCTATTAGATACACGTATACAGAAGGCCCTGGGGCTTGGAATGAAGGCCACTGTTAAATTATTTATTTAAATTTCACCTTCCAAATTTCTTTCAGTCTTCTCCACAGACCAAAGATAAGTGCCTATGAGCTCCTGCAGATATATCCATTCTCAACTCTGCCTAATGAAGTGGTAAGGGTATCAGAAGAAGCAGGTATACACTGAAGGGCAGCGTGTCTAAAGACGAAAGCTAAAAAGAATTCCTTAATTCCACCTGATCACTGGATTACTGTATCACTGCAAGATCTTTTCTTCCTAAGCCTTTGTTTCCCTCGCCTGTCAGAAGAGATTAGTCGTGGCAATACACTGAACTGCAAACTTTTTTTTTTTTAGGGCTGCACCCTCAGCACATGGAGGTTCCCAGGCTAGGGGTCTAATCTGAGCTGTTGCTGCCGGCCTACGCCACAGCCACAGCAACACCAGATCCGAGCCGCGTCTGTGACCTACACCATAGCGCACAGCTACACCAGATGGTTCACACTCTCTGATCAACTGCAAACTTCTGAGAATGGGAATCATGCCTTATCATCCCTGCTTCCTTAGTACAGAATCCGGCATTTAGTAAAGCATTTAATAACGTTTATTAATGAAGGAAAGTTTTAAATAACGGTTAAGAATACACTAAAATGAAATGCTATTTTCAGGTGCTACATAAAGAAAGCAGTAACCAGAATAAAACTAGACTAGCCCATAAAAAAAGACTGGTACAAAATGAGAGCTATAACTTCATTGATTCTGTCACAAAGGCATCATTTTGTTTATTTTAAACGTGGAGGTTGCTGCTATGTAGGCGTCGAAGCCCTTATCTGACTGGGCAGGGAGTCTAACTCATCAATGATTCAGGAGAGGTTCAGTCCAAGATCATGGAGTCAAATGACTCTGGAAAAAGCTAATTTAAGAAACATTTTTCTTTAAAGTCAAATGTAGGAGCCTTAACTATTCCTTCCTTCTTTTCCCTCTAACTGCTTCCTAACTTTTCATCTTTTTTTTTCCTTTTTCGCCCACCCCGCCATGGCATATGGAAGTTTCCAAGCCAGTGATCAAATCCAAGCCACATCTGTGATCTACACCACAGCTGCAGCAATGCCAGATCCTTAACTCCCTGTGCCGGGCTGGGGATCGAACCAGTGCCTCCACAGAGACAAGCTGGATCATTAACCCACAGCAGGAACTCCATTTCTCATCCTTTGCTAACCCATCCCCATCCCATTAAAAAAAAAAGAAACAAAAAGGCTTCATTTGTTAGTAAACAAAGCTTACAAAGATGGCACTGGTGGCAGAGTTGGTTTCAATTTCACTATCAGACAAAGTGCCCCGAGAGCCTGTCAAGTGGACGCTGCCCTCACCGCCTGGTCCATCACCTGCATTGCTGCTCAGGTCACTGTCTGCTCCAAGGGTCTCTCCAGAGCTATTACTCACCTGGAAAGGAAAAAAGGTAGTAAGGGGTATTCCCCCAGGGATGTGTTTCAGAAATGCCATGCTATTAGAGCTCTCTGTTGCCATAAAAAAAAAAAAAGGTATCCAACTTCAAAGATAGGTCAGACAGCCTCTGGAAGTACCTTCTTTACAAGAGGAGAAGCCCTGGGTGAAATCTCAGAGTATGAGCCTACGTACAAAGACCTGTGAGAACCAAGCTGACCTGAGACTAAAAACAGACTCCAGAGGAGAAAGCTGCCCCCTCTTCCAAAGGGGAGCCCACACCCTACCCACCAAGATGCCAGCGTGGTGTTCCCCTACCACGGTGCTAACTTCAGAGTCCTGACTTGAGCTTCGGATCATAACAGCTGGACTCACACCGACGACAGAGTCCGGATCGGTCCTCTGAAACAAGACATAGGGCCTCAGAAACATGAGGGAGGTGTTCAATCTGTTTTCACTCTTCCCAGGAATTACCCTATCTTCTTCCTTCTCCCCATCCCCACTCTTCTCTTGCCATCCCCAGACCGTTCACGAGAAATTCACTATTTTCCTGAATATAAACTCTATACAACTTATATAATAAGAAAATAGTGAACGTTGGAGTTCCCATTGTGGCACAGCAGTTAACGAATCCAACTAGGAACCATGAGCTTGTGGGTTCGACCCCGGGCCTTGCGCAGTGGGTTAACAATCTGGCGTTGTTGCGAGCTGTGGTGTAGGTCACAGATGCGGCTCGGATCTGGTGTTGCTGTGGCTGTGGCATAGGCTAATGGCTACAGCTCCAATTCGACCCCTAGCCTGGGAACCTCCATATGCTACGGGTGCGGCCCTAAAAAAAACGACAAAAAGACCAAAAAAAAAAGAAATAAGATGCTCACCACAGAAAATACATGAAAGAATCAGGAAATAAAAATAAGCCACCTTTTGTCACTGCTGTGACAAGGGTTCAATCCCTGGCCTAGGAACTTCTGCATGCCACAGGTGCAGCTAAAAAAAATAGCCATAAACTTACAGCCTACATTAATCACTGCTAAGTTTTCAGCATGTTTCCTTTCGGTCTTTTCTATATACATTTGAAAAATAAAATTTGAACCATACTGTATATAGCTTAGTAAATATTTTCCCATGCCACTAAATTTTTTAAAATACAGTCCTTAATGGATACCAGTACTCCATTACATGGATACATTATACTTGTTTCATCATTCCTCAATTTTCAGAAATTCATGTATTTTCAAGGTTGTCATTTTGTTTTGTCTTGTTTTTAATCTTAACGAAGAATTCTGAGATAGCAAATTTAATGCTTGCAAGTCTCAACAAGGTTGTCACACAATCTGGGAGGTGGGGGGGTGCATTGAGGGTTTGGGACGCAAATGCTATCAAATTGACTTGTGATGATTTTTGTACACCTATAATTGAAATAAAATTCATTAAAACAAAACAAAACAAAACAAAAAAAACCAAGGTTGTCACAAACCTGGGAAGCAGATGTCAGGCTCACACCACTGTCTGCGCTGACTTGGGACTTTTTCTCCTCTGTCTCCCCAAGGTCAAAGGTGGGTTTGATTACTTCAGGCCCTGAGTAGGGGAAGACCTGTGTTACTCAGTACAAGGAGACTAGGGGCAGCAGCACAGCCTGGTCCCTGACTTGTTCGGCATGTCCCAGTCACCTTTCCAGGGACTGCCCCCTGTTTAGGCCCCACTAAAAGAAGAAGTCCCCAGATGCCTTAAGAACCTCTTAAGGGAAAATCAGACCCGGTCTCAAGGGGCTCTCAGCCTGAGAAGATTCTGAGCAAATCACCCTTAAACAGAAGAGCTCCACAAACAAATGTCTGAACCACATTCCACTGCACTCGGAGTCAGAGCTTCACTCCTGCCAGAGACCACATAAGGGTGCCCAGGTTACCTTGTCTTCCAAACAAGTACTTCCAAAGGGGCTAGAAAACAACGCTGTGAGTTCCCTTGTGGTGTACTGGGTTAAGGATCCAGTGTTGTCACTGCAGTGGCTTAGGTTGCTGCTGTGGCACAAGTTTGATCCCTGGCCTGGGAACTTCTGCATGCTGTGGGCATGGCCAAAAACGAACAAACACACACAAACACCCACTGTGTTAGTGGACACTGCCTGCCCCCACCCTACAACTCCTACATTTGAGGTTAAAAACCACCCCGTATTTGCCACCCACCCACAATGGTATGGCAGAAGGACAGAATGACAGAAAGCAAGAAAGCGTGCCTAGGCAAGCCACCAGAGAGAGTTGGGAAGCTACAGACTCAACACGGAGGGAGAGCAACCATCTCTGCCAACTGTGCCCACAGGCCTTCTAATGGGTGGGGGAGATATCAGCCAATGAGGGGCACTGAAATAGGCGAACAGTCTCCCCACCAACTCTGAAGCAATCGAGAACCAAGCTCTAAGGGACTGTACTCAGGAGATGCCCTGATTCCAGCCTGATTGCTACAAGGGGAGGGGGAAAGAAGCAGCCTACAAGCCACATTCCTAGGAGTCACATACCACCTACCTGCTTTCATTCCAAACACCCCCCAAGAGCAAATTTGGGGTGGGGCTGACAAAGGGCGCCTGCCCCAACTGGGCCTGGGAAGTTGGCAGGTATGGGATATTTGGGAACAGGAAGGGGCATTTGTTCCTTACTCTGTTTTTCCAAAGCTTTATGCTTTTTCACTTCCTGGTGCTTGTTCCACAATTCTACCCCAGATGCAATGTAAGCAGGAGAGAAAGACAGAGAGAGTCAGAGGCTGGTCAGACAGGCGAAATGGAAACCCACCCACCCAAGCTGATGCAGTCTCAGGCACAGGATTATAAATCAAGAGATAAAAAGAGATCTTCAGGGCGGGGGTGGGGTGGGGGTGGGAGGGCTGAAAAAAAAAAAAAATCAAGAGATCTAACATCTTCCCCCCATTTCGAGAACTAAAGACTACAGACTCCTAACACTAATCTCAATGTGGCAGTCAAAATCCTAGAGAATGTTAGAGCTCGAAGAGCATGTAATCAAGCTCCCTCATTTGGGCATAAGGATAAACTGATCACAAAGTGGCTGGAGCACTTGCTCAAGATCACATAACGCAGGACCACTTTAAACTTGTACCACACCATGCTCTCTCTGCCAAATGAGCTGGGCAACAGGAAATTTTAAGGATTCCAGATAAGACAGACGACCACCTCAAGCAGCCAGAGGGTTTCAGTAGCACGAGCATAAATCTGTTTGATTCACTGGACTGGACAGAGGCCATTCATGCAGGAAGTTAACACCCTTCCTTGTTGCTACCAAAAAACCCAACGTACTCTCAGAATCAGTGCCTGCCCTACCTAGAGACCCATCTTTAGCCAGTCATCTGGAAAAATGATTCAGGTAGAGGTGACAAACACTAAATGGTCAAGAATAGCATCTCAGTGGTGGGTAGAGAAGAGAGACTACCAGTCAGAGTAATTCCCTTCCTGTAAGAACTTTAGAGTCTACTTAGTCCAGCCTCATTTCCCAGATAAGGAGACAGACAGCCTGAAAGAGGAAGCAATTTGCCCAAAATAACTTCCCTAGCTGGGAGCGGATACAGGACTGAACAGCCAGACCTCCAGACCTGCAGGTCAGCACACCTCCTAGAACATCAGATCAGGTAGGAGAAATGCAGGGTTGTTGTCTCTAGGACAATTTTCTGCTGGTTGGAGAAGTACAGCACTTTTAAAAAGGAAACTGGTTCCTCATTACCACTTATGGGAGCAAAAGGCAACTGCTAAAGGATGTGGCAAAGAGGCATCAGCTAGAAGCATACTGCTGAGGGACCCAGAACCAGAAAAAGAGACTCAACCTAGATGACTCCAGGTCAGGTAGAGAGTGAGTCAAACAGAGGTGACACCCAGAGAGCTCACTAAGGCTCTGCCTTAGTGGGGATGGATAAACACCAAATGTAAGCAAGCTCTAATCAGGCCCAGCAAGGAAACGTTTAAAGAAAGGCTGACTCAGAAATCTGTACCTCGAGGTCCAGAACCAAGGAAATGGGGCTGCTGGACACGCTCCAAAGGAGCAAATTCTAGGGCAGTATAATGGTTGGATGGGGGAAAACTGGCTTTAGAAACGTGGACAATCACAGTTTTATATCCCAAAGATGCAACTATAAACTTCTTTATAGCATCCAGGAGCTCATGTGGTCTCTCCACCATGTGAAGAAATCCAGATGTAAATAAAAGAGAGGGACAGGGAGTACAGCTCAGACTCTTGCATGAAAGCCTCGCTGGGCCCTCCAAGCAAAACTTCCATTCCTCCTCTAAGATGTAGCTAAGGGTGGATGTAAAGGAAGCATTAAAAGACAGTATCAAGAAATACCATTTGAAATGGACACAGGAGTTCCTGTCGTGGCTCAGTGGTTAACGAATCTGACTAGGAACCACGAGGTTGCGGGTTCGATCCCTGGCCTCGCTCAGTGGGTTAAGGATCTGGCGATGCCGAGCTGTGGTGTAGGTTGCAGATGCGGCTCGGATCCCGCGTTGCTGTGGCTGTGGCGAATGCTGGCAGCTACAGCTCCTGTTAGACCCCTAGCATGAGAACCTCCATATGCCACGGGTACGGCTCTAGATAAGCCAAAAAAAAAAAAAATAAAGAAAAAGCAATGAACACAAACCTATCTCCCTCTCTAGAAAGCCAAGCATGGGGAAGAGAAAGGCGGGATTCTGGATGAATTGAAAAGAGGGAGGGGTATTTAAGTAGCCAGAACTCCTCCACCACACCCAACACAGTGATACACACCAATAGACGCCACAAAATTCTCTTCCTTTAGACTTCTGGTGTCCAGTTCCTTGGGACTCTTTCCTGCGGCACTTGGTGCCCGAGGCCCCAGCTGGGGGACTCTCAGCTGTGCCATGGCCTTTGGGTCTCCCCGCCCAGCCAGGCCAGGATCCTTGCCAACTGGTGTATTTATACTCTCAGTTGGACTTCTCTTCCGCTTGTCTGGTTCTGAGGAAAAGATCAAATATAGGAGAGGTCAAAAGAGACAGTGAGGGAGAGTCAAAATATGGGAAAGAGGTGAGAGAAGCAAGGATACAGAAGGATATGGAAGGGAAGAAGTACAAGGAAAGAAAGGCTGGCATCGTCTTTTTCATGACAAAAACACCCACTACATACAAACATGCACTAGAAAATAAAATCCCAAAGCCCTACAGGAAGCCACTTTGCACTGGGAAACTCATCAAGGGCCAAGTTCGTTCTTATCAACGAGTGGGGGAGCCTCGCTGCCTCGCTGGTTCCATCCTTACCTTTACTATAGTAGTGGGTCTGGGCGATCTCCAGAAGCCCAAAGACGCTGGCCATGCCACCCAGACCTGCGTGGGCACAGGACTGCTCCAGGCTGAGGACCGTGCACTTGAGCAGGTCTAACATGCCCTTGTACACCTTCCGGCTGATCTCCTACAACAGTAACATGAGGGGCCAGAGTTGGCAGGACTGCCTCTTCCCTGTCGACTCCCGCTCTTGACCCCCAGCACTGACCACATCTGGGATGACGTCCTGCCGGGCATCGTCCTCTGACTGCACCGTGCGGTTCAGCTTGCTCAGGACGAACACTCGCAACTGCTCGCTCTCCAGCAGCCGTCGCACCTTCTTCATGTTGAGCCAGCCGACCCCCTGACCGTCCAGCACACCGTGCACCACCTCCTTCAGGAACTGCTGGTTCTCGCTAGAAGCCCACACACGGCACTCCTGGGGTCATCGGCTCCTCTGCAGAGCACCCCCTTCGCCAGAGGAGACGGTTGCCTCCAGGGGGCGAGACACAAGGCCAAGGCTCCAAACGTGCATGTCCGCTGCACCTCCCACCTCTCCAGAGAGCCTGGTTTGCCCAAGCGCCCACCACTGCTGTTACACTCTCCCAGCGCCACGAGCTACTACTGCTGCACGAGGACACTCAGAATGGGAATGGACTTCGTCTGCCCGCCTGGGAGCGTCCCTCCCACTCTGGAGCACCCTTCATGCTGGGTACAGGAATCGCCATCTCTGAGAACTTGTAAAACAGCTCTGCCATCTATTACCTAGAATTGCTGGATCGACCCTGAGGTGACGGAGGCTCTCTTTTCACTGTTGGGCTGTGTTTAATGACAGATGACTTCTGGTCCACCAAGGCCCTCCTGTTTCCTGTAGCCGGGAAGGCAGAATGAGAGACATCACCACTGCAGCCCAGCAGCTGGTGTCAGCACGGCCTTGGGTAGCCGTGCTCCACACCCATTCCCTGGCAGGGCTGGGTGAGGGTGGCACGGGGCATCACGCACAGGCAGAAACCAGCCATGGCAATGTGGAGGAAGTGGGGATGAAGACTCGGGCCACTCCACATGCACCAGCAGCATGCCCCGTGGGCAAGCATGGGCGTCACGGGGGACAGGGCAAGGCAGGTCACTCATGTGATGCCGCTTGCTCCATGAGGAGGATGGCCCTCAGGCAGGCGTGGAAGATGCTGGGAAAAAAAAGATCATGCAGAGCTCACGGGCAAGACCCACCTTCACCACTCCCGGGGCCGGCTTCAGTAACAATCTCCATTAGAGTATTTAGCCCAAATACTGGGACACAAAATACACAATTAGTAGGTGCACTGTGATACCACACCCCTTGTACTCCTCAGTGGGGCAGTAAGTCAGATAATCTGAGCATTCTCCCAAAGCTGAGTGCCCATAACCTGAGTTCTTAGGCACTCCCGAGCTGGAAGCCAAGTGGCCAGGAGACAACCGAGGCTCTAGGAAAGACCATCCTTAAGACTGTGGCCTCTCAAAGCCAGAGGCAGGGTATGATACAAGGAGCCTTTAGGTACTAAACAGACACATGCATGAAAGAGGGACACTGGTTTTCATGAAACATCTAGCACTGGGGGCCAAAGGGCCTGCAGGTATGTGGAGGGAAGAGACCCATCCTGTAGATGCTGTCATGGGAGGTGGGATGGGGGTGGGGGTGGGGCTGGAGGGGAGTAATCAGTGCAGCAAATGAAGTGAAGCCTCAGCATGCAATGGAAGCATTCCAACTGCTCCACCCCTCAACTGTATCAAACGAAGGCCAGTGACGCGCACAACTTGCCATCTCTAAGCTACCAAGGCTGGGCAGATTCATCACTCTGCCGGATGGCTGGCTCCCTACCACCACTAGCCACGATGCCCTTTTGCCCATCTAGCCTGTGTTCCCATCCCTACCAAAGAACATTCCTTAGATTCCTGATGTTTCTAACCACTGGGGAGAGTTGTCAATTAAAAAAACACATGAAGCTGCTTCTCACTGTGCTCTCTTCCATGATTAAATAGTTCAGCACAAAATCCAGAGTAAATAGAAGTCAGAGTAAACTCACGAGAGCCCTTCAAACTGTCAGAGATTGCAAATAAAAATAAAATAAGGCCGGAGTTCCTTTCGTGGCTCAGTGGTTAACGAATCCGACTAAGAACCATGAGGTTGCGGGTTCGATCCCTGGCCTTGCTCAGTGGGTTAAGGATCCAGCGTTGCCGTGAGCTGTGGTGTAGGTTGCAGATGCGGCTCGGATCCTGCGTTGCTGTGGCTATGGCGAAGGCCAGCGGCTACAGCTCCTGTTAGACCCCTAGCCTGGGAACGTCCATGTGCCGCAGGTGCGGCTCTACATAAAAGGGAAAAAGACAAAATAAATTAATTAATAAATTAATAAAATAAAATAAAATAAAATAAGGTCTAATTGCCCCTAGAAACCAACCAACACTACCAGGCCCATTCACAGGCCCTAAGTTGACAAGAAACTCAAGAAAGGGGCTTCTTGACTCTACAAACACTGCCAGGCTCTTCACAACCATCCCCTGGTGGGCCAGCTCCACAGGACGGAGTTTGTCTTAAGTTCATGCAGTAGGAATCCGGGAGTTCCCTCGTGGTGCAGAAGGTTAAGGACCCAGCGTTATCACTGCAGTGGCTCAGGTCACTGCTGTGGCATAGGTTCAGTCCCTGGCCCAGGAACTTCCACATGCTGCAGGTGTAGCTAAAAGAGGGGAAAAAAATAAAAAATAAAATAAAAAACAAAAAAAACATGCAGTAGGAACCTGCCAGATGACTGGCAGCAGCCGGTGAGCCCTGTTAATTGTGTACCTCTGACGAAGGCCCCCCAGAAGCAGCAGTGATTCCCCAGTGGCCATTATTGCTAAACGCGATATATATATAACAGGGCCTTAGTTTCCACCTGAAAACCAGCAAGAACCTATGATGTGCGGTGAAAGCCATGAGAAGCGATATGAGAGGCAACGGCCGGATCAAATGATTCATCATACACAGGGCTCCTGACAAGCACCCATAGCCCTGAAATATTTCCCGGAGAAAATCCTGCCTTGGCAAAAGGAGAGCCAAAGTTACCTTTCAGACTGGGGAAGGGCGTGGTCTTCTCTCGGGCACCTTTGGTAGGCAGTGTGAGGTTTGAAAGACTGAAGCTTGTACTGTGGTTCCGATACAGGCTGCCTATCGAGGGGAGGGAGTGGGAGCGGTGAGTTAGGGGGTATTGAACTCGAGCACTACACGCCAATGACTGTATCCTCCCCCCCCCCCCCGCCCCTTTCACCTGATCCCAGAACCTCTGCTCTAGCTTAGGAAGGACCAAGGATAACTTTGGGCAAAGGGGCCACTGCCAGGATTGCTCGGAACCCAGTAACGACTTTCTAGGACTGCCTTTCATGAGAACATCCATCTCGCCTCCACTACTGACCCAGCATGAACGCTGGCAGCTAAAGTGCTTCTGGTCTGAAGTTGGTACTGTTCCGCCTGGGCTTCTAAAAAAATCTCACCATCACAACTATCTCCCACACCGACTTTCTCTGGTGCCCAGTCTGTCTTCAATCTTTAACTGACACCACCACCCCTCATTTCTGGGGATGGTCTCTACGCACAAGCCAACATCACATAGATTTCAAGGCGTGTTCATGAAAAAGTCCTTCCCCAGGCAAAGAAGACATGGGATTTATGTCCAAGTCAAATCTGACCAGAATACTTCCAGAAAACATATGCACAAGTGTAGGATTTTTATTATATTGATTTTTCAATTGACCAGCTAGCTATCCTACCTGAAACAGACCGACACCTCCAGTATAAAGATAATGACTAATCTGAGCCTGTTCTTTGTTGACCTCCCAGAAAATATCTTATTCAGTAAGACACTGAATCCAGAGGATCTAAACTGGAGCGTGAAAATGCCAACCCAGCCCGAGGTCTCAAGTTCTAAGCCATGGCTGCCATGGTCAGGCCCTGCTGGAGAGAAGACGGGACAGAGGCGTGAGAGAGCTGAAGGCACTTACTGGCAAAAGACATGATGCCCCCGAAGCCCTCGGTGCTGTTGTTGGAGACGGTGGAGGTGGGCGAGCTCGCTCGAGAGTCTGACTCTGCATCTGAGTCGCTTGCCAGTTTCAAGCTGTTGGGCCGCAGCAGCTTTTGAGCCCTTGAAGGCACAGTGGCACCTATAAGCCCCAGGCAGGGGTACCTGATCTTGGGCGTGCGGGCCTGACGCTACACTGCACTCACCACTCCCTTCCCACAATTCCTAAATGCCTGCGTCAAAGCACGACCCTCTGGGGCTGGCAGGACCAAGGGAGCCTTCGGACTGCTCAGACTTCTGGTTATCCCTCACCCAGGGTCCATGTAGTGTGGTCATTCAGTCACCCACCTAGAAGGCATCCCCAGGCTCTCACCGATTGCCATTGACATGTTGGCTGAATCGGGGAGTATAACTTTCCCCCTGCTCATCATCATCTTCTTCAGGGGGAAAGCCATACTGGGGCTCGAAGTGTGGACTGTCATAGGTTCGGCGGCGCACTGACCCCTCTCCAATTTCCGCCTGACGCCTGTCCACGTTCGATTTGCCAGTGCTGGGAGGCATGGTGACGAGGGCCTTGGAGATGCCTACTGCTGCCTTATCATCCATCTCCGCCGAGTCAGCAGGTTCCTAAGGGACGTAGTAAATAAAAAGTGGTCACCTGGTGACCAGTGATACTTGCCCATATACTCAGTTTGGCAGAGCCAAGCCAGGTCTGCCAGATTCCTAGCCTAAGGAGTGTATGAGAAAAGATCTCTGTGACACTCCTGCTCTCTGTCTCCGCAAACTAGGCAAGGAGCAGCTCAGCTAACCTCTGAACAAAACCCCTTCTGGGGTCAAAACTGTTTCTCATGGGCTCTAAACTCTAGGATCTACAGAGAGAAAGATGAGAAGAGTGTGAAGAAAGCAGAAAATTAGGTTAATTACTTCATCCTAGCTTTCCTGATCGAGATGAGGCCCACATGTCAAGTAACAGTTCTCATGTCTCCACCACCCCCGCAAGTTCTCACGTACAGAACCAGCTCCATGGATGATGGTACTGGGGCTACTGCTGGCGGTAGTGCTGGAGCTAGAACGCAGAGGGGGATTTTCCTGAGAGTTCTCGCTATCTGGGCCAGGTTCCTCTGCTTCCTTCTGGTTCTGCAGGTCATCAATCGCTACCTCACTGGCATCCCCCAGCGCGGCATGTGTCAGAGGATCCACATCTGCCAAAACCCAAGGACAGAAAGTACAGACCACACCACCCCAGGACCCCAAACCTTGCCCCGAGCCAGCCAATTTCCCCAGGCACACTTACTAGGAGTATCACCGTTGATGTCACATTTCATCATCTCACTGACAAAGTCACCAAGGGAGGAGTAAGAAGAGCTTGAGTCATCATAATCCATACTATCACTGCCACTGCAGAGCAAAGAGCATGAAATTAAAACAGAAAGAAGGGGCAGAGAAAAAAAGATAAGCAATCCGCATAAGTACAAATAAACATAGCGGCACTCTTAACTCAAGGCCAGGGCACAAGATAAAAAAAAAGGAAATTAACACAAAACAATCAACCAAAATATATATAACCCAAGGCTTCAAAGACTGATGTCTCAATCCCATGAGATTCTGCCACTGCTCTAATTGTAAACAAGGGCTAGGGAGAGCCTCTTAGCTTTCAAGAACTGTCTTGCTGCCACAACGGGCTGCTTACCTGTCATCAGTAGGGTCAGAGTCAGAGTCACGCTCCGGCGGCACGCTCAGCGCCTCGGCCAGCTGGGAACTGCTGTCATAGACTCGATAGTGGATGGGCTGCAGCTGGTGGGCATACCACTTCGGCTTGTCACCAATCAGGGCTGGATCGAACATGTCTACCCAAGGAGAAAAAAGCGGAGAGTTAGCAACAAGAGAAAAAAGGCAAGCAAAAGATAAAAGAAAAGCAGGGAAAAGTCTAAAGCAAAATCGCAATGGAAGGGGAAAAGCAAAGAGAAGAGCCATTGGGAGGACAGAGAACGAAGTGGGGAGCAGAGCAGAAGGTGACTCACTGTTGTGAATCCGCTGAAAGGCATAGTTGGTGGGGTTGAGGATCCACTCTCCAAAGTACTCCACAGCCTGAGTCCTGGCCAGCTTCTCAGCAAAAGGAGTCTGCCGGGGACGTGAGGCTAGAAAGGAGCCAGCCTGGAAAGCTACCACGGGCCGAGGAAAGAGACGCAGGGTACGTGTGTGCATCTGAAAGCCCTGCAGCACGTTGGGGGAGTTGAAGAAACGGACCATGGCCACTCTAGGGAAGAAGGGGATGGTGAGATGACCCAAGTCCTGCGCCCTGCAGAGCAAGGATCCCTACAATTCAAGGGCTCAGACCACCTCCCACAGTCACCACGTAACAGGCCTCCGACAACAAGGCGAGAGGTGTTTTAAACAGTCATCAATCCCCTTCTTTGCTCAAGGCCTAAAAGGCCTAAGAGTATGATGAACGATTTCTCCCATTTGCTTTTATTAAGATGGCAAATATAACCAAACAGTATACCAATTTTATATATAAAGAACCTCTGGTTCAGGGAAGTAATCTGCCCCGAGGTCACTGAGCGACTAGAGATCAATTTAAGAGCTAGGGACTGTCTAGTTGGCTTGGCTGTACCTGGTTGCGACATCCACAGAATCCACATCATTCCCATAGATGAGTGGGTTGAATTCAGTGGAAGGTGTGGACTGCAGGTCATTAGACGGCCTTCCCAAGAGAAGGGGGATCTCCTGGCCGTCATGGAATTTCTCCAGATTGAGGATGGGCTGGGTGTTGAGACTCATGCTGGCAAGGGCCTGTGGAACAGTAAGTCCCTCTGAGAAGGCAGATTCCTGGGTGACCAGCCAATCTCAATTCCCAGGAAAGAACCTTCTCTTTGAAACAAGAATCCAAATATCTTAACCTTTAGAAAACAATCTGAATTATGAAATCTTCAGCTTACACCAATTGGAATCAAGGCAACTTGATCAAATCTGAAGTCCAAGACAGCAGTTTTCAAATTTGTTTTAGCTAGGAAACCTTGTTTTCCAACTGAAATCTCTGTGGAAATGTTTATAAACAATTGCAACATGTAAAAGTAGCGCTTCTTTGGAGTTCCCATGTGGCTCGGTGGATTAAATATCCAGTGTTGTCACTGCAGTTGCTCAGGTCGCTGCTGTGGCATGGGTTCAATCCCTGGCCAGGGAAATTCTGCATGCCCTAGTGTGACAAAAAAAAATAAAAAAAGCAGAACTTCTTTGAAGGACACAGGGAACCCAGAGATTCACAGGCTTGGTGGTGCCAACCTAAATCAACCCCTCAGAGGCTCCATGGGGCAGTTTGAAAACCACTAGTCTAGACCTGCAACGTTTCTTAAAAGTTAATGAGCACTGGAGTTCCCTTCGTGGCTCAGTGGTTAACAAATCCGACTAAGAACCATGAGGTTCAGTGGGTTAAGGATCCGGCGTTGCTGTGAGCTGTGGTGTAGGTTGCAGACGCGGCTCGGATCCGCGTTGCTGTGGCTGTGGTGTAGGCTGGCAGCTACAGCTCCTGTTAGACCCCTAGCCTGGGAATCTCCATATGCCGCAGGTGAGGCCCTAGATAAGGCAAAAAAGACAAAAAAAAAAAGTTAATGAGCACTGGAATCACCTGAGCAGGTTGTTATACTGCAGGTTCTGAATCACTATGTCTGAGGTGACTCTGTACTTTTAACAAGCCCAGGTGATGCTAATGCTGCTGATCCATGGACCACGCTTTGAGTAGCAAGGGTCAGAATATAGGATCCGTGAACCCAAAGACCTTCGCTTCCACAAACATTTAAACTACAATTCCATGTACCAACCTCTTCATTCCAATAGTCACATTAAAGCAATCATCAAGAATGAAAACAGCAAAGGAAGACAGAGAACTTTCTGACCTGCAATCCTCACAGACTGCAGTAACAAGATATCATATTACATCAGCAGTGA
Organism: Catagonus wagneri; assembly: GCA_004024745.2. Lineage (NCBI taxonomy): Eukaryota > Metazoa > Chordata > Mammalia > Artiodactyla > Tayassuidae > Catagonus > Catagonus wagneri. The sequence goes on from PVHT021183666.1 coordinate 4,673,778, forward strand.
CGAAGCAAGTGAGAGTGAGAGGGACGATACAAAGTGACCCATTTATGTCCAGACAGATCTCACCTTGAGGTACTTCTAAGTAATTGAGACAACACAGAGAGAGATTCCTGAAGACCCTCTAAATTAGGGATTCCTACAAAGAAATACAGAGCTAGCTACAGGTGGTTCTACATAGCACATACGACAGGGCAGAGGAACAGGGCCTGGTCATGTTTTACCTTCAGGTACTGTGTTCAGCATGCAGGAGAAGAAGAAAACCGATCAATGAAAAACGCATTAAGGGTTTACTCAAAGGAATTTTTAAAGAAAGAATTCTATAGGGGTCAGAGATCAATTCGAGAAGGAAATATAAAAGGAGCCAGACTGTCCAAGCTACCAAGTCCCTCCTTATAAAGACTGAGAGAATGCTCCAAGGCCATAAAGAATGCCAGACGGGCCAAGAAACAGTGAATGGGTTGTTTCACACAGCACCATGAATGAGCATTAGAGGGTGCGAAGGAACACAATGAATTAAAAGGAATCTAAAAAGCCCTTTCTAAGATTCACCCTGCCACCCAGAAATAAGGTATACCTCTTCTTAAGCTCATCGAAGGCTAAGAAAATCTACTTCACTTGAAGCCTGAAAGGAAACTGGCTCCTTCCAAAGCTGTCGGCCTGCGGCAGTCCTAGAGCTGCTACTGCTCCCCTTCCTTTTCTTCACGCTTCACCCACCTGCTTTAAATGTTTTTTCAACTCTAGTGATTCCGGTTCTGGCAGGATAGGTAGCACTTCTGCATTGGTGGGGGCAATCACCTGCACCAAAAAAAGATAAAAGGTACGACCTTAGAATTAGTTGCTCTGGAGTTTCTCTTACACAAGGGTAAGTAACAAGAATAGAAGTTATACATACAGCGCATTATTATATACATGTAAATACATACACTATATACACACATATACAAGATATACACATACACATGTCTATGACATATATTTATACCCCTGAAAGGAAACAGTACAGCTAAATATTACTGGTGACTACCTCTAGATAATATGATTATGGTTTTTATTTATTTATACTTATTTGCATATTTTAAAGTTTTACATGTGCCTCCCACCTCACGTCTGTTACCCTCTTCTATGGCACAGCCAGTATGACTTACTTACAGCCCAAATCTGGCTACTCCCCAGAAACCAAGAAGCTGATGTCCTTGGCTTACACGTTGCTTACACCTCTGCTGAATCCCCTGATCTACAGCTTGAGGAACAGTGAGCTGAAAAGAGCTTTGATGAGATTATGGCGAAGAAAAGTGGATTTATACACCTGGCTCTGTTGAGAAACCATGTGACATTTAGTCACTACCCGACTGAACTGTATTTCAATTTAATAGCAGTGAAAATAGTTTACATTCCTTGATGCTAATATAC
>PVHT021183666.1:4676184-4688883 GCA_004024745.2 Catagonus wagneri
CTTTTTGAGTCCTCCCAGTTTAAAAATATATCAGGAATCCCTCTGTTACAATAGCACATTCACATTCTTTTTCTAGAGCTGCATAATTTGATGGCAAACGATATAACAGTTTATTTGTGAGCTCCTCTGTTATGAACATCCAATTTGTTACTGGATTATTGTCATTAAGATGAGACTTTAATAAACACCTAGTTCCGCAAAAAAAAATAAATAAATAAATAAATAAATAAAGTTTTACAATGAACACATATGAGGGCTACCTACCAAAGTTTGAAAATACTCACATTGCAGAATGTTAATATATATTTTTTAAAGTCTGCAGTGAAAGAGTTTCTTCCTAGAAACTACACTCTCAGAAAACCATTAGCTGACCTACACCATATGTAATAGCCCTGCAACCACAACTGCTCTGCTGCTCTGGCAAGATGTGGGGAAGCACATAAAACTCTGGCAAAACTAAACCTTATAATAATTCTTTGAGTCCTAGCCCAGGGCCTATTAAGCCAATAAAGTAAAAGCATTTTTTAAAAAAGTTGTTTCAATGAGTCTCACAAGGGCAATCACCCACAAACTAAGGACCTTCCTAGGAGTAATCTAGAAAGAGAACACAATTCTATTCTAGACCCTACAATGCCTCAGCCAAGACCCTCACTCTATTGCTGTCCAGATCCACTAGCCACACATCATCAGGCATTTTGAAGTCCAGTTTGTAGAGGAAGAAGCTGGCAGGAACCCCAATGATGTACGGTGTTGGAGCCAACAGGAGCTGTGGAAAAGATAAGAAACAAAACCCAAACCTACTGTGACCATTTATTGAGTCGGGATTTTTCCGGGTAAGGAAAACACAGGTCCCCAATCCCTTTTCCAAAATTCTCAAAGATAGAGGCGTTTCAAAATTCACAATTTTTCAGATTTTAGAAAGGTAACAGTGCGTATTCTATGTATTATGTAGACCCACAGTGGTGTAGCCAATAGCCTATTGTCATTAACATTAACTGTGACAAAGAACATCAATAGCATAGCTTCACCAGATCAGTTTAAGTCAGGCCGAATTTTGCAGACAATTAAGTTACAATAAGGAATTCAGGACCAAGACTGATTTACCACTTCTTTGGGCACTGAGCCTTCTCCTTTAGAGCTGGACAAAGTTGGAACAGAGGTGACAAAGCCACAAGACACCTTGCGACTCACCTGTTCTGCCGACGCCATGCAGGTGGGTAGCAGCGGGATAACAGGAAACATATACTCTAAGGGGTAGATCATTGCCACAAAGGCCATCACAGACATGGAGAGTGCATTGTAGTCTCGGGACTGTAGCACCACCTGCCATAAGCCATACCATAAGAATCATTCAACAGGGTAAGTCAAGTTTATGAGAAAACAGCTTCCAGCACTACAATTTCTGTTTCACCATGCCCACCCACGGCTCCGGGAGCTTAAGTTTCCACAATTATCACTGCCCCCCGCCCCATCCTGCCTGCCACCTCCCAACACAAGCACTGTAATAATCCCCCCTCGAAACACTCCTTTACCATCCTAGTTCTTGTACCCTCAAATATCAGGGTCACTTGTGGCAAAAGAACTACTGAAATTTCTAGAGAATTAGATTGGTATAGTTAACGATAATTCAACTGATGTCAAGCCCTATGAATATCCCTCTAAGATACCAGTGCCTTAATTCAACCCACACCCAGTCAGTACCTACTGTATACCTGGTATTGTGTTATCTCCTGGAAACAAAATGATAAAAGTGATGTAGTCCCTGCCCTCAAAGGGCTGGTAATCTAGCCTCTGCCATATTTCAAAGCTCTCTCCCTAGAATGGTCTAGAAAGTTGGCTCTCTCACCTTGTGCTCTAACAGGATGCAGGTTAGCACCTGAAGACAGGCATCCACACCCAGAAGTTCCAAGGGGAGGTGCAGTGGGAAATCCACTAGGGTGAATCGAGAGGGGTCTGGAAGAGCAAAGGTCAGGGCCTGCTGGAGCTCCTGGGGCAGGACCTCAATGTCCACTCGCTTCTGTCCAGAGACAGGTACTGGGGAGCGCAGCAAGCGATAGATCCAGGCTTCGATCTCTCGAAGGTCATGCAGAAGGGCACTGGACTTCTCCTCCACTAACAACGATCCAGTGAAGATGCGCCACACTGTGTCCCTGAGGAGCACACAGCAGGAAACAGACACATAAGCACCAGGAGCTGGTACCCCACTGCAACCCAGCGCACCATAGAGGGTACAACGACTGCAACTGGAGAAGCCCACCCTTCAGGCTCAGCTAGGACCACAGAGTATACCCAAGTGCACAAAGGACTTACTGTCCTGCCCGCCATGAAACACCAAATTCTTCAGCATCATTACAAACATGACTACAGAAGGAAGTCTAACGCTGCAGCAGTCTTGCTTAGCAAGCACTAACATAACATGCTTAAGTAGGTTTGAAGGACTTCAGGCTTTAGAGGACAGTTCCTAAGCCCCTCACAAGTCAACTAGACCTCAGCTCCGAATGCCGCCCCCCTTCCGAGCGTCAGCAGCAAACCACACCTTTGTAGGCCTCGAGGGAGGCCCAGTTTCTTGCCCAGGAGCCTCTCGCTACAGCAGTCCACGAGACGTTTGAGGGTGTACAGACACTCCCGGAAGGTGGAGAAGAAGGGGTAGTGGCTGAGCACGCACAGGGATGTGAGAGTGCTGTTGCGGGAACGGCTCCCCGCCTTGGCCCGGCGCTTGCCCCGAGGGGACTGGTTCACATCTGGGGTTGAGTCGGCACTGGGAGGCTGCAGGGTCGGGCCACTCTCTGAGCTCTCAGTGCTAACCTCTTCTGAGACGCAGGGGGCACGGGATCCTTCCTTCCCACGGGACCCTGCCCCAGCTTCCCCCTTTTCCTTAGGCACCCGCTTTTGGAAGGAGCGGTAGAAGTTAACACAGATGCCATAACGCGTGACTCCAGTGTCCTTGTCGGTGAGGGTGAAGACAAAAGAGGTGTCGTCCCGCAGGCTCATGCGCCGCTGCCGCACACTCAGACAGCCCTCCGGCTGGCAGAAGAACACGACATCCGGGGGCAGGGGAAACTCAGCGTGATCCTCTAACGGGTATCGCCGGAGCAATTCTGGAGTTTGGGCCACACTATCGCTGTTTGGGTGCCTGGGGAACAAACACAAATACGGCAGCCTGAGGGGACAGGAAGGCTTTCATGTTTTAACCACAGCCGAGAAATAAAGTTCAAAATGCGCTTTTGGATGAAGTAAGCTAGCTGCGACACCTTGGAAAAAATGGGTGCTGCTCGCCACACTTAGCTTCCATGAAGACGCCTATCCTGAGATGAATGGAAAATGGCAAGAGAGCATCACTAACACCTTAAGATGACTAGCGCTTTCAAGGTGTATTAGCTAATGAATTCCCAAAAGAGCATATGTAAATAGAGGAAGAGCACAATGCACTTTTCCTTCTTACAAAATAACGTAACTGGGGTATATAGAGCATATATACATATATATATGTATGTATATACCTACATATTACTGAAGTATAGCTGATTTATAATATTGTATTAATTTCTGCTATACCACAGACATTTGTTATATATATATATATATATATATATATATGTATACACATTCTTTTTAAATATTCTTTTCCATTGTGGTTTATTATAGAACATATTTGCTCAAAATCACAAAGACATTAGTTAAGAGCAGAGTTTTGCGGGAGTTCCTACTGTGGCCCAGCGGAAACGAATCTGATGAGTACCCATGAGGATGCAGGTTCAATCCCTGGCCTTCCTCAGTGGGCTAAGGATCCGGCATTGCCGTGAGCTGTGGTATAGATGGCAGATGTGGCTCAGATCCTGTGCTGCTGTGGCTGTGGCATAGGCCAGTAGCTGTAGCTCTGATTCGTCCCCGAGCCTGGGAACCTCCATATGTGGTACGAGCAGCCCTAAAAAGACAGAAAAAAAAACAGAGCAGAGTTTTGCTCTGTCTCTGTTGCTCCGGATCAATATATTCATTCCACCTGTTTGTTTTCACTACTGGCAGCAAGGTTTCCATCAGGATAAAATAACAGGGGAAGAATAAGATACGCAAAGCAACATGGAAATGGGGAAGAGGAATCATCACAGATTTTGTGGCTATCCCAGATGACAAGCAAAAACCAGTCATTTCTTGGTTACCTGGCCCCTACGATCACTAGATAGTCAAGTAACCGAGGACAGAACTTCTTCTTTTGCACCATGGTTCCAATTCATCAGTTCATCTCAGAGAAACTTCAAGGCACCAAGCATGGAGTCAATGTTCCCAGGAGGAATTCTGATATTATCTGAAAATCCAAGTTTAATAGGAAAAAAGTACTGATAAGATCCATTGCCATGCCTAAGGAACTCATCCCTCTCACTTTATCTCAGCCAGGGACATAGGTCAGAAGATCTTCCATTTTAGTACTAAAGATAGGAGAACACGACACTTTTCCTAGTCTAGCGCTCTGTCCAGGCTTAAGAGCTCACGGAGTCAAATGTCAAGAAGTGGGATAAAAAATGGCTCACCTCCCCATCCCTGCAAACCAGCTCATTTCCAGCCTCACTCCTGAGGCTGTTTCTGAAAAACAAGCCCAGTCAGTCTAATCTGGACTCAGCTATTATGATAACAAAAATTGAGTCACCTTCAGGACTGCTCCAGGGTGAATCAGGATCAAACCAGACTCTCTAAGCAGCACTAATCTGCACTCCTAGCTCTAGGTGTCAATCTGATTATTTTCTGTTCCATCGTTTTGCATTCAGCTTAATATGAAACTACCATATAGACTCTATAGTTAATTGCACTCAGACAATAACAACAGCTGGCTACTCATCCCCATGCAATCTCAAATAAAGAATATCTATGCCCCAACTGCTTCATCTAAACCATTTTTCTCCACTCTTCAAGCAAAGGGCCCAATGGCTAATGCCACTAGCTCTGCCCTTGGTGCTGAATCACGGTCTTCCACCTCTTTTCTGGTCCCAAGATTGGAGTCAGGAATAACAATATACACAGAGGAGGCCTTGTCCTTCTATATCTTACAGAGATTAAGAATTAGATGCAGAAGTAACGGGATTTCTGCAAGGACAGGGAGAGGTGCCCAGAGGACCAAAGTTCAAAAATTAGGAAAAGCTTACATGGCCTTAACTATAATCTATTTCCTGTTGGGTCTCCACGCACTTCTCTAAATAAAATGTTTCACTCCAGGAGTTCCCGTCACAGCTCAGTGGTTAACGAATCCGACTAGGAACCATGAGGTTGCAGGTTCAATCCCTGGCCTTGCTCAGTGGGTTAAGGATCCAGCATTGCCATGAGCTATGGTGTAGATTGCAGACGTGGCTCGGATCCCGCATTGCTGTGGCTGCAGCAAAGGCCGGCAGCTACAGCTCCTGTTAGACCCCTAGCCTGGGAACCTCCATATGCCGCGAGTGCTGCCCTAGATAAGGCAAAAAGACATAAAAAAAAGTTTCACTCCATGACAAGGCTACTTTCAGTGCTTCTAATATCCCATCTCTGTACTCCACATGCGGCCACGCTAAGACCTTGTTCACTACACACACTCTCAGACACCACTCCCTCTTTGCTGATGCATGCACTCCCATACACACAAGGTACACACTCTCTGTATGCTAAAGGCTCTGTTTGACTTAGGTGAACAGAAGTTTCATCTTTTTTTCTCTCGCATACTTAATAATTAAAAAAAGACCTACTTGCAACACCTTCCAAATCATCAAAATACTTCTTCCTTTCCGTTGCTCCCAATGGAGGACCTGCAGGTAACAGGATTCAGTTTTGTCTCCATAGTAACTCTGGCTCTAGAACTATATATAGCAGAGCCACCGCCCCTCCCCTGCTTGGTGACCGCACAGTGCTAGCAGCTGCTACTCCAGAGTTGGCCAATGCCCATAATAATTCATTCTCCTTAAATCTGGAGACACCTCTTCCATTGACAGCTCCTCTTATTATGAAGTTATCTTCTCCCCCATTTGCCTTTAGTTTGCACTTTGTCCTAATTCTGGATTTTGATAGAGATAGCTCCTTTCTACACAACTAAAACCAAGTTCCCAAGCTTGCTATATATTCATGTTTAGGCATCACCACCACCCCAAAAGCTCTTTGGTTCTCTCCACTGCTACAGAATCTTGAGCATACTGCAGAATGTAAGGCACTGTTATAGAGCAGAGTCCAGCTCCTCCCAAGCAGAAGAAGGGGAGGAAAATGCAGAAATGAAATGGGAGATGGGTAAAAGCACACTTCATTCTATAAAGAATTATGTGTAAAGTGCATAGTGAGAGCCAAAGTATCTTAAAATGAGACAATTTACAGGACCACAGCACAAGGTTAAGTCTTGAAATCTATGTTTACATTGAAAACGAGGAGCTCTTTCCAGCTTAAATCTCAAAGATCACACCTGAAGCATCTTCTACTAATATATTAGGAATCAGGCCTCTATCCTTGAGATCCCAGACCCTCTTTCCTTGAGAACCATTTAATAAAACTGAAATCATTATCATGCTCTACGATGCTGTCTTCCTCCAAAGTCACAAAGGCCCTGAGATCTTGTGACTATTCTAGCCACTAATGATAGGCTGGATTTTTAGCCTCAGTTCGTATTTCAACAGCCACTGCCTTTAGTTATTCAAACTGCAGAGATAACTAAGGCTTTTCTTCCCATTCTCTCCCCTCTTCACAAAGACTCTAAATCCTCCAACACTACCCAGAATTCACACTGTCTTCACATCCACCCAGACTCAGACTCCGCCTCTTGCCTCAACCATATTTACTAATGGGCAGCCCCTCACTCCTAGCTCCTATATTCCAAAGGCATCAAGCTCAAAATTCATACCTATCCGCTGAAGTCCTACACAATTACCACCCCACACCATCCACAAGCAGATTTAGAATCCACAAACCTTTAAGCTATCTGTCTTTTCTGCTTGCAAATGACCATGTTAACCAATCCTTTGGATCCGTCACTCATTTTGGGCAGGATGTCACAGTAAAACCACAGGAACCAGAGAGTGATAGGACATCTTTGCTGACGTGAGCACAATAAGAGGCTCTCTCCCCTCCTCCTCCCCAGGCAGTGACCTTGCAAGCGCATCAGCACAGACTGGTCCAGCGAGGGGAAGAATGGGAGGAAGGAGGCAGGCAATAGGCAGGCTTGGGGAAGTAGGGAAGGCAGGGAAAGAAGGATGAATCTAGAGATGCACGAGGATGAGGAGGGAATCAGTGGCAAGAAAGCCTGAACGGCGTCTCCACTCCCCAACAAGCCAATTTTGAAACACCAAATTAAAAAAAGAAAAAAAATTAAGAACCGAAAGTGTTTCTTCAAATCCTAACCAAAAACGAGGAACGCGCGCGCGCACACAAACACACACTCACGCACACAGACACATGTACACACGCGCGCCATGTGTTTAGCCCGGTTTAAGCCCCCGGACGGGACAGCTCTGCCCGCCCCCTCACCTGCTGGACAGTTCTCCCCCGCCCCCGCCCCGGCACCAGGGCCGCCCGCCAGCCTCGCAGGAATCTACCCCGCAACCGCGAGCTGCGCCCACGTTCGCAGCCGGAACCCCTTTGGCGGCCCGGACGCCCCCACCCCTTGTTCTACCCCCTTCCTACAGACCCCTGCTCTCTCTCTCTCTCTCTCTCGAGACCCGACGCCCCTTCACACAACCTTGGGGCCTCTTTAGAGTCCCCTTCCTGCTAAAGCCCCTGTTTCCTCTCATAGCCTGCTCCCCGCCCCACCCCAAACACCCTTCCAGGGACCCAGTGGCCCAGACCTTCCTACCTCTGGAGCCTCGGGGGACCGGCCAGGCTCGGCCGGACGTCCCCCGACAGCCAAGCGTCAGTCGCTCGCCTGCTCAGACACAGCTCCGAGCGCGCGCCAGTTCCGCGTCCGCACGGGGGGGGTGCGTACCACTCCGACCCGGTGAAGGAGGGGGAGCTGAGGGGCGTCCGGGGGCCGTACCATTCACCCCCGGGGGAACAAGGCTGCACCAAGCTGAGCGCCGAAGGGTGGAGCCGACCTCTGGAGAAAGGCAGCTACGCACACACCTATCCGTGTGGGAGTGGGAACGCGATGGGGAGCGCTGGGCCAGCCCAGCGCCTTTACGTGCCAAGGGGAGGACCCAAAGGAACACTTTTTGTTTAGGTTACCAAAACAGATTTTAATTCGACACAGTAATAGAGTTCATTTCCATGAAATGTAGATTAATCTGGACGCGACTTCTCAAGATAAGCTGCCCCTGAGACTTTCTGAGCGTCGTCCTTACCTTACCTCCCTGCCCCCCACTCGCGCTTTGGAGGTGCCCAGCCTCCCGGGCTAGAAAGCCTGCGGCTGCGGCGGTGGAGCCTACCAATTCAGGGGCGGCGGGGGGAACTTGATGCCGGAAGGCGCAGGCCGCGGTTTCACCTACACCGTGCGCTCCAAGGGAGGGGGCGTGAGCGGTGCCGCGATGCCCGCTGGGAAATGGAGTCCGGCCCTTTGGAGAGGCTAACCCCGAAACCAGTCAGCTTACCCCTGGCCTCAGGGGACTTTTCTTCCTGTCTTACAGGGCCCGCGGGCCAAGAGGAGGGATTGATCTTTTTCAGATGTCAAGGGGAAAAAACAAAGTATTATACCCGCGGGCACGAGCACAGGTACACGACTGAGGCGCTAGTTCGGAAAATCCCACACCCCCTTCCCCACAGAAAGACAACCGGATCCCACCTGGATCATTGAGGGGGAAGGGGACATCTAAGCCTCAACATTTCATTAACCCTTATGGCTCAATGGGGCTACTAAAAGGAGGTCCCCGCTCGCTGCCAAGGCTGTCAGTTGTCTCCCTCCTCGGCATCTGGAAGCAGCTCCTAAAGGACATAGCCTTCCCTCCTCTGTTGCCGGGCCCCCACCCCCAATCCAGAAATGGGTTTCTCTCATCCTGTATTCATTTCGATCTTCCTGTACACACAGTGCCAGACCTATCAATGAGGCAGCCCCGAGGTATTTACCGCCAAGCGGTAGATCGACAGTGGAGAATTCTTCTTGGGGCCCCATGGGCAAAACAGGAAGTGGTAGAGGCAGGATGGGCAGGGCCCTGGCCAACCTTGTGCAAAGTGGCCCCCAGGTTCATCCATTTAGCAGGGTCAGTACCGTCTTCACATGGAACACCTTTTCAGCAGGATCCCCGCTACCCAGCAGCCACAAAACTCCCAACCCTTTGACTCTCTTTTAATGCCACGTGAGGATGTCCTTTGCCCAGCCCTCAGCAATGTTTGCCCTTCTCAGTCACGCCTCAGCCATCCAGCCCAGAAAGCAGAAGACACAGCGTGGGGGAAGAACAGTCACTCGTGTACATCCCAGATCTCAGAGAGCAGCGGGGGAAGCTTTTTATCCTGCAGGCGTAGTGCAAACACTTGCTCTGAGTGGACGCTGCTCAGTGTCCGGAGGCTCACCAGTTTCATTAGCATCCGTGGGAACATCAGCCGGTCCTGGGGAAGAAGAGGAACAACTGCAGCCTTTGTCTCTCCCCAGGGAAGCGGGGAGGCAAGGTGGGGAGTTGTGGGAGAGGTAGAGAATTGTCTGTGCACCATGTAGCCAGGGTGGGATTCTTGGAGGGAAAGTAGGTGTGTCAGGGGCTGAGCCTGTAGAGGAAGAAAGGGGGCACAGTGGGGAGACTCACATGGGGGTGGTGGATGGAGACGTAGGCATGCAGGGCCTCCACATATGTATGTTGCAGCCTCTCTACCTGGAGCTGGTCCTGCACGTTGGGCCGGTCTATAGGTCACCAACAGAGTTGAGTGGCAGGTCTGGCCAGGGTCTTCCTTCCATACCCCAAATCACAACCAAAATACAGGAACGAACCCTACCCAACCCCTCCCATCCCAAAGTAGCACAGCAAGAGCCTCCACCCCCATGATTCCTGCCCTGTGGGGACTGCAGCCCTCTTTGCTGTGAATCTCTTGCTCGGTTTCCCTCTTGCCCCTCATCCGCACCTGCAGAGAAGATGCTGATGGCAATGAGCAGGGCAAACTCGGCATCATTCAGTTGCAGCTCATTCATGGCTCTGGAGAACTCGAAGATGGGGTTGATGAACTCCACCTGCAGTCCTGGGAAGGTAGAAGAGAGGCTGGGGTGTGTGGCATGGGCAGCACTGATCAACTGAGGAAACCTCTAAGAACTCAGTAAGAAGTCTCCAAGGGAGTTCTCATTATGGCTTAGTGGAAATGAATCCGACTAGTATCCATGAGGATGTGGGTTCGATCCCTGACCTTGCTCAGTGGGTTGGTGATCTGGCATTGCCATGAGCTATGGTGTAGGTTGCAGATGAGGCTTAGATCCCCCATTGCTGTGGCTGTGGTGTAGACTGGCACTGTAGCTCTGATTTGACCCCTAGCCTGGGAACTTCCATATGTCACAGGTGCAACCCTAAAAAAAAAGGAAGTCTCCAGGGCTCAGGTATGTAAACTTGGGTAGGTTTCTTAACCTCTCTAAACCTCACCTGTAAGATGGACTCATATCTGAACTAATAAAACTTGTAACAGTTACATGATAAAGCATACAGGAGTTCCTTTGTGGCCTAGTAATTAAGGATCCAGTGTTGTCACTGGTGTGGTTCAGGTCACTGCTGTGGCATGGGTTTGATCCTTGGCCTAGGAACTTCCACATGCCAAGAGCACAGCCAAAAAATAAAATAAAGCAGACAGGAGTTCCCCTTGTGGCTCAGCGGTTAGTAAACCCAACTAGCATCCATGAGGACATGGGTTCAATCCCTAGCCTCGCTCAGTGGGTTGAGGACCTGACGTTGCCATGAGCTGTGGTGTAGGTCACAGACTTGGCTCAGATCCTGAGTTGCTGTGGCTGTGGTGTAGGTGGCAGCTACAGTTCCAATTGGACCCCAGCCTGGGGACCTCCATATGCCATGGATGTGGCCCTAAAAGACAAAAAGACTAAATAAATAAATAAATAAATAAAAGCAGACAGAGCACTTTGCACTGTGCCCAGAATATAGAACGTGCTGAATTATATAATACTGAGAATTCTAACAGAATTCTTTTTTTTTTTTTCTTTAGTACCACACCTATGGCATATAGAAGTTCCTAGGCTAGAGGTCAGATTGGAGCCAGCGTGGATGCTAGTCAGATTCTTACCCTGCTAAGCCGCAACTAGGAACTTCTCTAATAAGATTCTTAGTAGAATTCTTGAGGGCTCCCATGTTACTAGAAATATAGGGTACCCTTATGTTTGTTTATAAAAATAACTTTTCATGAAAATTGGCCTTACTTATTTGAATACTAGTGATACATTTCATGTTTCGTTTCTCAGGGGAAACAAAGCAATCTGGTGAGGATGTGGACTCTGGTGTTGGACTCCCTGGGATTGAGTCCTGGCTCTAACGTTTACTAGGTTGTGTGACCTTGGGTAAGATATTTAAGCTCTCTGGGCCCCTACCTCAAAAACGGGTCCTGAGACTAATGAGTGGCACCTATGGTAACTACCATGTAAGTGTTGGTTAAATAAATAATAAATGTTTAAAAAATTGGAGTTCCCGTTGTGATGCAGCAGAAATGAATCCAATTAGTATCCATGAGGATGCGGGTTTGATCCCTGGCCCCGCTCAGTGAGTGGGGGATTCGGTACTGCTATGAGCTGTGGTGTAGGTCACAGATGCAACTCTGAGCTGCTGTGGCTGTGGTGTAGGCCGGCAGCAGCTCCAATTCGACCCCTAGCCTGGGAACCTCCATATGCCACTAGGTGCGACCCCAAAGAGATGAAAAGACAAAAAAAAAAGTTTAAAAATAAAAAATAGAACCATCCTTCTTACTGAGGAGACTGAAGTTCAATAAATCATGACCTGGGAGTTCCCGTCGTGGCTCAAGTGGTTAACGAATCCGACTAGGAACCATGAGGTTGCGGGTTCAATCCCTGGCCTTGCTCAGTGGGTTAAGGATCCGGCGTTGCCAGGAGCTGTGGTGTAGGTTGCAGACATGGCTCGGATGCCACGTTGCTGTGGCTGTGGCGTAGGCCGGCAGCTACAGCTCCGATTTAGACCCCTAGCCTGGGAACCTCCCCATGCCGCGGGTGTGGCCCCAAAATGACAAAAAGACAAAAAAATAAACAAATAAAAAGTTAAAAATAAATAAATAAATCATGACCTGAAAAGGTGACATCTAAACAACATTTCTCCCATGCCACTCTCAAAATCTCCCCACCCCACGCTGTCCCCGAGGCTTTCTCAGATTTCTTCTAGCAGCCATCTGCTAACTTTTCCATTTCTGGCGTCTTGATTAGTCACTTCCTGTGCTTTCACCCTGATGTTTATCAAGTGTGTGTTGATCCATTTAATGGACAAGTTCCGTTTAGAAAACGTTTTTTGGTGAGGTGTCGAGTCTTGCATTGTGCTGAATGACCCCTTTGTACAGAGAGGATGAGAAGGTTCTAGACTTACGCCCCTCAGAGGGTCCACTGGTGCTGAGTGAACATCCCCAGTGTGATCGGTCCACATCATTAGTCACCCACCTGTGCAGCAAAGGCAGTGAAGATAGAGAAGGATGGAGACCTGACCAAAGAGCGCCCCTGAACTTTCTCCCCAAGACCTCACTGACAAAATGAGAAATGAAAGGCAACCATGATGACATAAAAAACACTTACATAAATGAATTTATAAATAGGTACAGATTCAGATAGCACGAGTCCCCAAGTGCTGAAGGAACACG
>PVHT021183666.1:4689883-4718547 GCA_004024745.2 Catagonus wagneri
CAAGTGCTTTTTTTTCCTTTTTTCTTTTTAGGGCTGCACTGCAGCACATGGAGGTTCCCAGGCTAGGGGGTCGAATCAGAGCTACAGCTGCCGGCCTACGCCCCAGCCACAGCAACGTCAGATCCGAGCCTCATCCGCAGCCTACACCACAGCTCATGGCAACACCAGATCCTTAACCCACTGAGCGAGGCCAGGGATCAAACCCCCAACCTCATGGTTCCTAGTCAGATGCATTTCCACTGTGTCACGCCGGGAACTCCAGGCTGGGCTTTCAAATCTGGAAAAAGTCATTATGTTGTCCTTATCAGGTGCCTAGACAGGCAGCACACCCAGCACGACAGAAGGCAAGAGGTGCCAACACAGCCCTGCCATCCTCTATTGTGAAGGGAGGCCTCCCTAGAAGGCTCACTGGGTGGCCTGTGATGGCATAAGAGCTGGCTGGAGTCATCAGAAACTTTTGTGAGCTCTGCCCTGAAAACCAGCATCCTCCAAACCCAAGAATGGAGTCAGCATCAACCATGTTTTATAGACTGATTCACTCAGGTGTTATACGACTCGGTCCTGTCCCTCCGAACACCTTCAGCCTTCCATTCTTTGCTTTCCCTGCTTCCACGACACAAACATCACCACAACTGAATATGAGGAAACCTACACTGCTTAGCCTGCAAGCAAATATCAGCTAGAGAAGAATACTGTGAACTAATGCTGGGAAAAAAGTATTCCAGGTATGGGATGGGGATGGAAGTGTTCACTCTTATCCTAAACTGTCCCACCTAGGCATGTCTGTCATGTTTTAATGCCAATTCCATGGCTCCCCAGAAAGAGCAACTGAAAAGGGGGAAATCTGGGAGTTTCCACTGTGGCTCAGTGTCTTAAGAACTAGACTAGTATCCATGAGGATACAGGATTGATCCCTGGCCTCGCTCACTGAGTTAAGGATCTGACGTTGCCATGAGCTGTGGTGTAGGTCACAGATACAGCTCTGATTCAACCCCTAGCCTGGGAACTCCCCTATTCCACAGGAGTGGCCCTAAAAAGAAAAGAGAAAAAAAAAGGAAAAAGGGGAAATCTGGAGTTCCTCTTGTGGCGCAACAGGATTGGTAGTGTCTCTGGAGCCCTGGGATGCAGGTTTGATCCCTGGCCCGGCACAGTGGGTTAGGGATCCAGTGTTACCACAGCGGCAGCACAGGTCCCAACTGTGGCTCAGTCCTGATCCCTGGCTTGGGAACTCCATATACCTCCGGGCAGTGAAAGAAAAAGTAAGTAAGTAAGTAAGTAAGCAAAGAAGGAAGGAAGGAAGGGAGGGAGGGAGAAAGAGGGAGGGATGAAGGAAGGAAGGAAGAAAGAAAGGGAAAGAAAGAAAAGGAAGAGGAGGAAATCAGGTCACAAGATCCTTAAAGAGCACTTCTGAGAAAGATTTTTAAATATTGACTCAGCGAAGTCAATAATGGGCCTGGTGAGGTTTTCAAGTATTTTTCCTAAGCCATAAAATCTTTTCTTTAAGCAAAGTTTTATGCAGAAGCACAGTATATAGTACAGATTTAAATGGAACTTCTTGTGGGGCTAAAGTTAAGATAAAGGACATTCCTGTACGTCCTTTTTATTTCGGGCTATGCCTATGGCATATGGAAGTTCCTGGGCCAGAGATGGAACCTGTGCCACAGCAGCCACCCGAGCTTTTGCAGTGACAATGCCAGATCCTTAACCCATTGCACCGCAAGAGAACTCCCCTGTGCCTCCTTACTTCTAATATGACACTTCCAAGGAAACCTCACCTCAGTCAGGTTCCTGGGAAGACAGTTTGAGAACCACTGGCCTAACGCAACAGAGGACAGGAGTCTATTTGGGGTAGTTAAAGGAGGCCTATCAGCATTCCAACTTTCTGTCTTGGAAAAACAAGTGGAGCCTTCCCTTGATAGCTATTCAAACCCTGGGCCTGTAGCTCTGGAGTCATTACGGGCCCCCTGACAAAAAGCATCTGTTCATTCAAAGCAATCCTTTTGTGATCTCAGTTCTCACCTGCCTTGGCAAAGTCTTCCCGGTTATAACTGAAATCCTTGAGGAAGGTGATACTCTCACTCCCAGGGTTGTACCTCCGAGATGTCTCCAGAAGCATCACCTGCACACAAGTAGCGGGCTGGTCTTGGCCCAGACCACCTTTAAGGAAAGGTCAGGCCCCTCATCCCTACTTCCCAGCTGGCTGTCTGGAGGCCCATCCCACAGACATCCCGCTCTGGTCCTCCCTTCACCCTTGGCCTTCACCACCTCAATGGCAGAGGTCTTCAGGAGGGCGATCTGGTCCTCCCGGCTGAGCTGCAGGAAGCCCGGCAGCTGTTTGGCAAAATCAACGATCTCCTGCACAGAGACGATGGCCAGCTCAGTGAAGTGGGCAAAGCGTTGCTGACGGGCCTCCCGGCTCTGGGGATCTGGTGCCATGGGCCAAGGCTACCCAGAAGGGCAGGGAGGGAAAAAAAAAAATCACTCTGAGTTGAACGTCAAGAAGCCAACTGGTGTTCTGGGCACAGCAACCTCTCCCCAGGTCCCTCCAGTACCGTTACTCGAAGTTGGTCTGAAAAGGAGCGTCTGTTACACTGCTGCTGGGCAGCCACCAGCTTCTCAATCATGCCCAGCTGCTCTGGGCTGAGCTGGGGCAGGACTTGGGGCGGTGAGGAAGCCCTCGGGGGCACAGATGTGGCCTGAGCCTGTTCTTCCTCTTGCCTCTTCAGCTTCTTCAAGCGGATCTGTTCTTCTGACAGGACACCTAAGGACAGAGCCAGACATGAGGAGGGGAAAAGAGGGGGAGACAGGAAGCGGGGATGGGGCAGGAGCTAGTCTGAGGTTCCAGAAAAGCAGAGAGCATTGGGTAAAGACAAGGAAGAGATCTTTTTTTTTTTTTTTTTCTCTTTCCTAGGGCCACACCTATGGCATATGGAAGTCCCCAGGCCAAGGGTCGAATCAGAGCTACAGCTGCCGGCCTATACCACAGCCACAGCAATGCCAGATCCAAGCTGCATCTGCGACCTACACCACAGCTCACGGCAATGCTGGATCCTTAGCCACAACGGGAACTCCCAAACTAAGGAACTCTTAATCCACACTTAACAAAGTAGACAAAGACCCTGTTGGCTCAGCTGCCAGCCTGGCCTCAGATCCTGGTGCCCACATGTTCCCTCTTTCCCATCAGCTTATCCCCCCAGCTCTGGTCCCCAGACACTCACACTCCTCCCGCATGCCCGCCTGGCGGCACTTGCGAAGGCGGCACTCTTGGCACTTGCGACGCATGTAGGTGTCCATGGGGCAGTGGCCCCCGCTGTGGCAGACATAGCGAGCCCCTTTGATGACACTGCGGCGGAAGAACCCCTTGCAGCCCTCGCAGCTCAGCACGTTGTAGTGGAAGCCGGAAGCCTTGTCCCCACACACGCTGCACAGCTCGTTCCCCAGCATTTTGGGGGCTGGCCCCTTTTTCCGCTTTTGTGGACGGAGCTCTAGATACATGGAAGAGCCTTAATGTTCTTCTTCAGAGAAAAAGCTTGGTGCCCAGTTGGCCACTGCTCTGAGCACTCAGTGACCTTCATTCACTTCATTAGATGCAGTCTAGTCTCCCTGTTCTAAGAAAGTAACTCCTGTATGCCAAGTGCTATTATGTCCTAGGTCCTGTCTGAGCCCTTTATATGCACTGGTCCTTACAAGAGGGATAGGTACGCTTATTACTTCCATTTTACAAATAAGGAAACTGAGGCTCAAAACGGCCTAAAATAGAAGTAAAACTTACATTCAGATCACTTAGGTCTAGTTGACCCCAAAGCCTTTGAACTTAACCATGATCTTATAAGACAAAGAGCCCTGAAGTTACCCCTCCCAGATCCGGGGAGCCCCTACCTCCTCCAAATCCAGCAGCTCCTCACCTGTGGACTCTGGAGTGGCCTCCACCCTGGGGAGCAGGGCTGTGGGCTCTGTTGCCTCCAGCCCCACCCTCGAAGTGCCCCCGGCAGACTGGGGTGTGCTGGATTCCTCCCTGAGGATGCAGTTGCCGCTTCCCAGAGCCTGGCCGCTTGCATCTTGTGCATCTGACTCCCACAGCTCCACTGCAGAGTCTGATCCCCCAAAGAGAGGCACAGGGGGTCTCAGGTCCCAGTTCATGTCCCCAGCGTTCTCTTGGGAAACTGCAAACTTATCTCCACCCGTAGAGGGCAGCAAAATATCGGTTCTGGGCTCTGGGACCCTGGGGTTTGTGTGGGCTCTAGGCCTAGTCACTCACAGTCCCCTGCACCTCAATACCTTAAATGAGGACCCCCGTCGGGGGGCTGAAGTGCATCTGTCTCAGAGAGTAGACAGAATTCTTGAAAGCCAAGCTGGGAAACACTGGACATGCCCAGTCTCCCCAGCAGCAAGCCCCGCCGATCGAGAAGGACCATCAGGTATATGCGGGGGCCAGGCACCAGAACCAGGGCAGAGGTAATCTGGGCAGAAGGAGGCAAGCAATACCAAGAACAGCTCTGCACTGCTCTCTGGGGGAGGGCAGAAGGCAAGTAGTGAAGGAGGCTGATTTCCGCGGGAGGAAAGGAGCTGGGGCCTGGGCTCAGGGAAGAGGGCTGGAGCGAAGAAGCTTACCAGGAGAAACATCAGGCACAGGGGCCTCCAGCCACAAGGACATCTCTTCCTGGAGCCCTGGACATTACCAAGGGACTGTCCTGCAGGAACGACCCGGTTACACTCTTCCAGAACAGAGTTCCTTCCCCTTAAGATCCTGCCTTTCATCTGTACTCACAGATCTTCTAACATTTATTTGCCAAGTATGTGTCAGCCTGTGTTAAGGCTTTCCTTGCCTTCCTCACATTAGCCCTGTGAGGTCAGGGCTATTCTTTAGCTCGATTTAGAGATGAGGAAACTGGGGTCCCAAGATATTAAGAAAATTTGCCTATGCCACACAACTAGGCAGTAGAGCCAAGACTCCAATTCTGGTCTCTCTGACACGGAAGTCTGAGCTTCTGGCTACCATGCCACCTTTTCTCCCCAGGGCCCCCTCCAGGCCATCACGCACATCTGCCCCACTTCTATCCGGGCCCCTTTCCCCTCGCTCCAGCCCTGGGGACAGCCAAAGTTAGGTGGAACCAAGACATGTGACCGAGGCTCCCTCCACCCAGTGATACACATTGCTTGTTAGACAGCCTCGTTCCTGCCACTTTCCAGGGTCCCGGGCCAAAACTCTTGTCTCCGGGAGTCACCCCAAATCACACACAGGACCTCCTCTCTCTGGCCCCTTCAGAAGTTATTCTAGGACTCGTCGCTGCCTGAGCTTCCATCACATCATCATCCTTCACTTCTCCCCAGAAACCGCTTCCTAAATCCATAGGACCCCCTCCACCCCCACATGAGACACACGCGCAGATCCCCAGGCCGGTGCTGAGGAGCAGACCCACCGAGCGCCCAGGCCGCCAGACTTCCTGGCTGGGGCAGTCTCTGGAGCCCCCTTGCTGGGAGAGAAGGATGGTGCAGTCCCTTGTCCGCCGCCACCAGCGAGCCGGAGCTGAGCGAGAGGGGCCAGGATCCCGGGAGCCGACCGACTGGAGCCCTGGCCTCCTCGCCTCCGCCCACGGCCCACCGTGCTGACTCCGCCCCCTGCCGGCCAGCCATCCCCTCGGCCCAGCGCCACCTCCGGCCCCTACCCCCAACCCCGGCAGCCGCATTTCCCTGCAGACCAGCCGGCTCCCCGGCTCTCCCCTTCCGCTCCTCACCCCGGCGGCTCTGAACTGCTCTATAGAAGGACTGCCTCCCGGGCACCCCCACCCCATTCTCAGCAGCCTCCGGAGTCGTTCCCTCCCCTCCAAAGACACCTCTCGGAGCAAAGGTCCCAACACAGCCCGGAATTGCGACACCCAGCCCAGCCTGCTTTCCCAGCCTCCCTCCTCCTCCCTTGTCTCTGGAAAGGGGCCAAGAAGCTCTCCCCACTAGCCCCAGGCCTCAGCCAAGCTGGTAGAACTCCAGTGGTGTAGACAGGCACGTGCTCGGTCTTCCGGGGAGTCTCTGAATGTGGGTGCTGTGCAGGGGCCAGAGGTGGGGTGCTGGTAAGAAGTCACAACAGCAGTGGATGGTCTGGGAAGGGGTTGAGGGTGGAGACCATAGATCTAGGTGCCAGCCCAGGATGGACCTGAGAGGGTATACAGGTTCCCTCATCTGGGGAAGGGTTCTATCAGAAGTGAGGGCAGGCTCTGTCCGGCATCCACTGAGACTATGATCCTGCCTTCCTGCCCTGTTGGCCCTGCCTTCCTGCCCTGTTGGCCCTGCCTTCCTGCCCTGTTGTCTGGAAGGTAGACACCTCATTTTATTGATTTTTGTCTCTCCTGAAACATGGCCTAGCATATAGTAGGTGACAGAGTAGGTACTGTGGTCCTGTTTGTTGAATGAGTAAGTAAACAAGAAAATAGTATGATTCTCTTCTACTTGTTAGCTCTAATCAATGTCATCTCAGCACTGTTGCTTTAGTGTTTGGGCTCTGAGCTCAGATTTGTGGTTCAAACCTGGCCTTGCCTCTCTTATTTGCTGTGTGATTTTTGTTGTTGTTGTTGTTGTTTTGTCTTTTTGTCTATTTAGGGCCGCACCCGTGGCATATGGAGATTCCCAGACTAGGGGTCCAAAAAGAGCTGTAGCTGCTGGCCTATACCACAGCCATAGCAGGATCCAAGCCACTTCTGCAACTTACACCACAACTCATGGCAAAGCCTGATCCTTAACCCACTGAGCAAGGCCAGGAATCAAACCCACTTCCTCATGGATGCTAGTTGGGTTCATTAACTGGATGAGCCATGACAGGAACTCCATTTTTTTTTTTAAATGCAGGTTTTTTTTGTTGTTGTTGTTGCATCTGTGGAAATTCCTGGACCAGAGATAAAACCCGCTCCAAAGGACTTCCCATTGTGGTTCAGTGCTAATGAACCGACTAATATCCTTGAGGACGTGGGTTTGATCCCTGGCCTCGCTCAGTGGGTTAAGGATCTGGCATTGCCATGAGCTGTGGTGTAGATCACAGACACTTTGGATCATGTGTTACTGTAGTTGTGGTGTAGGCCAGGCTGGCAGCTGCAGCTCTGATTTGACCCTTAGTCTGGGAACTTCCATATACTGCAGGTGTGGCCCTAAAAAGACAAAAAAAAAAAAAAAAAAACTAATTAAAACCCACTCCACAGCAGCAACCCATGCTGCTGCAGTGACAATACCAGATCCTCAAGCTGTGCCACAGAACTCCTGCTGTGTGATCTTGATTAAGCGTTACTTGAGGAGTTCTTACTGTGGTGCAGCAGTTCGGAATCCAGTTACAGAGGCTTGGGTCGATGCAGAGGCGTGGGTTTGATCCCTGGCTCGGTGCTACAGTAGGTTAAAAAATCCAGTGTTGCTGCAGCTATAGCTCAGATTCAATCCCTGGCCTGGTCACTTCCATATGCTGTGGGTACAGCCATAAAATTAAAAAAAAAAAAAAAAGTTACCATGTCTTCAAACCTCTCTGTCCCTTTTTTTAAAATCACTTAGATGTTTTCTTTTATGCTTTTATTTATTTTTGGCCACACCTGTGGCATGTAGAATTTCCTGGGCCAGGAACTGAACCCACACCACAGCAGTGACCTCAGCTGCTGCAGTGACAACACTGGATCCTTAACCCGCTGCGCCACAAGGGAATTTCCTGTTTCCCTATCTTTATTTTTTTATTTTTTTGTCTTTTTTTAGGACCGAACCGTGGCATATGGAGGTTCCCAGGATAGGGGTCTAATTGGGGCTACAGCTTCCAGCCTACACCACACATAGCAACGTGGGATCCAAGACGCATCTGCAACCTTAACCCACTGAGCGAGGCCAGGGGTCAAAACTGAGTCCTCATGGATATAGTCGGGTTCGTTAACCACTGAGCCATGACAGGAACTCCAGTTTCCCTATCTTTAGAATAGATAATAATAACGGTTTTTGCCACATAAGGTTGTCATAAGAATTAAACAATATATCAGAACACACTGTATGGCACATAGTAAGAGTACAAGAAATGGTAGCAGTAGTTAAGCTTCCAATCCTTTCAGCTATGGGTCTTCCCATCACCCTGAATCTGTACATTGTTAACCTTCCAGTGCTCATTTCCATATAGGGACCCCTCACTCTCTTCTGATCCTTAGAGCAGCCCCGGGGGGAGGGAGGGTACAATAATCCGGAGCTCTATTTTACAGAGAACACTGAACTCATGGGAGAGCCTTTTCCAAGACCACACACAGTTAGTGGCCAAGCTGGGATCAGAATCCAGATGTCCTCACTTGATTCCCTGTGCTCTTTCCTTCTCCTGCCTTCGAGTCCAGGATACTGATCTTGTCGCCTCTCAGGTCTCATGGACCAATGAAGTACTGAGATGGAAGAAGCGGGGCCTGGTGGGCTGTAGTGGGAAAAGCAGAGAGCCCTGGGGATGCTTCAGTCCAGATGTGGGAGGCGAGGAACTGAGGTTACTGCTGGTTGTTCCCCCTCTGCCCCACTCCCAGTTTCCTGCTCACAGGCTCTTCCTGTTTTGCTGTGAACTCCAGTTCCCATGGGCCCCACATTAAAGCACAGAAGGACAGGGGGCCAGGGCAGGCAGCCAGAGGGACCAAAACAGAGATGAACGGGGCACCAGGGAAGAGGAGAAGAGAGGGAGCAGGGGAAGAGCGGACAGGGGGCGTGCAGGAACAGGATGGGAGAAGGACGGGGAAAGCAGAAATAGAAAGGAGCTTGGTGAAAGATGGGAGGAAGCACAGGGTGCAGCAGGGGGAACAGGCAGAGGTTGGGGAGAAAAACTTGAGACGACAGCAGGCTGAGTGGTGTTGCAAAATCTGCCCATGTATTCATTTTCACATTTCAGAAAAGCCCCTCTGACACCCCCAATCTCAAAGTTCTGCCTCCAGCTTTTGCTCTTGTTCCCTCTCATCACAAGGTCCCCACCCTGGTGTGGACATCTCTGAGTCATGAGCACAAGGCTTTCCATTCCTCTCGCTTGTGTTCCTTCCCTGATTTTCACAAGGCCCCGGCTGTCCTGGGAAAGTAGAAACCAGGGACTCTGGCCCCTGAGAAACTGCAACTGTTCCGTCTCAGCACCCACATCATCGCTCCAGCTTCCTCCTCCACCTCTCCCCATCACTAGAAGCTCTAGCACAGAGGCAGAGTCAGCCATGCCACTGAAACACCTGGTTACCAGGGATCTGGGATGCAACGCTGGTCTTGGGTATGATAACCTATTTTCTGGGAGTTGAGAAGACTCTCATTTGCTTGTGATTCCCAACTCCCTCTCCTGACACCCTAGTCTCCCCACAGGTCAGGACCCAGGACCACAGACAAGCTGAATCTGGAGCCCTCTGACCCAGGCTAGAGCCAACTGCTGAACAAACAGGTCAGGGTGCTATCTCCCCCGTGCCAGAGAGTCAGCCTCGTCTCTAGTAAAGGATGAGGAAGCATTACCGAAGCTTTACTGCTAGAGCTACCCCTTCAGGTTTCAGGGGTTCAGGAGCCTCCCCGGTCTGAAGAGGGGAAGGGAGAGCAAACTAGGGGAAGACCAAAACCTGTTGACGGTGGTATCTCACACAGGTTCTGGGACTTCCTCCCCACGCCAGGGAAGGCTGTCTGGTGATCTGCAGGGGAATTCACATCTCACTTTGCCAGATCCATCCCCATGGCACGGTCCCACCAGCCTACAGGAGGTGTTAGGCACAAAACCTCCCAGTCCCATGAGGTCTTTCCTATGTTTCCTTGGCTCCTAGAGGAGGCAACA
The DNA here is from genome assembly GCA_004024745.2 of Catagonus wagneri. NCBI lineage: Eukaryota > Metazoa > Chordata > Mammalia > Artiodactyla > Tayassuidae > Catagonus > Catagonus wagneri. The sequence goes on from PVHT021183666.1 coordinate 4,699,653, forward strand.
TTCCTGGGAACCCCTCTGAGGATCTTCCAGGTCACAACTGTGACCCCCAGAACCTCCAGAGCCCTCTGTCAGCAAAAACAGGAGCATTCACCCACCCACATTGCTGTGCACTACTGGATAACTCCCTCAAAGCACTCCCAGGATGGGGGGTGGGGGGATGCACTGGGGGTTTGGGATACAAAATCTGTAAAATTGACTTGTGATGATTTATGTACACCTATAATTGAAATAAAATCCATTAAGAAAAAAAATAAATAAATCATTAAAAAAAAAAAAAGCACTCCCAGGAGGCAGGCCACAAGGCCACAAGGTAATACACAGGGATGGACTAGTGCAACTGCTTCTTGCTCACTTCTCCACCATTCTGGAAAGCTGCAAACTGGGGGGGTCATCTTTCAGGCCACTCAGCTGACTTCTGCCCAACTTCTTAATCACAAGATAGAGAAGAACCCAGCAATTCCTTCTTCCTAGGCCTGAGTTCAGAGATGATACAGATGGTAGAGAGGAAAGAAGGAAAGTAACATTGATTCACACTGTGGTATACAGAATGATTGGCCAACTCAGAACTGCTGTACAGCACAGGGAACTCTACCCAGTATTCTGTGATCACCTATATGGGAAGAGAATCTGAGAAAGAATGGATGTGTGGGAGTCTCTGCTGTGGCACAGTGGGTTCAGGATTTGGCATTGTCTCTGCAGCAGCTTGGGTCCTGGGCATAGTGCAATGGGTTAAAGATCCAGTTTTGCCACAGCTGCAGTGTACACTGCAGTTGTGGCTCAGATTTGATCCCTGGTCCAGGAACTTCCATATGCCGTGGGTGTGGCCAAAAACAAAAAGTAATGTATGTATGTATGAATTGCTTTGTTGTACAGCATAAATTATCACAACATTGTAAATCAACTATATTTCAATAAAGCTTTTTTTTTAAAGTAACATTTAATAGGCCCTACTATATACATTTATCTTTACATATATTACTTTATTTCTCATATATAATCCCTAGGAGATAGTTACTAGCAACAGGGCAAATATAAAATTTGAATACAAGTATAGCTGATTCAAATGCTCAAACTCAAACAAAAGATGCCCACCCCACTCCATTACACAAAACTGCCTTTCCAGATGGGAAAAATAGTTAACTCACCTGAATTTAGGTTTGCTTCTGCCAACACAGGGCAGAGCAGTGGTTCTCAACCTGGCCTCATTCTCAGAAATACCGATTTATTTGGTCTGAGGTAGGCCCCTGTATCCATCTATCTATCTATCCATCCATACATGTCTTTTTTTTTTTTTTTGGCCACACCCATGGCATGTGGAAGCTGCTGGGCCAGAGACTGAACCTGCACCCCAAAAGTGACTGGGCTGCTGCAGTGACACCACCAGATCCTTGACCTGTTGTGCCACAAGGGAACGCTCTACATGTCTATTCTTTTTGTATCTGTAGTTGAGAACTACAGTGTGGGGACCAGAGTCCTCTGGTAGAAAATATGTGGAAGCTGGGGGTCAAGAAACCAGGGCTCAGCTCTTGGCTCTACCATGTTCTTGTGGTGTCATCCTCACCCTTACCGGGTTTATTTCTCACTGCAAAAACGAAAATAATATCTTCTCCATCAATCCCTCCTACATGGGATACTTGCAGGCACAAAGAATACAGAAACACTTGAGCGAGTGGGAAGAAAAACAAAAGATGAATTTGAAGGACTTTTGTTCTACTTGCCAAAATTTAGTAAGCCTGGGATTTACATTCTGAAATCACAATGGTCTGGATAGTTTGCAAGGAGAGTAAGGGGCTTATTAAAACAAAACACTCAAAACCCCCACTAAATTAGCAGAAACTTGCCAATCAGCCATGTCCATTCAAGCCCACTAATGTGAAAAGGTTTCCTTTGCCAGAAATCTCTTTACTAAAGTATTTTGGAGCTATTGAATATAGTTTAGCAACGCACTCTGAGTAGCCTGTGAAAAACAGCCCATTATAAGGACTATTTGACTGGAAATCAGAAAACTTAATCAATTCTCCTAAACTGTGTGACCTTAGACAAGTCACTTCCTTTCTCTGGGCCTGTTTTCTTACCTGTGAAATAAGGGGACTAGGTTAGCTCAAGGATTCAGAGCTGCTCATTTATAAAGCCTAGAAATGATCTTCTAGGGAAGACCTTGATCTTCTAGGGAATGACCTCTTGGGATTACATGCAAAATTCCATTTGTGTGTGTTCCTGCATGTGGATATTTTTCTGGAGTAGAGGGGACTAAATTTTCATCTGATTTCATAAAGTGGCTTGTGACTAAATAAGAACATTAAGAACTACTTGATTACCCAGCCTGCAGCTCTCGGTTTCTATTCACTCCTCCATAACAATTCTGGAAGCAAAGTTTAGATTCTGAGGTATATATAAATAATTCAATCTGGAGTCCTAGGGCAAGATAATGACACATATGTCCCATATGTTCTGATCAGGTTTTATTTCTCCAATGATCTGAGGTGGTTTTCTACTAGGGGGCAGATTTTTTTTTTTTTTTTTTTTTGCTTCTTAGGGCTGTGTCCGCGGAATATGGAGGTTCCCAGGCTAGGGATCCAATCGGAGCTACAGCTTCCGGCCTACACCACAGCCACAGCAACGCAGGATCCGAGCCACGTCTGCAACCTACACCACAGCTGGGCAGCAATGCCAGATGCTTAACCCACTGAGTGAAGCCAGGGATGGAAACCGCAACCTCGTGGTTCATGTCGGATTCCTTGCCGCTGTGCCAAGACGGGGAACTCCTAGGGGTCAGATCTTAATCAAGGCATCCCAAGGGCCTATGACCTAACCTCCGGGAGCTGTGAGTCATTCCAAACTCAGAGTCACAAAGCCCTGAAGCCAAATTAGCTTTATCTGTATGCTAACAGACAGCGCCTCTTAAGAGGGCCTCTGGTTCTGCGGAAATCCATCTAATCCCACTTGATATGCTCCTTCTCTTTACCCCTACATATCTGCCCACTGGTCAGAAATTCCTCCCCTAGGGATTCACTGCTTTGGTTTTGAAAAGTTTGAACATCCTGTGCAACCCAACCCCTTTGAGAAGAGGCCTGACATCTTGATTCCTATTAACTTGGAAGTGGTCCGGTGGGAGGGCAGGGAAAGGGCTGAAAGGGGAAGTGAGAGGGCTCCTGAAGCTTTGCTCAGGCAGTGAGCAGTTAGCTAGACTGGGACCAACCTCAAGGACAGAGGGAGTCCAAAGGGTTGTTTACACGCTGTGCCCTGAACCTCAAACAAAACTTCTTCCGGGGAAGAGAGCCAGGGCCAAGGCTCAAATTCCAACCTCAGGCAGAGGTGTGAGAAAGGCGTCCTATACCACCCTGCCCAATTCTGCACCCGCTCTGGCTCTGAGTCCGCCCGGCTGCACCTCGGCTCGAGGGGGCGCTCGCTCTCCCGGCCACGGTTCGGCCCAATACAAGAGCCACCTTGGTACGGGGTCTTCGCGGGCAGAAGCAAACCCGAGCTTTACCAAGAGGTTCTCTTTACCAAGACGAGGTCTTCAAGCCCTTTCTGCAGCGCAAGGTCGCGCTACATTGCCACGCACCTCCGTCACGGCCGGATCGCCAACCTCCTACACGAATTTCCATCCCAGTTTCCTCCTCCCACCGTCCCCGGCTCCTTTAGCAAGATGGCGGCGAGCGCACTTCCGGCGTGTGTCCTTAAGGGTGCGTCCGGGCGGGTGCCGCAAGTGCCACCCAGGGGGTTCCAGCCCCTTTGCTGCCAGGACTGCAGCGGTGATGGCGGGCAGACAGTTTGGCTGGAGGCGGCCGGCTCTTCTCCAGCTCCTTCTTGGTGTCAGCCTGATGGTGATGCCACCTATCCAGGCCCGGAGTCTGCGCTTCGTTACCTTGGTATTGAGAGACGGGTCGCCTAAGGGCTCGCCAGCGCTAGGAGGGCGCAGGCCGGCTGGTGGAGGGAGGGGCGGGGCTTTGCTGGGGTCTGGGGTCTGTGGTCTGGAGGAGAAGCAGGTTTAGGAGGAGACGACTGGCCTGCCACGTTGGGGGCCTGGGTTCGGAATTTTTGCGAAGCTCTAGGGTATTTGGCGGGGGGGGGGTGGGCAAGGTGTAAGGGGCTCTATGTTAGGGGATAGGTCGGGTGAGTCTGGCCTGGGACAGGGATGTAGTCTAGCTCTTAAGAGACTGACTTCTAAAGGAACCTTTGGTGATTTTTTTTTCCCGTTTTCCTCACGTCTGCATTGCTTCGGTTTCTTTTCCTTTCCCACCTGTGCCTTTGGTTTCCCCAAGGTCTCCAGTGGCATTGCTTTGCCAAGTTAGAATCACTGGAACCTGGAAGAGGTTACAGACTTCTGAGTTGGGGGTCTTTTGCAGTTGGTGGAGTTAAGGCTTCCCAGAGGAGTGGCGCTTCCCTCTCAGCATGGGGCAGACGTGGGCTCTGTGTCTCCATCAAGGAGACCCTTCTGACCTGTAGGCTAACCATTTTCTTTCCTCAGCTATACCGACATGGAGACCGCTCGCCAGTAAAGACATATCCCAAGGACCCCTATCAGGAAGACAAATGGCCCCAGGGGTTTGGCCAGCTAACCAAGGTGGGTCAGAAGCCAGCTCTCCCTCAGGATGAGCTGTAGAATGAGTGACCTCGAGCAGGCTGCAGAACTCGGGGCTTCACAAAATTCCTTTTTCCCATGTGCATGCCTACTTTAATCACATTTCTTAACCTGTGCCTGGATTAAAATGGGCCTGCACAGCGCCATGCACAATTGGCCACTTAATAAATGACTTAAGGGATCAGATGAACCCACTCCTACTTGCAGCCAGGAACTTGGAAAGCAACAGTGGCCAAGCCCTGGGGGGGTGAGCCATCCCTCCCCTCTGAACCCTTGGGTTTGCCCACAGGTGGGGATGCTACAGCACTGGGAGCTGGGCCAGGCTCTGCGACAGCGCTATCTTGACTTTCTGAACACCTCTTACCACCGGCAAGAGGTAAGGCTGGGAGCTCGACAGGCAAGGAAAATGGGGCCTGCTGTTCTCACCCTCTGCCCTCAGGAGACTAATGGTGAGGCTGGACATGCATTGGCCTCCCTCCATGCATTTCTGCTTACAGCTACAAGAGAAGACACCCAAGGGGTGTCTGGAACAAAACCACAGAGGCTGAGTTGCCTGTTTGGCTTGGGAAGAGGCAAAACGGATCAAGCATCCAAGCTCAGACTTAAGGGTCTAGCAAAGTAGTTTCTGACTCTGCAATAACTCAGGCTTTCAAGACATTTATGGAGTACCTATTATGGGCCAGGCACTATGCTAGCACTGCATATAATGGTGTGCCATACAAACGTGATCTTTGTCTCTAGATGTTATTGTTTCCTTGAGGACCAGCCCGTGCCTGATCTTGCCCTTCCTTACAGCTTCTTCCTCTCTCTTCACAAGCAATCATTTCTGTTCCTTATCTTATTACCTCTCCTGGTCTCTAGGCCAGTTATAAAAGGGGGGTGTGATTGGACATAGTTTCTGCCCTCAAGGATCCAGGCCTAGATAGGGGGACAGGTGGTATAATAAAACCAGGCAGACAGACGGACCCAAGAGCCTTGTTAACTAAGCACTTTGGACCGGGAGGGGCATCCAAACTAAAGCCATTCCCACAGGAGTTCTTTACAGACTGGGGACAGCTACCCACCCAGCTGCGTTTTGGACTTTGGTTGCAAAGAGGGATGAGGAAGGCTAGAGTGGGAGGAGAGGGCCAGATGCATGGAGAATTTTGTTTGCTAGGTGCCACCAAGAACAGGTCCTCCCTGGGGCCCCATGGAGGGGCCAGAGCTCCCCCGCCCCACTCGTGAGACTTGTGTTGTCATCTCTGCAGGTTTATGTTCGAAGCACAGACTTTGACCGGACTCTCATGAGTGCTGAGGCCAACTTGGCTGGACTCTTCCCCCCTAACGGGATGCAGCGCTTTAACCCAAACATCTCTTGGCAGCCTATTCCCGTCCACACTGTGCCCGTTACCGAGGACAGAGTAAGACTAGCCAGCCCTTTCCTAGAGGCGGTGAGGGGGCAGCTCTGGCCACTGGCCTGCTGATTCCCGACTCCTTCTCTGCCTCTGCTTCCCCTCTTTGGTCTGCAGCTGCTGAAGTTCCCGTTGGGCCCGTGTCCCCGTTTTGAGCAGCTGCAGAATGAGACCCGACGGACACCAGAGTATCAGAAAGAGAGTATTCAGAACGCAGTGAGTGGGGCTGAGGTGGAGGTCACCACACACTGTCCTTTCCCCCAGGACAGAACTGATCCCCGGATCCCTTTTTCATAGCAATTTCTGGATATGGTGGCCAACGAGACAGGGCTTACGGATCTGACACTGGAGACCGTCTGGAATGTCTATGACACGCTCTTCTGTGAGGTGAGCCAGCTCGGGGTCCCCGGGTGACTGTTCTCTCACACCTCAGCAGGCCCAGGTGACCAGGCCACATAGAACCGTGCCTGGACACCACTGCCACCGGGGAGGTCCAGGCAAGCCGCCTCTTGTGAAACAAGGGAACTTCCCTCACGGGTGAAAAAGAACCTCAGAGTGGGAAATAGTTTTATCGATTGTCAGCAGTTCCTGCTTCTCTCCACCCAGAGCTCTCGGGGTATCTGACTCCATTCTGCTGAGTCCCACTTTTGGTGCCCGAGCCTCCTTTCCTGTTCCCTGCAGCCTCAACACTGTCCACCATGTCTCCTGCTCCCAAACCTCTGCCTCTCCTGTCCCTACACACATGCACGCGCCCACACACAGACGCACACGCCCACACACACACGCACGAAGACAACTGCTCTGGGGAGAGGCTCTGGCCTGGGTGGGGAGCTAACCTGCCCGCTGCCACATACAGCAGACACATGGGCTGGTCCTGCCGCCCTGGGCCTCGCCCCAAACCATGCAGCGTCTGAGCCGCCTAAAGGACTTCAGCTTCCGCTTCCTCTTCGGGATCTACGAGCAGGCGGAGAAGGCCCGGCTGCAGGGGGGTGAGTGACAAGAGCAGCATGTCACTCCCCTGTCAGAACTCTACAGCATTAGGAATCCACTCCTGGGGGCTCCTCACACGCCACCTGAAGTGTTCTCTGCTCTCCATAACTAGGCCCCTCTAGTTATCCCCTTAGTCGTCGGTCTCCCCAGCTGTCTAGACGCCTGGCACGTTTGTCCTATGTGAGTGAGCACAGGTGGGTGTGCGCTGCTTTTCTGCCATTCATATTCTTAAGTTTCACCATGTCAGAAAGCCCTCCCTCCCCTCGACTGAATCTCTTCCTCCAGAGGCCCACAGGGGCCACTCTGAAAGAGGCTGAGAGTCAAACACAGGCCGGTTTCCTGACATGAGCACCCCAAGGGAGTGCCAGCTGACGAACCTTTGAGACATCTCAGTATTCAGAGCCTGCACGTGACAGAGTTCCCCTGGCCTGAAGCCACCATCTTTTGTGTTCTCAAGCAATCTTGAGTTTATATTTATTCCCAACTGGAGTAATTCTTCAAATGAGTGCAGGGCTTTGTAGCTTATTTATAAATAAACGGGCAGGTTTCTGCATCTGTGGTGAAATATAGATATCTAGTTTTAGCTTGCTTTCTCCTCTAAACGTGAAAGTTTCTAGAGAGCAGGTGCAGTAGAGTCCCGGTGTAGTCCCCACGAACCTAGAGTTCTGTGTGCAGTGATCAGAGCCAGGCCTGGCAGAGGGTGAGAGAACGCCAGACAGGTCTGGTGAGTAGATGGTGATGGCTGTAGCCGCTGACCCTGGGGACCTCTGTCCTTCAGGAGTCCTGCTGGCCCAGATACGGAAGAACCTGACCCTGATGGCGACCACCTCCCAGCTCCCCAAGCTGCTGGTCTACTCAGCGGTAAGCTCCCGCAGCCTGCGGCGTGCAGTCGTCAGGCAAAGAGCTGGGTCTCGTCCCTCTTCAGTGCCTGGGGTGTGGGGGGCCGTGCTGATGGGGAGCCCTTCTCCCTTACAGCACGACACCACCCTGGTGGCCCTGCAAATGGCGCTGGATGTCTACAACGGTGAACAAGCCCCCTACGCGTCCTGCCACATATTTGAGCTGTACCAGGAAGATAATGGGTGAGTGGGGCTACTGCTCTGCTCTCAGACGGTAGGGGCGCTCACCTGAAGGCTGTGAAAAGCCCGAGGACAACCTGAGGCGCCGCTGTCGGCCTGGCGAGCAGCTCCCATCTTGTCTCCTATGAACCCTCAGGAATTTCTCAGTGGAGATGTACTTTCGGAATGAGAGCGACAGGGCCCCCTGGCCGCTGACCCTGCCTGGCTGCCCTCACCGCTGCCCGCTGCAGGACTTCCTTCGCCTCACGGAGCCTGTCATACCCAAGGACTGGCAGCAGGAGTGCCAGCTGGCGAGGGGTCCCGCAGACACAGGTGAGCTGCCGCCTGCCTCCGTGCTGGCCATGCCCTGGAATAACCTCTCATTCATACCTGCAGGTCTTGAGAGAGCTGCCGCGCTTGAGCCGTGCTACTGTGGGTCCCCACAGTTCCCTTCCCTGCCCCTCGCCCCAGACGGACTCACTGAGGCCCCTCCTCCTCAGGTATAAGGAAACAAGAGCGATACCATCTCAGCCTCCCATCGCCAGGTCTTCCAGCTTTCTTGCTGATATAAGCCGCCACCTCGGGCCCGCCTTTCCACTACATGCCGGGCCCTTCTCTTCTTACCTCCACTCGGAACCCAGTGCTCAGCATTCCTGCCTTATGGGATCACTCCCATCCCAAAGCCTAACAAAACCTCCTCAGCCCACGGCCTCCTCCAGCTGCCACTCCTTTTGTCGCTCCCCCTTTAGGGTGGAATCCTTCAGAGTTGCCTTCCTCACGGCCCGTCCTCTCAGACTCACACAGGACAGTCTTGTGTTACCTGCCACTCCGCAGGAGCCACTCTAGTCAAGGACCAATGACCTGTTCTCACCAAAGCCAGTGACCAGTTCTTAGCTTCTCTCACCCCTCGGCAGCGTTACAGAATCAGTCCCCCCTTCCTTAAACACTCTCTTGGCTTCTCTGCCAAGAAAAGGTGAGGCTTTTCTCCTCATAGGCAGCTTCCTTTATGAGCTTCCTCTCCCTACTAACCAATGGACGGCCCAGGGATCATGGACCTTCCCCGCCAATGCCCTCTCCCAAGGTGAGCTTACGCGGCTATGGCTTTAGACACCATCTCCACGCTAAGTTCTGTCTTTTTATGACTCCTAGTCATGGCCTCTTCTCTCAGCTGCAGACTCGGGGTCTCTCCATGGATTTCAGCTAAGGCATCTCAAAGTTGAGGTCTAAAATCTTGTGTTCTTCAGGAGTTCCTGTTGTGGCGCAATGGAAACAAATCTGACTAGTATCCATGAGGATGGGGGTTCAATCCCTGGCCTCGCCCAGTGGGTTGGGGATCTGGTGTTGCCATGAGCCGTGGTGTTGGTTGCAGATGTGGCTCTGATCCTGAGTTGCTGTGACTGTGGCGTAGGCTGGCAGCTGTAGCTCCAATTCACCCCCTAGCCTGGGAACTTCCATATGCTGCGGGTGTAGCCCTAAAAAAGCAAAAATAAAATAAAATAAAATGTTCTTCCCCCAAATCCACTCTTTCTCTAGGCTTCCCCATCTTAGTAAATGTTGCATTAGCCACCTAGGTGCATAGCACGACCCTCTTTCTCCGACTCCACTTCCAATCCACTAGCAGATCTCACTACCTCATCTTATTATTTTAATAATTTTAATTTTTTTCATTATAGTCGATTTACAGTGTTTTCATTTTTTTACTGCACAGTGAGGCGACCCAGTCACACATACCTGTATACATTCTTCCACCTCTTTACTTTTTTAATTTTATTTTTGCTTTTTAGGGCTGCACCCCTGGCATATGGAGGTTCCCAGGCTAGGGGTCAAATTGGAGCTATGGCTGCCGGCCTACACCACAGCCACAGCAACACAGGATCCGAGCCGCGTCTGCAACCTACACCACAGCTCATGGCAATGCCAGATTCTTAACCCAGTGAGCAAGGCCAGGGATCGAACCTGCAACCTCCTGGTTCCTAATTGGATTCATTTCCACTGCGCCATGACGGGAACTCCTCCACCTTGTCTTTAAAATACATGCTCTTGGAGTTCCTGCTGTGGCACAGTGGGTTAAGAATCTGACTGCAGCAGCTTGGGTGGCTGTGGAAGTGTGGGTTTGATCTGGGTTAAAGGATCTGCTATTGCCACAGTGGCACTGTAGGTCACAGCTGCAGCTCAGATTCAGTCCCTGATCCAGGAACTTCCATATGCTGTGGGTGTGGCCATAAAAAAATAATAATGAAACACATGCTCTTGCTCTCTAATCCAGTCTTGCCTGAAGTATTAAAAACTTCCTAAGTTTCTTTCTGATTCAGTTCTTGGCGCTACCAGTCTCCCGACACAGCGGGGTTAATATTTTAAAAACACGAATCAATTCACATTGCCACCCTTCTCAGAATTTCCAGTGGCTTCCCGTCATATCTGTAATCAAATCCTAGTCATTTTTCACCACAGCCTTCCCGACTTGGTCTGGTTCTCTGCCTCATCTCCTGCTTGCCCCTCACGTACTCTGCTCTAGCAACACTGACTTTCTTGCTGGTCCAAGAACACATGAAGCTAATTCCCTTTCTTTTCTCTGGTCACGCCTGTGGCATACGGTCTGGGCCACAGATCCACTGCAGGTTTGATCTTTAACCCACTGTGTCACAAGGGAATTCCCAAGCGAATTAATTCCCTTTTGCATTGGCTTCCTGCCCTCTGCCCCCCACAGTCCCTGCCTGAGCACACTCTTCTCTCGGGTTTTTTGTCTCAGTGACTCCAGGTCTCTGTTCAAATTCACCTTCTCAGTGACACCTTCCCTAATTGACCTTCTCCATCATATCCTCCTTAACTTTACTTTCTTTTTCTTTTTCCATTTTTTTCTTCAGGGCCGTACCATGACATGTGGAGATTCCCAGGCTAGGGGTTGAATCAGAGCCGCAGCCTCGAGCCTACATCACAGCCACAGCAACATTGGATCCAAGTCGCATCTGCGACCTACACCACAGCTCATGGCAATGTTAAATCCTTGGGATTGAACCTGCATCCTCATTGATCCTAGTTGGGCTTGTTAACCACTGAGTCATGAAGGAAACTGCTGCTTTGTTTTTCTTTATGGTGTTTTCCTACTATGTAAAACCCATGAGAGGAGACTTTGTTTTAGCCACTGTGATATCCCCACTTTAAGAACAGCTCCTGGCATGTGGTTGGCATTCAAATTTTTTTGTTTTTTTAGGGCCACATATGGAAATTCCCAGGCTAGGAGTCAAATCGGATCTGCAGGTGCTGGCCTACACCACAGCCATAGCCACAGAAACATGGGCTCCAAGCCTCATCTATGACCTGCACCACAGCTCATGGCAACGCCAGATCCTTAACCCACTGAGGGAGGCCAGGGATTGAACCTACCTCCTCATGAATATTAGTTAGGTTCTTAACCCTCTGAGCCAAAACGGGAGCTCCTCCAGTATCTGTTGAATGAACACTGACATGACCTTTCTCTCTCCCTCTCCACCCCGTACTCAGAGGTGATCGTGGCCTTGGCTGTATGTGGCTCCATCCTCTTCCTTCTCATCGTGCTGCTCCTCACCGTCCTCTTCCGGATGCAGGCCCAGCCTCCTGGCTACCGCCACATCGCAGATGGGGAAGATCATGCCTAACAGCCACTCAGCCCCCTTCCCTCCGCCTCCTAGGGGAGGTGGGCTGGGCCCTTGCTCCTCACCATTGCTGCTCCCCAGCCCATGCACCGGAGACCCTGGGTTGGGCCTCCCTCTGATTTCTCCAGCCTAGATGAACAAGTGGGGCTCAGCCTGGCCCATGGCACCTGTCACTCAGCATCCGCCTGCCTGATGTTTACCAAGTACTGTGCTGGACATCAGCTCTCTCCAAACAGGACTGGCCTCCTCCATGCTCCCTTCTAAGGGCCTGAAATGTGGGCAAGTATTCAAGTTTCACTCAGGACCTGGGATAAAGACCAAAGGAGCTGGTGCTTGATCTGCTTCGCCTCTCCATCAAGCCCTGCTCACTCATCTCCCACCCAGAGTCTTTGGCCGGTGACCCAGAGGACACAGTTTTGCCCCTCAGTGCTTATTTTAGTGGGAAAAACTGCACAGCATTGCGGGTACAAACATTAGCCATCAAGGGACCAGACCACCCAGGAGTCAGCTGTCGAAACTGAAGCCACAATTAGGTCAGACATAATGCTTCCAGCATCTTTGTCACCCCTGCACCTTGAGCAGGTTGGAAGTATGTCTGGACTTGGGAGGGAGTAGGGGGAAGGGGGGACAGTGAACTGTGGTATAGAATCATGAAACTACTATCTCTCTCAGCTGGGCTGGGATCTCAAGGGACCCCAGGTAATTGCACATTGTGAGCTGAATAGCTCTTGACTGTGGCCCAGAATAGGGCCAAGACAGCTTCCAGAGAATGAAGGTTTTTGGACTCAGTGCCATTTCTGTGCCTTTTCATTTGGGGGACCCGAGAGGCCTTTTGACCAAGTCAGTGCTAGAAGATCCACTCCAAAACTCGGTTGGGTATGGTTTTATTGGCCGTGTGAACAGTGAGCACACATTGAAAACTACTGCCTGACCCTCTGACACTGTGTGTCAGAGGAGAAAAAGAGAAGCCGGGCTCCAGGCTAGATACAGTAGGGACCCTTAGGGCAGCTGGGTCGCCAACTCTGGAGAAGTTTCTGGAGCTAAGCCCAGAGCAGTACATGCCAGTGTCCCAGTCCCAGTGCCCCTGCTTCAGCCCTAAGACTTGGATGCCTTTGACCCTTTAACACAAAGCCGCCTCTTCTCGAAGAACTTGTTCTCATATGGCTCCAAGCCCTTGCTTGGCCCCCACCTCCATTAATGTCTCTCATTTCCGCATCCCAGCTTCCTCCTGGCTCCAAATGAGAATGTGATAACCTAGGAGGAGTGAAACCAATGGAGTGCACCTTCCATTATCAGCCTCCGAGGACTTGGGGCTGGCCCAAGGAACCTAAGACTTGGTAGGGAGATACCAGGAAACTGGACAGCAGCCAGGCGTTGCTGTGGCCAAGACAAAGCTAGAGGGATGGTGGGCCTGGGCCAAAGAGACCACGGTCTCCTGGTTGTTTTCTTTGCTGACTACAACCCTGGGGTGAAGGCAGTGGGGCCGAGCTGAGGTTAGCCTGCACTGAACCTTGGGGAGTAGGGTGGGCTTGACCAGCCTGAGACGCACTCACCCATCACAGAGGCCAGCGTGTCCCCCATAAGATTGAACTCATTGAGCTGCAGAGACAAGGGGATAAGCATGAGAAGGGAGTGAGGGTACTGGGAGAAGGGCTCATGAGGACGAATTTCTGGTCCCTTTTGGCCGATAAGGTAGGTTGGGTCCCTGCTTTCTCCCAGTATTATTTAAGGGCCCAAGCCTCACCGACATGATACCAGAGGATTCTGGGTCATACAGCTGATACATCATCTTTCCTGAGCTTCCATCAAACACATCGATTGTTCTTAATTCATGAGGGGTACAACTTTTGAAATTAGGATCTGGGTATCGGCCCACGACAATGAGGTTGTACCGAGGATGCCAGGTTGCCTAGGAGATGAAGAGGCTGGTCACAAGAGTAAATGCAGAATACTGTAAAGAGGGACGTCAAAAGCATCTTTGCCACTAACAACAACTGTTAATACAATTGCCAACCGTTTAATGATGAAGAGAAGACCTACGTGAAACGGCAAGAATAGTTTTCGAGTGTGCGTGTGTCTACCACTGCAACTTGAAATCCCCAGCCGGCCGGCCTCCCTGACCCTTCAGGCCTTCTCTCTCTTTTGCATTTCTGAGACCATACCAGCTGATAACTGTTTTAACATCAGCCCGGCCCAGACATTAACCAGAGAGGTGAGCCTAAAGCAACAAAGTGAAAAGCCTCGGGGAACCAAAACCAGACAGGACATGCGTTCTGAGGCCACTGCACTGCTCACTGCACTGTTCTCCCAGCTCCGCCGTCGTCGTGAATAATGAGCCGAGCAGAAGATGGCTAGTGGCTGAACAGGGGGAGGACACCTGTGTTCCCCAGATCACTGTACTCAAAACGATTCCGGCAGTTGCTAGAATGAAAGAACTCGATGGGGTTTTCCCAAGAAAGCTTTGCAAAGAAGTTCTGAAGGACAAAAGACCTGGTTAGCAGGAAGAAAGAAGTGGTACAAACAACGGCCTGGAAAGAAGTCACACCTGGGAAGCTGTCTGTCGCTGGCTGGGTACGAAGTGGGAGACGAGGACGGACGTCGGTGGGAACACCAGTGGCGAGGGACTGGGTGTTACTGAGAGCTTGGACTTGATCTGAGGTACATGGGGGCCACTCTAACACTAAATCGTCACTGTTTAGGGAGTACTAACATAGGGCCCCTATGCTTTAAGTGTACGAATTCATCTCACAACAACCCTCTCAGTCAGATACCATTACTCCCTGTTTATAGATGAGGAAGCTGGGATCCAAATTTGCTTAATAACCCAAGGATTCTAACCCAGGGGTGTTTGCCTGCCTGAACTATGCTATACTGACCAAAGAAGTCTAGGCATGAGATCTGGAGGTCTGAACGGGCCTGTGGGTCTAGAAGAGAATACACAGCAGAAGAACTGGCAGGGTTCAGACTGCCTGGGGGCATGGGCACGAAGGAATCACCAGACTTGAACTCTGAAGAGGGGCGGGCGCTGAGGCTAGACAAGCCGCAAACAGAAAGTTAAGGTTGTTTGCATATCAGCTGCACACACTGGTCACTAAAACAGGGGAGATCTGGGCTATGTGCAAAAAACTCAAGAAAATAAGCTTATCAAAGAACCATGAAGAAAACTGCAAAAAGGGATCGCAGAGCTGGGACATACAGAGCAGAGAGTAAGGGACTGCTTTGTGTCAGGGCAGGAAGAGATCTGGGATTAATGGCTTCCGCATTTGCCCCCTTCTTCCAACCCTGGGCAGACGTGACCCATCCCATGATCACAGCTCCCATCCCTCCGTCACCTACCTTGATGGGTGTCAGGTGCTGGAAGTGGCGGTGAGGGTGTGGGATCAGACTTGGGGGACAGTCCCACTGGGAGGCAGAGTAAACCCGGATCTCGCTCTTCTGGTCAGTGGTCAGCAGCTGGGCTCCGTCGGGACTGAAAAGAGCTGGTGAAGTGAAAAGCCCCTGAGCCCAAGGAACCACAGGCCCTGTGCCGTCTTGGCCCTCGTGAGCCTCTTGCAGGAGCACCTCCCTCCCACTCCTCTCCAGACGGCTGTGGGGGTGGGAGGGAGGTGAATCTGGGCTGCAAACAAAACATCCTAGAAACTCAGCAGCTGATGGGGGCAGCTATAGTCAGAAAGGCTCCAAGACCTCAGCTTGGCCAATGTTATCAGGGTAAAGATTTGACCCGGTGGCTTCCATACTTTGAGGGAAAACCCCAGCAGTTGGGTCAGCAGGGTCTGCAGGAAGGACGAGGTCTGCTATATCACACCTGCGTTGACAGGATGCCTGTGCGGCAGCGAGTAGAGGAAGCTGGATTTCCCTTTAACCTGGCGCAGGTCCCAGATTTTCACTGTTTGATCTACGGAGGCTGTGGCCAGGAACCAATCACAGCATGGGTTCAGGGCCACATGGGTCACTTTCTTTTTGTGCATTCTCAGATTCCAAAGCTGCAGAGAAGAGCTCGGTTCAGATGGGGGCGCAGAACCGAGGCTGGGGGTCAGGGAGGGGAGGGGAGGCCCTGGGCTCCAGAGAACACACCTCCTTGCCGTCCAAGTTCAGCAGGATCACATGCCCCACATTGTCTCCTGTGACCACCACTCGGCTTTTGACAGACACATCCAGGCTGCAAAACCAGATGCTGGAGGGAGAGACTGTGCTGTAAGATTCTTGGGAACAGAGGCAAATTCTATATATTCAGTGTTGCAGGTCAGGTCTAATGCAGAGCAGACAGTATTTGCTGAGTGAACTGTCTTGCTGCGGACTCCCAGTGACGAGCACTCAGACTTGTCTGCCATCCAGACGGAGGGTATGGGGGTGGTGGTGCTCAGAAACTTGTCCAGTTATTGCTGGGCCTGGGACCCTCAGCTAGGAAGAGTCCCTGAAGGAACCAGAGCCGGAGTCGTAGGCAAGTGCCCAGGCTGGCTTGCCCCCTACAGGCCTGGCTATTGCTCTCTATTCTTCACACTCTGGGCCAAGGGAGATGACACACTGAACGGGGACTGCCCAGCTGGCTAGAAAGGAACTTCTGCCCCCTTCTGAGCATTTAGGGGAAAGCTCTGTATTCCTTGCTCCTTTGTCCCTCAGGCTACTTGAGGGTGAAGAGGTGTTGGGGGTTGCTTCAGGGATTCTGATGCCCAGCCTCGAGAGCTGAGTCACATTTTTCCACTCAAATCCTGGCTACACGTCCTTTTACAACCCCTGTTAATATCTTTCGGAAGGAGAGCTTCTTGTGGAAGAATAAGATGGAGCTGAGGCCACCCTGTCACCTGTCCTATTGCTCATGCATTTCTTACCTGTGAGGTAGCCCAGTGCTAGTTAGACCCCTACATCCTCAACTGCTTAGGGAGCAGATTTATGTCTCTAACTAGAATTCAAAGTGACAAGCATTTTGCAATTTCTCCAGCCACTTGCTCTTGGGGAGTCCAGAGTGCTTTATGAACATGCTTCTATCAAGAAACTGGTCAGGTCATTATACCCCAATGAACATAGAGAATGGAATCTTAAGTTCTTAGTTCCTTAAAGTCCAGGCTTTAAATGGCTTTCTAGACTAATGCCATGTTGACTTGTCTAGTGAGAATCCAGGTCTAGTTTATTACAGGAAAGACTGACAGAAGAGCTGAAGCCCTTCCCTCAGAGAAAAGCTGAGGCTCCAGAACCCTTCCCTGAAGCAGTAACCCACCTGGCCCAGAGGAAGAGCAGCTGCAGGAAGAGTGTGAGAAAGACGGAAGGGTGGAAAGGAGCTGACACCTTTCCTTTCTCCCCTGTGCCAGATCTCGGTGGAAGAAATGGGATTGAATGCTCTCACCAGAACTACACCGAGAGCCTCAAGGCCCTCCCCCCTCCTAGTTAAACTACTCACTTGCAGGTGCCTGAGCTGGCAAAAACTCGGAGGGTGTTTCCTTTAAAGTCTTGCAGCCTAGTTGTTCCCTCCATTGAGGAGGTGAAAAACTGGTTGGTATTGAGAGGGTTAAACTTCAGCCCAGTGATGCTCCCTCCAGCTCCAATCTAACACAAGGAAGAAAAAAGCCAGTGAGTGACTACGGCCCAGGAAGAAGACAAAGCCTGGGTGCACTTACTCTGCTTGGACACAAGAGCTAGCCAGACTGCACCCGAGGGCCAGGCCAGCTTAGATGCTTTCCACAGTACTCTTATTTAAGGTTTTAGTTTTAACTTTTTATTTTTAATTCACAGACAGTAAATTTGGTTGTTTTAGGTACACAGTTCTAAGAATTTTAACACATGTATAGATGTGAACAACCACTACCAGAACCAAGATGAAGAGCAGTTCTGTCACTTGTCCCCCCAAATCCCTTCTTTCCCATTGTAGTCACATCCTCCCCTGACCCCGAACCCCTGGCAACCACTGATCCATTCTCCACCACTGTACAGTGGTTTTGCCTTTGACAGGCTGTCATATAAATGAATCATATGGTTTAAAGCCTTTTGAGACTGGCTTCTTTCATTTCACTCAGCATAATGACTGAGATTCACCCAAACTGCTGTATCTATCCATAGTTAATCACATTTTATTGCTGCGTATTCCATTTGTGAATGGACCATAGTTTCTTTATTGTATACATGCTCTTTTCACAAGAGCTTCAGCTTGGAATACTGGCTGGGTTAGGAGGGCAGGTGTCAGATCTGAGTTCCTTCCTGATTTTTCCAGACCTCCTAGACAATGATGAAAATAATCATGATACCATCAGTAACATAACCTTATTAAGTGCTTATTCTATATCAGGCACCGTTTTAAGAACTTTATATCCTCAAGACTCCTCTTCCACTTCTGTATGCTGTTGCTGTCCCACCCTTACCTCTACAAGGCCTCTTATACAACATCCACTTAAGTCACTCAACATACTAATTGGCACTTTCTATTCCCTCTATAAAACACTAACCAATGCCCACGGTTCCCCAAAGCCTTGCCGCTAGTAAGATAATCTGCGCCCACGAGCACCCTAGCTGAAGTCTATGCTTACAAAGGGTTAGTTGTGTTTGTTATTAAACCTGTATATGCCAGTTGCACTTTTTACTGTAATCATGTAATTTAATTAAACATGTAATTTATTAACCAATTAAACACTGAAATTTCAAACACTTAAACGTTTCATTAAACATATAATTTAGGAGTTCCCCTTACGGCCCAGCAGTAATAAACCTGACTAGTATCCCTGAGGATGTGGGTTCAATCCCTGGCCTCACTCAGTGGGTTAAGGATCCAGCACTGCTGTGAGCTGTGGTATAGGTCACAGACGTGGCTCAGATCCCATGTTCCTGTGGCTGTGGTGATGGAATAGGGTGGCAGCCACAGCTCCAATTTGACCCCTAGCCTGGGAACTTCCATATGCCGCAAGTATGGCCCTAAAAGCAAAAAAATATATAATTTAAATAAATTATGGAATATGTGCAAAAAGTAAGGCTATTGTTATTTCTATGAAAACCGCACTGAATACTTTAAAAAACTAGATGAAAAATGATTTGCTAAAAATAGTCAAATTAAGCATGGGTGAGGAGTTCCCTTCATGGCTCAGTGGTTAACTAATCTGACTAAGAACCATGAGGTTGCGGGTTCGATCCCTGGCCTTGCTCAGTGGGTTAAGGATTCGGCGTTGCCGTGAGCTGCGGTGTAGGTTGCAGACACGGCTCGGATCCCGTGTTGCTGTGGCTGTGGCGAAGGCCGGCAGCTACAGCTCCTGTTAGACC
>PVHT021183666.1:4718647-4728860 GCA_004024745.2 Catagonus wagneri
TGGCCATAGCCACAGCCACAGCCACGTCTGCAACCTATACCACAGCTCATGGCAATGCTGGATCCTTTAACCCACTGAGTGAGGCCAGGGATTGAACCCACGTCCTCATGGATCCTAGTCAGGTTCATTAGTGCTGAGCCACGAGGGGAACTCCCTATGTCTCCACTTTTGAGAAATGAAAACTAGACCCTATAAAGAATGCATTTGGGTGTGGTTTATGTAAGACCAGGTGAACCCTAATCAGTGAACACTTACTCTAAAAAAAGGACTGGCCGTACATCAAAGCATTAGTAATAAATGCATAGATAAGCATTTTAACGTAAGGTGCATGAGTGTTCTTCTAGTAAGGGTGGACTAAGTAGTTATGACCAACTCTTGTGCTGACGACTAACCAAACCTGACAAAATATGAAAAAGAAATGTTTGAGACTTCCAATTCCAGTGAAAATGGGTTAGCTGATGGCAGCCCAGCTTCTGTCAAGAACAACTATAGAAATTCCCTGGTGGCCTTGTGGGTTAAGGATCCTGCCATGGCTCAGGCCACTGCTGTGGCACAGGTTCAATCTCTGGCCTGGACAACCTCCCGCATGCAGCAGGTGAGGCCAAAAAGAAAAAAAGTGAGAGAGAGAGAATAGAAAAGGCAGGTAATACCTATGTTCTCAAAGGAAAGCTCCTGAAGTTAATGAAGGCATCAAGGACTTGAAATCTAGCCTCCTAAAGAGAAGAGAAGCAGAACAGTAAGCTTGACATTTGGATATTGTTTTTCTTTTTGAGGCATATGCAGATAAGAAAGTGAAGAAGTTCCCGTCATGGCACAGCAGAAACAAATCCGACTAGGAACCATGAGGTTGCGGGTTCGATCCCTGGCCTCGCTCAATGGGTTAAGGGTCCGGCGTTGCTATGAGCTGTGGTGTAGGTCACAGATGTGGCTTGGATCTGGCGTTGCTGTGGCTGTGGCGTAGGCCAGCAGCTATAACTCCAATTAGACCCCTGGCCTGGGAACCTCCACATGCCACAGAGGCGGCCCTAAAAAGACAAAAAAAAAAAAAAAAAAGTGAAAGAAAAGCAGAGAAGCTGACTTGAAAGTGGTGGTTTAGAAGCTGAAAAGCTGAGCAGAGATTCTATTCTGGCAGTCAAGAAAAGGGCAAAAACTGGAGTTCAGACCTGTGAAAGAGGAGAGGTCTTGGAAAAAAACAGCTTTTAGTCAGGATCCCTGACACCGTAGAAATAAGAACAAACTGGAAACAGACCATCCCTCACAAAGGCAAGTCCAGATTCAAATCATATCAATCTCTGATCAGATTAAGGTGATCTGGTTCCACCCTACTTGCCTGTCAGAGGGAAAAAATTCTCCCTAGAGGAAAATAACAGCACTCACAACTTCAAATTGTATCTCTAAAAGTTTGGCATATCAAATTAAATCAAAATTATCCAGCATATCAGAAGTCAAGATCAAATAATAACTGAGAGAAAAAAAAAATAGTTGAGTTCTTGTCGTGGCTCCACAGAAACAAATCTGACTAGCATCTATGAGGACACAGGTTTGATCCCTGGCCTCGCTCAGTGGGTTAAGGATCCGACATAGCCATGAGCTGTGGTATAGGTCACAGATGTGGCTCAGATCCCAAGTTGCTATGGCTGTGGCGTAGACCAGCAGCTATAGCTCCTATTTGACCCCTAGCCTAGGAACCTCCATATACTGCTGGTGCGGCCCTAAAAAGACCAAAAAAAAAAAAAAAAAAAACAGCTGAAAGACACTCACAAGAGATTCAGGTATTAGCAATATTAGCCACAGGTTTAAAAATAATTGTGATCAGGATACATTTAAAAAACAGACCTAGCTGGAGCTTCTTGGTGGCCAGTGGTTAAGGATTCAGTGTTGACTGCTGCGGCTCAGGTTCAACCCCTGGTTCAGAACTTCTGCATACCATAGGTGTGGCCAAAAAAAAATTTTGCAAAATAAAAATTTAAAAATAGACCTAATTTAAAAATAGACAGAAGATTTCAATAGACATGTCTCTAAATAAGATATACAAATGGCCCGTGGCACATGAAAAGGTGCTCCACATCATTAGTCATTAGGGAAATACAAATCAAAACCACACTGAAATACTACTTAACACCCACTAGGATGGCTATAATCAAAAAGATCAATGGGGGTTCCCTGGTGGCCTAGCAGTTAAGGATCTGGCGTTGTCATTGCTGTGGTGTGGGTTTGATCCCTGGCCCAGGAATTTCTGCATGCGTAGGTACAACCAAAAAAAAAAGACAATGTGTTTTAAGAATAGAGATAGGAATTCTATAATATTATGGGAATTCTAGGCGTTATCATCATGGTGCAGTGGTTAACGAATCTGACTAGGAACCATGAGGTTCCGGGTTCGATCCCTGGCTTTGCTCAGTGGGTTAAAGATCTGGCGTTGCCGTGAGCTGTGGTGTAGGTCACAGACGTGGCTCAGATCCCACGTTGCTGTGCTGTGGCACAGGCTGGCAGCTATAGCTCCGATTAGACCCCTAGCCTGGGAACCTCCATATGCCGCAGGTGCGGCCCTAAAAAAAGCAAAAAAAAAAGACATTATGGGAATTCTATAGAATGAGAGAAAAATATGCCAACTCTCTCTGATAAGGGGTTAATAGTAACAATATATACAGAACTCACAGACAATTCAATAGCAAAGAAAAATAATCTGATTGAAAAATGGGCAAAGGATTTGAACAGACATTTCTCCAAAGAAGACATACAAATGGCCAACAGATATATGAAGAGGTATTCAACATCACTAATTTTCACGGAAATGCAAACCTCCAGCGATAGATCACCTCACACCTGTTAGAATGGTTATTATTTAAGAAAAAAAAAAAGCGATACCAAGTGCTGTCCAGGATGTGGAGAAAAAGAAACTCTTGTATACTGTTGATTTGAGAATATATATTGATAGAAGCATTATGGAAACCAGCATGGAGGTTCCTCGAAAAATTTAAAATAGAACTACTATATGATCTCAGAATTCCACTCTGCATTATTATCAAAGGGAAAAATCCTGCCATTTGTGACATGTATAAACCCAGAGGATGTTATGCTAAGTGAAATCAGTCAGACACAGAAAGACAAATACTGCATGATCTCACTTCTAGGTGCAATCTAAAAAAGTCACTCATAAAGGCAGAGAGTAGAATAGTGGTTGCCCTGGGGCTTGGGGGTGGGAGAAATGGGGAGATGTTGGTCAAAGGGTACAAAATTTTAATTATTCTGGAGATCTGATGTGCAACATGTGACTACAGTTAATAGTACTGTATTCCACACTTGAAATTTGCCAAGAGTAGATCATGTGTTTTCAGCATGTGTGCGCGTGTGCACATGCACGCACGTGCGCACACACACACACACACACAGACAAAAAAAAAGAAAAAGAAAAGTACAAACTTACTAAACTAACAAAATGAAAAAGGAAAATTTGAATAGTCTGATATCTACTTTAAAAATTGAGTCACAACTAAAAACTTTTTGCAAAGTAAATTCCATTTCCTAATGGCTTCACTGGTGAATGTAGTAAATATTTAAGGAAGAGGGAGTTCCCGTCGTGGCTCAGTGGTTAATGAATCCGACTATGAACCATTAGGTTGCAGGTTTGATCCCTGGCCTTGTTCAGTGGGTTAAGGATCTGGCATTGCCGTGAGCTGTGGTATAGGTTGCAGACGCGGCTTGGATCCCGGGTTGCTGTGGCTGGGGCGAGGGCCGGCAGCTACAGCTCCTGTTAGGCCACCAACCTGGGAACCTCCATATACCGTGGGTGCGGCCCTAGATAAGGCAGAAAAACAACAACAACAACAAAAAAACCTTTAAGGAAGAAACAAGATCCATCTAAAAGACAAAATTTACTTTCAAACTATCTCAGACTCATAGAAAAGTTGCCAGAATAGCATAAAGAATGGTTTTTCTGGAACCATTTGATAATAAATTGCCAACAAGATGTCCCATCACCCTCAAATACCTCAGTGTGTACTTCTGCGAGAATATTCTCTGACATAACCAAGTAAAACCATCAAAACTTGGTATCTAAAGTACTTCAAACTCATAGAAACAGAAAGTAGAACTGTGGCTGCTAAGAGGAAGTGGGGAACTGTTACTCAGTGGGCACACAGTTTCGGTTTTACAAGATGAAAATTTCTCCAACTCTTGCACAACAATGTGAACATAGTGTTAACTATACACTTTAACATGGTTCAGATGATACATTTTATATTTTGCACTTTTAAAGGAAGCAGTATTACTTGCTAAAAATATAACTGTAAAAGTGAAAAAGTAAAAAAAAAAAAAGAGAACATTTAAAGGAAAAGACTGGGAGTTCCCATTGTGGCTCAGTGGTAATGAACCTGACTAGTATTGATGAGGATGTAGGTTTGATTTCTGGCCTCGCTTAGTGGATTAAGGATCAAGTGTTGCCCGTGAGCTGTGGTGTGGGTCACAGACACAGCTCAGACCCTGCATTGTTGTGGTTGTGGCGTAGGCTAGCAGCTGCAGCTCCAATTCGACCCCTAGCCTGGGAACTTCCAGATGCCTCAGATGTGGCCCTAAAAAGAAAAAAAAAAAGTTAAGGAAAAGATTGAATATAACTAATAAACCAACCAAACAAAAAAAAATTCAGTTTACCACATTAACAGAATAGAGGGGGAAAATCACGTAAACCTCAAAAACAAAAAAATTTTGATAAAATTCAATTATTCATAAGAGCTTCTAGCAAAACAGGAATAAAAAGGGAACTTAATCTGATTAAAAGTATTGAAAAACAAGTTTTAAAAACAAACAAGCTCCTAGGTATACACCAGGAGAATTGACAACAGCTGTTCAAACAAAAACTAGTACGAGAACATTCATGGCAGCTGTATCACAATAGCAAAGGGTGGAAACAATTCAAATCTCCATGAACAGATGAACAGCTAAACAAAATACAATGGAATATTATTCAACTACCAAAAGGAATAAAGTACTGATACCTGCTACGACATGGATGACCCCTGAAAACAGTATGCTAAGTGAAAGCCAGACCCCAAAGGACAAATACACTATGATTCCATTCATATGCAGCACCTAGAATAGTCAAATTCAGAGACAGCAAATTAGTGGGGCTGGAGGGAGGAATAATAGAGAGTCATTGTTAAATGGGTACAGTTTTATTCTGGGATGAAAAGGTTGTAGAGATGCATAGCGGTGATGGTTGTACAACAATGTAAATGTACTTAGTGCCACGATTAAAATGATAAATGTTAAATTATGTATCTCTTGCCACAATAAAAAGTAGCAGAAATCTTACTTAGTAATAAAATATAAAAAGCCTTCTATCATGGAGAACAAGATAAAGATGTCTGTTACAGCCGACATGCAACAATGTACTAGAGGTTTTTGCCTATGGTATAAGGCAAAAAAAAAAAAAGTGTAAAAATGGTAAAGGCAGAAATCATACCCTCATGATTTACAGATGACAGGATCATGTAGGAAAAAAATTTAAACCCTCAGAGAAACTATTAAAATTAGTAAGTATGAATTTCTACTTCCAATTACGATGGAGATTCAGAAACCAGATGTATCTTCCTGCTTTACACAACTAATAAAATGGAAAAATACATGAAGTAAGTTTTCAGACACTGGGCAGTAGGCAGCACAAGTCAAGAGGGAAAGGAGCAAGGTGGCCTGCACTGCCCAGCTTACTGCCCTGAGAATGCAGCCTGCAGTCCTAGCAGGAGGACCCACACAGCCCAGCAGTGTCACTGGGCTGAGGAGATAGCTTGGGAAAGCCAACAGGGCCAACAGGGCAAGATGCTGGGGAGGAAGACACAGAGAAGGAGCATCCTGGAGATTTTTCAGAAAGGTCCCCCCTCAGGTTTTTGAGTAAGCATTTTTTTTTTTTTTTTTTTGGTCTTTTTAGGGCCGCACCTGCAGCATATGGAAGTTCCCAGGCTAGGTGTCCAATCGGAACTGTAGTTGCCAAACTACGCCACAGCAACACCAGATCCGAGTCGTGTCCACAACCTATACCACAGCACACGGCAGTGCCAGATCCTTAACCCACTGAGCAAGGCCAGGGATCAAACCCACATCAAGGATACAGTCGGGTTCGTTACCACTGAGCCACAACCAGGGAACTCCTTGAGTAAGTCTTGTATGAATGTGTATAAGGAAACTACATATGCCTACCCACCAGAAATGAATATAAGGAGAAATCCTCAGAACAGTCTGTATTCTCACCATCTGGAATGAAAAGAGACCTAAAATACAGAACACTGAGTCCTCAGAAGGATTCAGGGTGAGGCCAAGTCACATCTAGACTATAGGTTGCCTAAGATCCATGCTAACTGGAGTAGACTGAATAACGGCCCCCCCAAGATGTCCATGCCCCAATCCCTGGAACCTGTGAATATTACAGATATGACAAAGGGACCTTTTTTGTCTTTTTAGGGCTGCATCTGTGGTATATGGAGGTTCCCAGGCTAGGGGTTGAATCGGAGCTACGGCCGCTGGCCTACAACAGCCACAGCAAATCAGATCCAAGCTGAGTCTGTGACCTACACCACAGTTCATGCAACACCAAATCTTTAACCCACTGAGCAAGGCCAGGAGTCGAACCTGTGTCCTCATGGATTCTAGCAAAGGAACCATTTTTAAAGCAGAAGAATAAAAATCACATTAAGAAGAACATAAGAATGAAAACAGACTTCACATCAGAAATCATCTTTAAAAATACTAAAAGAAGGTGGCTCAGCAGGCTAAGGATCCGGCATTGCCACTGCTGTGGCGTGGGTTCAGTCCCTGACCTGGGAACTTCCACATGCTGTGAGCATAGTCAAAACAAACAAACAAAAAACCAATATGTGGAAGTACTAAAAGGAAAAAGAAATCCTGCGAACCTAGAATTCTATACCTAACAAAAATACCTTCCAAAAAAAAAAAAAAGGCAAAACAGACTTTTTCTCAGAAAAAGTAAAGAAAAAAATACATCACCAAGCAACCTGTAGTACGGGAAATGTGAAAGGAATCTCTTCAGGCAGAAAGAAAATGTTACCAAAAGGAATTCTGGATCATACAAAGGAATGGAAAGCACTGGAAATGGCAAATATGTCATAAATATTAAAGTTTTTTGCCATTTAAAAAATACCTTTAAAAGATATCTATTCTACAACCTAGCCATTACACAACTAGGTATTTACTCAAGAAAAATGAAAACATAAATCCACACAAAGACATGTACAGGATTGTCCACAGCAGCTTTATTTGTAACTGTCAAAAACTGGAAAAAATCCAAATGCCCTTCAATAGGTGAATAGATAAACTGTGGTATACTGATATAATGGAACACTACTCAGAAAGAGAAAAAAAACACTGATACATGCAGAAATGCACATGAATCGCAAATATTTATACTTCATGAAAGAAGCCAGGAAAAAAAGAGCATATATTATATGATGTCCTTTACATAAAAGCCTAGAAAATGCAAATTTATCAAAGGATAGAAAAGAGATCAATAGTTTCCAGGGGACAGGAGAGAGGGTAGAAAGGGATGGGTTACCAAGGGGCAAGAGGAAACTTCAGGGGTGATGGGTATGTTCATTATTTTAATTGTGGTGATGGCTTCATGGTTTGTATACATATTTCAAAACAAATCAAATTATAAACTTTAAACATGTGCAGTTTGGAGCTCCTGCTGAGGGGCAACAGGACTGGTGGTGTCTTGGGAGCACTGGGAAGCAGGTTCAGTCCCTGGCCTGGCACACAGTGGGCTAGGGATCTGGTGTAGCCACAGCTGTGGCTTGGATCTGATCCCTGGCTCGGGAGCTCCATATGCCACGGGGTGGCCAAAAATGAAAAAAAAAAAAAAAAACCCCAAAACAAACAAACAAAAAAAAAACAGGTGCAGTTTATCATATATCGATTATAAAGAGTTATCAATAAAGATTTAACAAAACCTTGGAGTTCCTGTTGTGGTACAGCAGAAACAAATCCGACTAGGAACCATGAGGTTGCAGGTTCAATCCCTGGTCTTGCTTGGTGGGTTAAGGATCCAACGTTTCTGTGAGCTGTGGTGTAGGTCGCAGATGCAGCTCAGATCTTGCATTGCTGTGGCTGTGGTGTAGGCCAGTGGCTACAGTTCCAATTCAACCCCTAGTCTGGGAACCTCCATATGCTGGGAATGTGGGCCTAAAAAGCAAAGGAAAAAAAAAAAAGAAGTAAAATGTAGGACAATGAGAGAAGGGAGAAAATGGAAGCAAATAAATATATTTATATGGTTTATTATGTGAGAGTTCACTCTTTCGTTAAAGATATACACTGTAAACCCAAGACCAACACTGTAAGATAGAAGGGAAAGGAAGAAAAGTGTAAATAATAATTCAATAGTGGAGATAAAATGGAATCATAGAAAGTATTCAACTGGGAGTTCCCCCCGTGGCTCAGTGGATTAAGTATCCAGCACTGTCACTGCTGTGGCTCTAGTTATGGCTGTGGCATGGGTTTGATCTCTGATCCAGGAACGTCCACATGCTGCCAGTACAGTCTCCCAAAAAAGGGTACTCATTCAAAAAGAAGGCCGAAAAAAAGAAAAAATGGAATATGGACATGGGACAAATAGAAATGGAAGATAACAGACTTAAACCCAATCATATTTATAATCATAGTAAATGCAAATGGTCAAATGCTCCAATTAAAAGGCAGAGATTAGAGTTCCCTTTGTGGCACAATAGGATTAGCAGTGTCTCTAGAGGGCTGGGATGCAATTCAATCCCTGGCCTGGCACAGTAGGTTAAGGATCCAGTGCTGCCACCTCTGTGGCATAGGTCATAACTACAGCTTGGATCTGATCCCTGGCCCAGGAACTCCATATGCCATGGGGTGGCCAAAAGGGGGGGGGGCAGAGGTTGTCAGACTGGATTTTTTTTAAAACACTACCTACAGGAAATTCATTTTATATGCAAATACACGGCCACGTTAAAAATAAAAGGATGAAAAAAGATATACAATGCAAATGCTAATCATAAAAAAGCTACAGTGGCTATTTTAACATCAAAGAAGATTTCAGAATAAGCACTATTACCAGGGATAAAGAGAGACATCTTACAAAGACAAAGGTGTCAGTTTATTGAAAGGACATAATTCTAAGTGCACAAGCACCTAACAACAGAGGTTCCAAATGCTTGAAGAAAAACTAAAGGAAAACAGTTTATAGTTGGAGATTCCAATATTCTTCTCTCAATAATTGATAAGAGACAAGAAATCAATAAGGATACAGAACATTTGAACATTATTAGCCAACTTAGGCTAACTAACATTTAGAGAATAATTCACCTTATCTAGGGCCGTACTTGCGGCATATGGAGGTTCCCAGGCTAGGGGTCTAACAGGAGCTGTAGCTGCCGGCCTTCGCCACAGCCACAGCAATGTGGGATCTGAGCCGCGTCTGCAACCTACACCACAGCTCATGGCAATGCCGGATCCTTAACCCACTGAGCAATGTCAGGGAACGAACCTGCAACCTCATGGTTCCTAGTCGGATTCGTTAACCACTGAGCCACAATGGGAACTCCAGGATATATATTCTTTTCAAATGCATATAGAACATTCACTAAGATAATCCATATGCTGAGCCATAATACAAATATAAATTGTAAACGGACTAGAATTATATAAAATTTCCTTGGTTCATAATAGAATTGAATTAGAAATCAATAACAGAGATTATCTCAACAATCCCCAAATATTTGGAAATTAAATAACATACTTCATTCAGAATAATCTATAAGTCAAAGAAGAAATCATAAAGAATTTGGAAAATAATTTGAACTGAATGAAAACAAAACACAACCGTGAAATGCAGTTAAAGACATATTTAAGAGGGAAATGTACAGCATTAAATGGCTATGTTAGAAAAGAAAGGTCTTGGAGTTCCTGTCGTGGTGCAGTGTTTAACGAATCCGACTAGGAACCATGAGGACGTGGGTTTGATCTCTGGCCTCGCTCAGGGTTAAGGACCTGGTGTTGCCATGAGCTGTGGTGTAGATCGCAGACATGGCTCGGAACCCGCGTTGCTGTGGCTGTGGCATAGGCCGGCAGCCACAGCTCCGATTCGACCCCTAGCCTGGGAACCTCCATATGCCGCAAGTGCGGCCCTAAAAAGCAAAAAAAAAAAAAAAAAAAAAAAAAAAAAAAAAAAAAAAAAAAAAAAAAA
>PVHT021183666.1:4728960-4771423 GCA_004024745.2 Catagonus wagneri
CTTCTATCTTAAGAAACTAGAAAAAGAAAAGCAAATTATATTCAAGGTAAACACAGGAAAGAAAATCACAGAGCAGAAATCCACAAAAAAGAAAACAGAAAAACAACAGACAAAAATCAATGAAACTAAAAGCTGCCTCTTTGAAAATATCAACAAAATTGATAATCCTCTAGCAAGACGGATCAGGAAAAAAAAAGAGAAGCTGTAAATTACCAATATCGGAATATGAGGGAGGAAGTCACCTGGTGGCCCAGCGTTAAGGATCCGGTGTTATCATTGCTGTGGCGTGGGTTCAGTCCCTGGCTTGGGAACTTCCACATACTGTGAGTGCAGCCAAAAAAAAAAAAAAGAAAATATAAGGGAGGACATCACTACAGATCCTATAGATATTAAAAGGATAATAAAGGAATACTATGAACAACAACTTTACACCACTAAATTCAAAAACTTAAATAAAATGGACAAATTACTTGAAAGACCAACTACCAAGTTCCTTCAGGAAGAAATAACCTAGGAGTTCCCATCATGACTCAGTGTTCGATCCCTGGCCTCGCTCAGTGGGTTAGGGATCTGGTGTTGCCCTGAGCTGTGGTGCAGGTCACAGACGTGGCTTGGTCTGGTATTGCTGTGGCTGTGGCATAGGCCAGAAGCTACAGCTCCAATTCGACCCCTAGCCTGGAACCTCCTTATGCCTTGGGTGTGGCCCTAAACAGACACCCTCCAAAAAAAAAAAAGAAATAACCTAAATTTCCCTATATCTATTAAATAAATCAAATATATAGTTTAAAACTTTCCAACAAAGAAAATTCCAAGCCCAGATGGTTTTGCCAATGAATTCTATGAAGAATTTAAGGACAAAATAGTACCAATTTTATACAAATTATTTTAGAAAAGTCAAGTGAAGGGAGGAGTTCCCATCGTGGCTCAGGAGTTAGCGAACCCGACTAGCATCCATGAAGATGCGGGTTCGATTCCTGGCCTTGCTCAGTGGGTTAAGGATCCGGTGTTGCCGTGAGCTGTGGTGTAGGTCACAGACATGGCTCAGATTCCTTCTTGCTGTGGCTGTGGCATAGGCCAACGGCTGCAGGTCCAATTAGATCCCTAGCCTGAGAACTTCCATATGCTGCAGGTGTGGTCCTGAGAAAGCCAAAAAAAAAAAAAAAAAGTCAAGGGGAGGGAACACTCCCCAACTCTTTATATGAAGTCTACATTACCCTGATACCAAAACCAAAGGCATTACAAAAAAAGGAAACAGGAGTTCCTGTCATGGCTCAGTGGTTAATAAATCCAACTAAGAACCATGAGGTTGCGGGTTTGATCCCTGGCCTTGCTCAGTGGGTTAAGGATCTGGCGTTGCCGTGAGCTGTGGTGTAGGCTGCAGATGCGGCTCGGATCCTGTGTTGCTGTGGCTGTGGCAAAGGCCGGCAGCTACAGCTCCTGTTAGACCCCTAGCCTAGGAACCTCCATATGCTGCGGGTGCGGCCCTAGATAAAGCAAAAAGACAAAAAAAAAAGGAAACAAACATTTTTGAGAGGTCATCATCTAGTACAAGATGACTGAACTAGAATATGGTCTAATAAGTAAAATACAACAATTCTAGGATAGACTATTTGCATAAAAACCTAAGTAGAAGAATGGGTGTGTATCATAGTATATAAATACACATAAAGATGCCCCAAATGGGGATTTCAGGTAATAGTTACTTTACTCTTTATACTTTTTTCTGCATTGCTTGAATTTCTTATAATGAACATAGGTCATTTTTACAATGAGAAAAAAAATTAAGTTACCTTCACTTTGTAATCACATCCCTTTGCCAAGGGCCTGAAAGCTGTAAAGATCAGATCCAAGGTCAGGTGACAAAAGAAATGACAAAATGAGGCACTGCTGCTCCCTCAATCACTGGTCTTAGATCAACACTTTGCCATCAGTTTCTGGGACTGAAAACAGACAGTGTCCAAACTACCATACCCTTCTGCTCCAACCTAGCTCCCTGCTAGTCACACAGTCAAATGCCCAGACCAATCTCCACAATAATGTAAGGACACCTCACTTAAATGCATTATAATAAAGGCTGATGTAAACCAAGAGCAGCTTCAGCCTGACACAAGTTCAAAGCAGTTATCATTCCACGTTTGGTCAGGAGGCTCTTCCCTTAGAACACTCGGGCTATTTCTTTAATTTCTCTATTCCCAAATCCTGGATGCCTAGAAGAAAAATCTCTTCCTGCCTGACTCCATGTTCTGACTTCAGCTTAAAGCTGCCCATTCCGGTAGTCACTTGTCTCAAGAGCTGGGTAGTTAGCCCACCAAGTTCTATGCACAGCACCCCTCTGGTTGCCTTTCTTCTGGCTTTAACCACTTATTTTCTTGAACACCCATCTCAAACTTTGAATCCTCTCTCTCAAGCCTGCCTAACCTGGCCTTTCAGGATGAGCTGCTCTACAAATGCTCCGCTTAAGAACTCACCCTTGGAGCTCTCTTGTGATGCAAAGACTTAAGGATCCAGCATCTTCACTTCAGTGGCTTGGGCTGCTGCTGTGTTGTGGTTCAGTCCCTGGCCAGGGAACTTCTACATGCCACACACGCAACAAAAAAACAAATAGACAAACAAGCAAACAAAACTCATCCTGGGTTTACCCTTGACCTCTTTTATTTATTTGCTTTTTAGAGGTGCACCCGCGGCATATGGAGGTTCCCAGGCAAGGGGTCCAAGTGGAGCTACAGCTGCAGACCTACACCACAGCCACAGCAACACAGGATCCAAGCCACGTCTGTGACCTACACCACAGCTCAAGGCAATGCTGGATCCCTAACCCACCGAGTGAGGCCAGGGATCGAACTCGAAACCTCGTGGTTGCTAATCGGATTCATTTCCGCTGTACCACAACGGGAACTCCTACCCTTGACATCTTTTACCTTTAAACCAGAAGTAGAAAAACAGTGAGCTAATGCAAAGTCCAATTCACAGATATGTTTTGTTTAGCTACAGAGCATGCTCAATTTCATTTAGTTCCCAACATTAAAACTCAGTATATTTTAGGCTTTTTTTTTTTTGGCCGCATCCATGGCATATGTAAGTCTCCAGATTAGAAGTCAAATCGGAACTGAAGCTGCCGGCCTATGCCACAGCCATAGAAACTCAGGATCTGAGCCCCGTCTGTGCCCTACACCACAGCTCACGGGAACACCGGATCCTTTAACCCACTGAGTGAGTCCGGGAAGCAAACCCGCATCCTCATGGATACTAGTCCAGTTTGTTACCACTGACACACAGCGAGAACTCCGACACTCAATATATTTTAAACCGAAAGCCTTGTGCATGTAAAATAGTGCAGCTGCTATAAAAAACAGTATGATGGTTCTTCAAAAATTAAAAATAGAGTTACTATGCCATCTAGTAATTCTACTCTGGGTACATAACCAAAAGAACTGAAAGCAGGGACTCTAAGAGATATCTGTACAACCGTGTTACAGCAGCATTATTCACAAAAGCCAAAAGGTGGAAGCAACCCAAATGTTCATCAAGAGATGAATAGATAAACAAAATGTGGTATATACATTCAGAGGAATATTAACAGGCTTAACAAGGAAGAAAATTCTGACACAAGCTGTAACATGGATAAATCTTGAGGATATTATGCTAAGTGAAATAAGCCTATCACGAAAAGACATATACTGTATGATTTCACGTGTATGAAACACTCAGTCAAAATCATAGAGACAGAAAGCAGAATGTGGTTGCCAGGAGCTGGAGGAAAGGCGAAATGGGGAGTTAGTGTTTAATGACTACAGAATTTGTTTTGCAAGATAAAAAAGTTCTGGAGACTGGTTATACAAGAATGTAAATGTACTTAATGCCACCGAACTACACACTTAAAAATGGCTTAGATGGTAAATTTTGTTATATGTTTCATCACAATTAAAAAAAAGAAGAAGAACATCTCAGGCTTCATTTGAAAAAATCAGATCTGATGCCAGAGGATCTAGATTCTCTCTCTCTTTTTTTTTTTTTTTTTGTCTTTTTAGGGCTGCACCCGTGGCATATGGAGGTTCCCAGGCAAGCGGTCTAATCGGCTACAGCTGCTGGCCTACACCACAGCTACAGCAACACCAGATCCGAGCCGTGTCTGCAACCCACATCAGAGCTCATGGCAACGCCAGATCCTTAACCCACCAAGCGAGGCCAGTGATCAAACCCGCAACCTCATGGTTCCTAGTTGGATTAGTTTCTGCTGCGCCACTACAGGAACTCCCAGAGGGCCTAGATTCTCACCTGTCAATCATCTTCAGTTGACCGCTAAGTACCATCCTACATCATTCTTCTATCTGTCTGGCTTTTCTAGGCATGTGAATTGGTGGCTCCAGCTCTAAACCCAAAATGTCACCTTTCACAAGACAAGTGAAGGGTCTTCTCTTTGGTGGAGGGGCTAAGACCCGCACCCCTCAGCGATTAATAACAAATGCTAGCACAATTAAGACCATCCCTTAAAAGCTCTAGGCCAAACCTTGCCCCCAACACACTCTGCCTTTACTCCTTTTCTATTCATCTAAATATTGTTCTTCCTCACTCATCTATAAAACCTTCTCTATCGACTCTAATTCACAAGAAGTTTTTCCTTCTTTCAGGTTCTGTAGTATTTACCATCTGCAAGGCTACATTGTTAGTCATCTTGTATGTATACACCCACCTAGTTACACTACTCCCAGCCCCGCATTCATTCAGCAAACACAAAGCAGCTACTAGAGGCCAATCATTGTTCCAGGCACTGGAGATACAGTGGTAAACCAGAAAGATAAAGCCCCTGCCATCATGAAGCTTACTTTCCAGTGGGCAAAGACATACAAATGAGTAAAACATTTCAAGATACTAATAAACACTGTGGGGGAAAGTGAAGCAGGGTAACGAATAGGGAGTGATTAGGTAGGGCGACTTTAGGCAGAGCAGTCAGTGAAAGCCTTCTGAAGAAGTATATTGAGCTGAGACCCGAGTAAGAGAGAGCCAGCCATGAGAAACCCATGGGAAAGGGCACTCCAGTCAAAGAGAACAGCAAGTGCAAGGATCCATCTTCAGGACTAGAAGTGGCTAGTACGGCTAAAGTGTAGAAAATGCCGGAAGACAGTAGCACAAGAGGAGGCCAAGGAGATAAGAAGAGGCTTACTATGTGGTGACTTACTAAAGGCTGATCAATATTCCAAACTTTCTAATATTTTAAGGGCAGGCATTCAGTAGAGTTGAGTATCATCACCATTTACTTGTTTGAAAATACCCACAATTAATTTCCATCCCAATCATCTCATCACTGGATGACATTCCATCCCTTCAACAAACATTTTTTGGGCACTATCATCTGGCACAGGGAACTGCTCACCCCTTTAATGAAGGTGGGTTTGTCCTTTATGCCAAAGTTCCAGAGCATGATATCTCCCCCTTTGGAGCCCACAGCCAGGATGCTGGGGTGAGTTGGGTGCCACGCCAGGGATGTGGCCCTCCTGTCAAAAGGGGCAGCCTTTTGGAATATCCGGTAAGAAGCCAGAGAGTGCAAAAAGGACTGCTGGAGACCCTAACACAGAGAGAAAAGAATTAAGTTGAATTAAAACACAAGGGTAAATTGCCAAACTCTGACTCCTCCAGACGAGGCCTGGGGCCAAGTCCCCCTACTAAAGGCAAACTAACTGCCTGGCTCTGTGCATAAACATATTTGCAATACTCATGATTTAACCATGGAAAGCCAGGGGGCAGGGTGCTGGGACCCCTACAGCATAGGACTTCTACCTGGCTGAGTGTCCAGTGAGCCAGTCACCAAGAAGGTGGTGTCTGACCACCCTGACAACCTGCTAAACCAACCCAGCACCTAATTTTGGACCATCCAGTAGTAAAAAGGCACCATGCAAATCCTTGAGCACTTCAGCCAGGAAATGCCTCACCTGCTGTAGTGATGGCCAGGAGGCTTTGCCCAGCTTATAGTGGTGGAGAGCCCTGATGATGCTGCTGAATGGTGGCGGGACCTGCAGGCTAGCCAACCCCGCCCAAAGGCAGCCTGAGTCAAATCTTCTGCTGGAACCTGCCAAGCAGAACAGACACATATTTTCCGCTCCAGTCTCACTCAAGAGAGATTCTTCTGCTAAAACATCCCAGAAAGAAAGACTTGTTGCTTCATTAGGCAGAGACAATCTCTCTTATAGCCTAAGGCCTTCCCACATTCTGCTCAGTCTCACCCAGCACAAGAAATAAATAGTGAGTAGGGATTCAGCCCCTTCTAAAAAACATTCCTCAAAATAGTAATTCTGAAGAGAAATTCACTATGATCTTTCACGGTTCCTGAGAACTGCACCAAAGAAACATACATGAACTGCAGAACTCTTCCCAGTTGGCGCTGGAAAACTCTTGATGGGGTTGGGTGACAATTTTAAAATCACATATAATGCACAATAAAAAGATTTTAGGATTTCAGGGAAAAGTAGTTTCTTTAAATTCTATCTTAATGTAGAGGTGACCAGTTGTTGGTCCCAAGTCCAATCTGTTCTGAAAACCAGCAGGATCCAGAGGGTCTGGCGTGGCTAAATTCACTGAACTACTTTCGGGGAGGTAGCTCCACCTAGAACGGGAATAAAGCAACTCTGGATTATCAACATGTATTTGAGGACCAGACTCCGCCTCTATGAGTCCCACCTCTCCACAACCAATTCTTTCTTCTCATGAACAAAAAACATTTCAACGACCCCCCCTGCTTCAGTCCTTTGAATTCCCTGCATTCCTTACAGCCCCAGGTCCAAGCCCCAGAGAATGCGTCATCCGAAGAAACGAAGGAAATGGAGGGTTCTCGCAGCTAAACCAAGGACATAAAGCTACACCACAAGGCCAGGTAGGATTATCTTAAGCAGTCCTCAGTGTACAAAAATTCTGGTACAAACAAGGAACTTGAAAAGTCCGTTGTGTCCGCTGTAATGGAACTCGTTTGCCTCTTCCCATCACCTGAGGGAGGTTAAGCCAAGCTCTAAGGCGTCAAAGCTCTAAGACCTGCAGATAAAATTCCTAGCCTGAGGCGTCCAAAATTTGGGACAGCCTCGAACCTAGGAACACCCATCCCCCCATGCCAGCCTCTTGCGTGAGAACCCCAAATGGCGGAATTATTAAAGCAGCAGGCGCAGGCAGTACCGGGGCCCTTCAAACAGAGCTTCTTAGCCTCGGGCTCCAGCTCCCGGGGGCTTCTGTTCCTCTTGCTCTTGGCGCGCAAAACCACCTCAGGGGTCTTCTGGGTTTCTGGGCGTTTCCTGGGAGCCATCGCGTCCTCCGTGCAAAGGGGTACTATGCCCAATCCACCAGGGGAGGATTGAGAAGCTTCTGGGGAGAAGCAAGGCGGGGACCAGGGATCCCGCTGAGCCACAGGTAAGCCAACTAAGCCAACTTCCCGCCAAACGGGCTCACCGGGAAGGCGGGCGCGCGAGGAGAGATGGGAAGTGTGTAAGGGGAGGGCCTCAGCCGCTCCCCAGAGAAAAGGGATACCGCCTACGCGTTGGCCGCGAGCTAGTCCTAGTCAGCTGACCTGCCAGAAATAAAGATGGCCGCCAGCGCAAGACTTCCCAACCTGAAGCCTCTTCAGAGGCGTCTACTCCAGGCCTTTAGGCCCCCCGAGACGAGATGTCAATCAAATCTTCGGCTCCGCCCTCTCCACCTTCTAATTGGTGACCACACCCTCTCGGGCTTTATGATTGGCTGATCTATAAGTTCGCGTGAGGAGGCTTTAGAGACCGCAAACCGCTTCCCTGCTGTGAAAACCCAGCTGATTTCTAGCGCCGGTGTTGCGGTCTGTGGCAATTATTTAAATTTCTGCAGCTCCGTCGAATCTCAGCTTCTCTGTGGAGAGAGGTTAAAACTCGAAGTTTTTAATTAAAGTTTACCCAAACCTGCTGAGTGTCCGCCCAAAGAGTGGGACAGTGATGATGGGCCTGGATAGCGTGCAGCTAACTGGGCTGAAGTCTTGTGCCCGTGATTCCAGCCAAAGGCCAAGGCAGGGAGTCTCACAGGAGCACCGCCCGGCCCCACAGGGAGACGGTTTGGATGCACCCCACTTTCTGCGACGAGCCAGGCAGGAGCTGGGTTTAGTTGAGGTGGGGTGAGAGGAGACAATAATGCATTAGTGTCAGAGCCTACACTCCAGGAGCTTTCAGACAGGTAGGGACAAACTAGAGTTCCAAAAATATCTCTTGAAAAGGAATGAATACTCCAAAACAAAAGCTCGAAAAAGCTTTCTTCCAATCAGCTCAGGATGTTAGAAATGGCAACCACCAGGGGAAAGGGCAAGCTGGTGGCTTCTCTCTCCAAGTCTGTAGCTGTGTTTTCAGAGCTGTGTTACAGAAGCAAACTGTCCCCACCCCCTGTACTCAGACCAGCCAACAATTTCACCTCAGCAGGGTGCTTATTTCTAGGGGTTTCTTAAGTATGAGAAATGACCCTTCCCCAAAAAGGCTTACAACCTACCAAGAGGAAAAATACATGTGAAACAAATCAAACAATTCAAGATAGAACACAGTTGAGTACTGTATTGTGGTATGCCAACAAACACTTTCAGATGCATTCAGAAAAGGTGATCTAATGGAGAAAGAATATTTAGGAAAACCTCATAAGGAAAATGGGATTTTGTGGAGTTAGGGGATGGGAGGGGGCCAGAGAAGAGCATCTTAGAAGAAATACCTACAAGATTGATAAAAGTTAGGAATGAGTGTGAGTTATGAGAAAGAGAAAATCAGCTCCTGGCACCTGGGAGCTGGCCTGGTACTATTAGCTACGCCTTAATGTTCTGTCCAAATAAACAATTTCACAAAATATCAGCACAGACCAGGCCATTCTGTGACCATGATAAATTAACACAGAAACAAGATCACTGATGTTTGCGCACAGGCAAAAGTATGAACATTGTCCAAACCACAAAAAAAATGACCAAACAGCCCCTTATTATTTAGCTAATATGAATGACCTCAAGTTCTTTGTTAATCATAGCTTTGGCTTCGCTTCATTCCTCCCACCTTATAGATAGGATTTATTGATACCCAAATCATAGGATCAACCCTGATTCCTTACAGCCTCCAATCCAGAGCAAAACTTCACTTCTTTGAACTCTTATCCAAGCCATCCAACACAAGCCAATCTTTGTAAGTTCTTTCTAATACCTTCCTTTTTTTTTTTTGGTCTCTTAAGGGCCGCACCCATGGCATATGGAGGTTCCCAGGCTAGGGGTCTAATCAGACCTGTAGCTGTTGGCCTACGCCACAGCCACAGCAACACCAGAACCAAGCCACGTCTGTGAACTACACCACAGCTCACGGCAATGCCGAATCCCTAGCCCAATGAGTGAGGCTCGGGATTGAATCTGTGTCCTTGTGGATACTAGTCAGATTTGTTTCTGATGAGCCAGATGGGAACTCCCTCTAATACCTTAGGGAAATGTCCCACCATTCCCCGAGGTATGTATCCTCTGTTGCAATGAGCAGTAGACCCAGAGTTCAACCACAGGAGTGTCCCTGATGGTATTTGGCTTGGAGGCGTTAATATTTATGAATAGGATCGGAGGAGAAAATTGATGACATTAAGGATTTGTACAAAATAAGAGAGGCCAGATCAAGGGGGCGGTTGAATAGCGGCAAGCAGATTTTATTCTACTGACATCTGTCAAAAACATACTCTGTTCCTGGCATTATTCCAGTCAAAAAGAATGCCGAAATTAAAAGTGCTCTTTTTTTCCTGGAGTTTCCTGGTGGCCCAGTGGGTTAAGGTTCTGGCATGGTCATTGCTGTGGCTCTGGTTACTGCTGTGGCAAGGGTTCAGTCTTTGGTCTGGGAACTTCTGTATGTTGTGGGTGTGGCCAAAAAAATCCTCTTTTTTTCCCCCATGGAGTGTGCCTTTTAATAGACAAACATACAGCTACTGGGGAGTCCCCGTTGTGATGCAGCCAGCGGCTAACGAATCTGACTAGGAACCATGAGGTTGTGGGTTCGATCCCTGGCCTTGCTCAGTGGGTTAATGATCCAGCGTTGCCGTGAGCTGTGGTGTAGGTCACAGACACGGCTCAGATCTGGCGTGGCTGTGGCTGTGGTTTGGGCTGGCAGCTGTAACTCCAATTTGACTCCTAGCCTGGGAACCTCCATATGCCGTGGGTGCGGCCCTAAAAAGCAAAAAAAAAAACAAAAAAAAACATACAGCTACTGTAGAGCATGATAAGCTTTGTGAGAAAGGAAGCATTGGATTCTGGAAGGGCTAGGGGCACAGAAAAAGGACACTTTAACTCAGCTTGGAGTGGGGTAAAGAAGGGACAGTGTCAAGGAAGACTTCTCAGAAAAGGCAATACTTAAGATTAATCTAGAGAGGAAATTGAGGGAGAGGAGAGTAGGAGAGCATTTCAGGCAGCAGGAGCAGAAAGGCAAGGAGGTAAAAACTGGCCATGTTGGATTCATGAACAAAGGAAATGTCAGAATTTCCCAGAATCCCTTTTAATATTGTAGAGTCTTCCATGGTGGATTAAACAACAACAACAACAAAACCAAAAAACAAAAACAAAACATGTGTGAGCAATGGAAACCTCCCTTGCACATACCAGTAAAATGCTTTGCCTCAGGTTGTGTGCTGGGCCTTCCTTACCCTGGGTTTTGCTTTGTTTTACCAAAAGCAACAACTCAGGGACTTGATGTCAAATGTTCCCATCTGGTGAACCATTAGGTGCACAGTGGACAAAAGCAATTAATACTTTTTTTTTTTTTTTTTTTTTGCTTTTTAGGGCCATACCTGCCACACATGGAGGTTCTCAGGCTAGGGGTCAAATCGGAGCTACACCTGCTGGCCTACACCACAGCCACAGCAACACAGGATCGGAGCCACATCTGTGACCTTCGCCACAGCTCAAGGCAATGCTGGATCCCTAACCCACCAGTAAGGCCAGGGATCGAACCCGAAACCTCATGGCTGCTAGTTTGATTTGTTTCCCATTGTTTCACAATGGGAATTCCAATACATATTTTTTTGACGTTGCTAAGCTGATAACAAGGTGAACAGTACGGGATTGCTCTGGTTTCATGCCATGGAGAGGATGTGCCATGAAATCCTATTTGTAGCTGTTTTGATTCTATCTGTTACACTACTTTTGACATAAAGCATCACAAGGCCATTCATTCAAAAGCTGCTGATGACAGCAAATCAGGGTCTCGTGTTCACACTGAAAGCTGAGCAGACCATGAGCATGACCCTAAATAATGCCAGTTTCTCTGATCTGCAAAACAAAATGTGGCTTAGGTGTTTTCTGGAGCAAATAATATAGCACAGTGGAAAGAGCACTGTACTCAGACTATGATCCTGGAGTCATCATTTCATTTCTCTGTGCCTTAGTTTCCTCCTCATAAAATGAAGGGGAGAGAGGAGGTGGTCTCACAGATCCTTTCCAGTTTTAAAATCTGTGATCCTGGGACTTGCTGTTAAAGCAGCAGAAACCAGTGATTGCCTTCAGCTCTGGCCTCCCTGTGGGAAATTTCCATCTAGTAAGAATTATTTTCTTGTTGCAGGCTGATACATGACTCTGATTCCGATCAAGCTGTCTATGGGTCCAAACACTGCCGAGTCTGCAAAACCATCCATAATCCACACAGATGGTGTGTGCAGGCTTCCCCCCCCACAGTTACTGCATCCAGCGGCTTCTAAATGACGGCCTCAGGGATTCTGCAACATTTGCAGGGAACTGAAGTTTAAATTCTTCCTAAAGGATTGGAAACAGACTGAATACAGCATTCAGAGTCCTTGGTGCTTGGCATCTCCAATACGTATTTAAATGCCCCAAAATGAATAGATTTTAATAATGTGAAATCATGACTGTGGGAACAGCAACCATTTTTCAAAATTATAACTTTGGGTAGCTTTGGAAGTGTCAGACAGCTGTGTAAATACCCCCAAACCCCACCTTCTGTTTCTGCTGTGGGGGGTGAGGCACCATCCACACACTAAATCAGTGTCCTGTCATGAAATACCATTGGAGCAGGATGCCAGGAAACTTCTCTTAGCAGCCAGAGTTGCAGGGCAATTGCCAGACTGCTGAAATAATACGTGAGAGTGCTTTGCAAACTGTAAAGTGTTCTACGAATAGAAGTTGTTATATAATCTCCTGGCAGCGTGTTATTTACTGATAAGATTTGATAAAGGTGGTGAAGAAGCTGTTTTCAAGAGTTCTCACCTGTCACAGAGCCATCCTGGAAAGAGCGGGGGCCAAAAATCAGAAACCAGGGTTTTGAGTTCTGGCAATGCCTTCTCCTCACTGTTTTCAAGCAAAAGTCCTCTTCCAAGGACTGCAAAAATCCCAGGTGGCAGAAATAAAAAAAGGTTCTCTCTGTTTTACAGTCAAGCCAGTTCCCTGCGAGCGAGAGCAAGCAATGAGTCATGGGCTGGTGAACCGGGAGAACTGCCTTTACATCCCCCCACTTCCCCTCTTCCCACTCCCCTCTCCACTGCCCTGCGTTGGCTCCTGTCCCTTGGAGCCAATGTCCTGTTATTAGGACATTGTAAGTCCAGCAGCATGTGACAAAAAACTCACCCAAGGAACCTCAGCTAACAGTCTCCCTGAAGGTGGTGGGCTGCCTTGGTAGCTGTGGTTCCTGTAGGTGAAGCCAGTAGCCTCGAGGAGGGGATGTTTCTTGGCACAGATTCACCCACATCCTCCCCAATACTCCAAACTCCTGCAGGTGGGCATCATTGCAGGCATGCTTAGTGTAATTCCCCTTTGTGCTTGCCTATCCCTGTGTCAGAAGGCCCCAGAATATGAGCATTTTGTCATAATTATAGGCAGTCTGGAAGAAACAAGCCACACTTGTGTTGGCAGCATTTAGGCCCCAATCCATTTCGCAAAAAGGCACATTTGTGAAACTGGATGAAGAAAGGCTCTGAAAGACAGCCTGCTTTTTAAGCTCAAGAAGTATTTTACTAGATTTCCAAGGCTAATAGCTGTAGCCTCCTCTAGCTTAGTGTGGTGGCTTGAATGATGGATGGCCCCTAAAGAGATCTATCCTTATCCTAATATCCAGAACCTGTGAATGGTACCTTAGAAAAAGGGTCTTTGCAAATGTAGTTAAAGGTTTTAAAATAAGGAGATCATTTTCGATTATCCAATTAGACTACATCCAGTGGCAAGTGTCCTAAGAGTAAGGCAGAGGGAGACGACGCAGAGACAGAAACATAGAGAAGATGATGTGAAGACAGAGGCAGAAACTGGAGTGAAAGGGCTGTAAACCAAGGGATGCCAAAGTGCCACCAGACTGCCAGCAGCCACTAGGTGCCAGGAGAAAGGCAAGGAAAGAATCTCAATCCCCAGAGTCTGGGGAGGGAGTGTAGACCTGCCTACTCTTTGGTTTTGGATTTCTGGCCTCCAGAACTATAGGACAACCAATGTCTGTTGTCTTAAGTCACCAGTTTGTTGGAATTTGTTGGAGCCACCCTAGGAAACTAACATACCCAGTCTCTAACGTGGGTGCTCAGTTTCACCAAGCCAGAGAATTGCTCCTTAGTGTGGATGAGCCCTCACATTCTCACTTCCTAGCTGTGTCCTGGAGCAAATCTGCACCTCTCTAAGTCTCTGTCCTCCTTCGTAAACTGGGAAGAGTAAGTCCAACTGGACAGGGTTTTTACGAGACTGAGGTGACCGTGTGCTGAGCCAGATGCCTGTGACTCCACAGACACTCCTTATGCGTGTGCTCCCATGTTCCCCCTCCAGCCTCACTTCAACCCATTCCAGATTGAGCTGCATGGTTTCTTTTTTTTTTTGTCTTTTTGCTTTTTATCTAGAGCCGCACCTGCGGCATATGGAGATTCCCAGTCTAGGCCTTTAACAGGAGCTGTAGCTGCCGGCCTTCGCCACAGCCACAGCAACCCAGGATCTGAGCCGCGTCTGCGACCTACACCACAGCTCACGGCAACGCCGGATCCGTAACCCACTGAGCAAGGCCAGGGATCGAACCCGCAACCTCATGGTTCTTAGTCGGATTCGTTAACCACTGAGCCGCGAACGGAACTCCCTGAGCTGCATGGTTTCTATACCTTCTTCTGGGTCTCCGACTCCTTGTGCCTGGCCCTGCCTTCTGAACACATGCATTTGGTTGTCACATCAGAGTCTCAAACCTAACATGTCCATAGTGAGGTTTGGGTCTTCCCCTCTTCTGCCTCTTTCATATTTTCCCCATCCTAGTAAAGGACACGTCTGTGTAGATACTGAAGTTGAAAACCAGAGGGTCATTTTTACTTTGTTTTAAATCTATTTTTATTTTTCAACTTTTTTTTTCATCTTTTTGTCATTTTAGGGCAGCACCTGTGGCATATGGAGGTTCCCAGGCTAGGGGTCTAATCGGAGCTACAGCTGCTAGCCTACACCACAGCTACAGCAACACAGGATCCAAGCCACGTCGGCGACCTACACCACAGCTCATGGCAATGCCGGATCCTTAACCCACTGAGCGAGGCCAGGGATCAAACCTGCAAACTTATGGTTCCTAGTCAGATTCGTTTCCGCTGAGCCACCACAGGAACTCCTATTTTTTCAACTTCTCATTTTGAAATAATTTCAGACTTAATGAAGGATTGCCAAAAGGTTACAAAGAATTTAAATATATTCTTACCTAATTTCCCAAATGTTATATGGTAAATAACCACTATACAGTGATGGAGATGAGGAAATGGGAGTTCCCCTTGTAGCTCAGTGGTTAATGAACCTGACTAGCATTCATGAGGATGCAGGTTCGATCCCAGGCTTTGCTCAGTGGGTTAAGGATCTGGCACTGCCGTGAGCTGTGGTGTAGGTCACAGACACGGCTCGGATCCTGCGTTGCTGTGGCTGTGGTGTAGGCTGGCAACTGTAGCTCCAATTTGACCTCTAGCCTGGGAACTTATGTATGCCACAGGTGCAGCCCTGGAAAGCCAAAAAAAAAAAAAAAAAAAAAAAAAAAAAAAAAAAAAAAAAAAAAAAAAAAAAAAAAAAAAGAAAGAAAGAAAGAAAAGAAAGGAAAAAAGAGAGATAGAAATTAATCATCCATACTTAAGCAAGTTGTACCTGTTCTCTCCCCAGATACGTCAGTCCCTGCACTGAACACCTCCATGGCCACCACCTAGAACAAGGCCCTGTCATCCCACACCTGATGACCTCGGCAACCTCCTGACTGGTCTCCCTCTAATCTA
The DNA here is from genome assembly GCA_004024745.2 of Catagonus wagneri. Taxonomy (NCBI): domain Eukaryota; kingdom Metazoa; phylum Chordata; class Mammalia; order Artiodactyla; family Tayassuidae; genus Catagonus; species Catagonus wagneri. The sequence goes on from PVHT021183666.1 coordinate 4,744,156, forward strand.
GGAGTCAGCATAATTTTTGTGTAACAGGCTTGACAGTAAATATTTTAAGCTTTGTGGGTATACAGTTTCCATGACAACCACTCAGCTCTGCCACTGTAGTGCCAAAGCAGCTGGAAATATTTTGTAAGCAAATGAGCATGGCTGTATGCCAGGAAAACTTTATAGAAAACTTTAATTTCAATAAATAATTGAAATTATTATTATTATTTTTTTGTCTTTTTGCATTTTCTAGGGCCGCACCCGCGGCATATGGAGGTTCCCAGGCTAGGGGTTTAACAGGAGCTGTAGCCGCTGGCCTATACCACAGCCACAGCAACGCGGGATCCAAGCCGCGTCTGCGACCTACACCACAGCTCATGGCAACACCGGATCCTTAACCCACTGAGCAAGGCCAGGGATTGAACCTGCAACCTCATGGTTCTTAATCAGATTCGTTAACCACTGAGCCACGATGGGAACTCCTCTAGGTTCTCTCTTTACCTAGCTAACTTCCATTCATCTTTTGGGACTTTGGGGCCTTTGGGGGTAGAGAAGCTTAAACTTCCTGAGAAAGGTCTTCTCTGACCACCCATCCCAATTGAAATTATGCTCCCCCTGTTTTTATTCTCTCATAATACTGTATCTTTTCTCCCCCCTTTGAAACACATATCACAATTTGTAATTATGTATTCAGGCCTATGATATTAGTGGAAAATAGGACCATGTCTGCTTTGCTGGCATTGGACCAAACATCCAGCATTGTGTCTGGCATAGCGGGGGTTCCCTGAAAGTCAGCTAAATTAATGGATCCTCCACTAGAACTCCCATTTCAGAAAAAAGGAGGTCCCCAGTGGACTTTGGGGAAGGGCCCCAATGAACCAGCGCTGGCTTCCTGAGCAGAACCCACGCCTGTGGAGCTGAAGCATGGACTATGCAATGGTACCTTCTAAAGAATCTGCTCCGGGCAAATTCCTGACCCTGGAGAAGCTTTCTCCACAGGCCCCACTCCGAAACCTGCCACTCATTTCCCTCTAATGCCGTCCATCTGCTGTTCTTTCTGCGTTCCAATCCAGAAATGGCTTCCTCCACTGAGGTTAACCCTTCTCAATAACTCAGACCAGTTTTTCCACCTGGGGTTGCTGAGCTCTTAAAAACATAGCTGTTAAATCAGAATACTTTACTCAGCTGCCTGCCTGGAATGCTGGGGCAATGTCCAGAGGCCATGGAGAGAAACAGCAGCTCTCAGAGGAGATAAACCCTTCCCGCAGCCCTCTGCCTGCTCTAATCTACACTTCCAAGGGCTGCCAGAGTTATCTTTTAAAGGGATAAATCTGATCAAGTCACTGCCATTCACACTTCTCACTGCCTATAGTATAAAGTCCAAACTCCTTAGCCCATCTCAAAAATCTTCACCATTCAATCCCAGCCCATCTTTCCAGCCTCATCTCCCATCTGCCTCCACTCCATCCCGAACTCAATATTCTAGATAGTCTAGCCTGGAACTGCCCAAAACTGTTGCCACTAGAGAGAATCACCACAATCAGTTTGGTATATATTCTCTGAATATTTTGAGTGTTCTGCACTTTGTTTTTTTTATTCAACAGTGTCTTGGGGGTCTTCACATAAGAACATGACTTGGGAGTTCCCTTCGTGGTTCAGCAAAAATGAATCTGACTAGCATCCATGAGGACGCAGGTTCCATCCCTGGCCTTGCTCAGTGGGTTAAGGATCCAGCTTTGCTGTGAGCCCTGTGGTGTAGGTTGCAGATGCAGCTTGCATCTGGTGTTGCTGTAGCTGTGGTGTAGACCAGTGACTACAGCTCTGATTCAGCCCCTAGCCTGGGAACCTCCATATGCCGCGGGTACAGCCCTCAAAGACAAAAAACAAACAAACACAACTCTACCCTGTGCTTTAAATGTTGCAGAGCAATTCACAGCATGATGAAATTTATTCAGCCATTGCCCTCTTTTTTTTTTTTTGTCTTTTTCCCTTATCTAGGGCCGCACCCGCGGCATATGGAGGTTCCCGGGCTAGGGGTCTAACAGGAGCTGTAGCTGCCGGCCTTTGCCACAGCAACGCGGGATCCGAGCCGCGTCTGCAACCTACACCACAGCTCACGGCAATGCCGGATCCTTAACCCACTGAGCAAGGCCAGGGATCGAACCCGCAACCCTCACGGTTCCTAGTTGGATTCGTTAACCACTGAGCCATGACGGGAACTCTCAGCCATTGCCCTCTTGATGGACGTTTGTTTGCAGTTTTTCCCTTACTGCAAAAAAATACTATACGCAAACTTCCCTGTACCTTTTTCTGGATTTGTACATGTTTGTCTAGGGTAGATACCAAAAAGTGGAATTGCTGGGTCACCAAGTCATAAGCTAATGCCTCTGGGGCTTGGCGCGCCCTGGTGCTCCCGCCTAGAATGCCTCTCCACATGACTCATTCCTGCTCATCAAGACCAGTCAAGTGTCATCACTCAGTGAAAGGTGGTCTCTTCTGCCTGTTTTCCCATAGTACTTCCTGTCCATATTATCTCATTATCGTACACTTAGGGCTCTGCCTTATTGGTCTTTGTATTCCCAACACCCAGCATAGGGCTAAGCATTAAGCAAAAATTTTTTCTTGACTGGATTAATGAATGCATAAATAAACAAATGAAGGTAGAGTGGTTAGGACATTCCAAAAAGCCAAGGTGAGTCTGTGAGTGTTGTGAACTTGACCTTTGAACCAGTCTGCCACCTGGTGCCCTGAGCCAAGCTGCCTCTCTGGGTTTCTGTCTACCCAGTCCTCTGACCTTGGGCATTTCATCTTAACGTCTTAAACTCTGTTTAAGTTGCTTACCTCTCGATGGAACCGTGTGAGTGTGTACAGACTCTGGCCATAGAGCACAGACATATGAGCCCTGGGGCAGCACTAGCAGGGGTTGGCTTTCCAAGGTTAGCTCTGTCTCCTTTCACCCTTGAAGCAGTTTAGTATGCTGCCGGTTGGTTCTGGTTTATTTTTTCTCCCTACAGTACCTTAGGGGCAATTAAGATCGGCTGCAACATTTCTGCTCGCTGCCTCCAGATCTGAACCCAGGAGAAGCCAGATGTTTTCCCTTCTTGTGGTCTGATGAACAGCCCTGTTTTCTGAGTCTCTCTATGACCTAGCTTCCCTGGATCCCAGAGCCTGACTTGTAGCCTTTATTTTTAATAGGGTTTTAATAGGTGGCTCCTGTAATTAACTTCATTCTTGGGTTTTCACACTTTCTGTCCCGGTGCCTAGAGACCTCCAGGCACTAGGTGGGATGTTAACTGATTTTGAATAATACAAAACATTATGGCTGTCATTAGATATTACCTCAGCTCCTCTCATTTGCAGTTAGTTGTTTTACAGTCATTGATTAGCTGGGGCACATGCCCATTTGGGAGGTCAGCCCAGTCACCTGTCGTTTCATAGAGGTAGAAACAGATATGAAGGGACTTGTCCAAGTCCCAACAGAGAGTGGGTGTTGAAACTTGTTTCAGAAGCTACATCCTGCTGGGTACACACCCTGTGAGCGCCAAGGCAAGGATCCACCACTCAGTACGATTGGCCAAACGCGGCTGTCTCGGGTGCCCAGCTGACGGGGTTGCAGCCTCCCACAAGGACTGCGGAGCAAGTCTGCCCTCAGCCGCTAAAATTACCACCTGAAATTACTCCCATTCATTCTCTTTAGTCCCCTTTTCCATTTTATGAGCGGATTTATCTTGCCAAAGAACGCGTTCGTGATTCCTCCCGGATTTAGAAACCACATAATTTTGCTATTTTTAAAGCTGTCGTTTAAAACTCTGTGCGCTAGTACTCACACTCCTCAGGGAGTGGGGGCGGGGGGGTGACTGTAGCGGGTGGGGACGAAGAGTACGTGCTGGAGGGAGAACAGCGTGGCTCTTGGCCTCCCAGAGCGCCGCACGGTCCCCTGGGGGCGCGCTCCTCAGAGCACGCGAGAGGGTTTGCAACCGCCAGCAACTTGGGCCGCTCGGACTCCCGGAGCGGCCCAGGCGTCGGACTCCGCCGACCTGCGCCCCCTTTCTGCTGCCAGGAGGAGGGCACGGCCGCCGGTCACCCATCCCAAGAGGGAGCGGGAGGGGCGAGGTGGCCGAGCAGGTGGCCATTAGGTCAGCCTCGGAACATTCTTGGACCGCTCCAGTGGATATAAATAACCGACGGACAGGCTCCGAAATGTCCCAGGGTGCGGGGCAAGGGGGTGAGGAGGAAGGGATTTATTCAGGGTGGGAGGTGGCATCAGGGCATTCTGGAAAGATCTACCAAACTTTTGGTAGCTGGCAAAGGGGGTGGAGGGGCGAAGGGATTTAAGAATGAATCGCAATTAGGTTGTGATGATCGTTGCACAAATGTAAAAGTAATAAAATTCACTGAGTTTAAAAAAAAAAAGAATCGTGGTACACCATGGGAATATCACGGAGGGGCAGGAGCTTTAGCCTTTCTGCCCCACCCCCACCGCATGTCAGACCTAGTCCTCAGATGGGCCCCCAGACTGACAAGGAGGGTTGTGCAAGGAAAGTGTCTTTGGGGTCCCGAACCTGCCCAACTACAGCTCTTGTGAAAGATGGTAAAAGTCTCTGAGCCCTCAGTTTCTGCACCTATACAATGGGAGCCCTAATGCTTGCAAGAGGATGGTTGTGAGTCTCATCGGAGCTAACTTCTAAGAAAGCTGTGCTCAGCAAAAAGAGTAAGGCAGTGTAGCCCCTGACCTCCCGCCAAAGGAGCCGGTGCAGGCCCCATCCCTTCCCGCTTCCACTGGTCTCCCAGGCTCTGGGGAGGCCTGGGAGGGGCAAAGCCGAAATCTGACTCCCTATGGCGGCGAGGCGCCACCCAGGGGAGTCGGCCCTCATTCGGGAGCCAAGACCCCAATGCCCGCGCCTCTGGAGCCGAGATGCAGGCAGCTCCTGCGCCCCCGCGCTAGCCGGTGGGGTTGGGGCCGCGGAGGCGAGGAGAGGGCGGGGCCGGGGGCTGGGCTTCCCGGGGGAGGGCCCGGCGCGCTCCGGGAGGCGGTGGCCCCGGCCTGGGAGCCGCAGGACTCCGGCCGGAGCGTGGCCAGACCCCCACCCGCCGAGGCGCCCAGGGAGGACGCGGTGAGTGCTGCCCGGGCGGGGACCCCGGGGAGGCGGCGGCAGGAGCGGCGGCTCGAGACCGCCCTCTCCTCCTCCCGCTCCAAAAGTTTGCAATGGGACTGACGCCCGCCCGGGGAGCCCCCGGCCGCCGCGCCCTGCGGGAAGACGGCAAGAGCTGTGGCTGAGCCGAAAGGGTGTCTCATCTGCGGCGCAGCACACTCGACAATTTCCCATACCTGCCAGGGGGAGGGAGGCGTCGGGGCTGGCAGGCTACACCATCTCCTGGGGTTCCTAAAAGGCCCCCAAACCGCCCTGGGACCCCAGGAGGCGCCTTGGTCCCCAGCGACCCCTCGCCCTTTGCAAAAACCTCCAGTTCCCGGGGCCGCTGTCCCTGGCCACCATCTGGAGTCCACGGCGGCGAGGGCCAAGGCAGGGTGCGCCCCCTCCCCTGAGCGGTGACCGGCTGGCCCCTCCCCCGCCGAGGCCAAGTTCAACAAGTTTGGCCAATTAGTCCTAGAGTCTCCATGGCTAGGCCTGGCTCGACCGATCCGCGTGGGTTCCTAGGACTGCGAGTTGTGCGGCGCCGGCAGCCAGAGAGGCTGGTCGAAGGGTGCCGGCCACAAGGGTTGAGGCCAGAGAGCGGCAGCACCTGGGCTCGGAAGTTTGGTGTGAGGGCCCCGGGTTTGGAGTGCGTCATCAGGGAGCAGGCACCTCAGGCGGCAGGTCGGGTTTCCAAAAGTGCCCCTTTGTTTTGCCCCTCCCTGGCCCTGCCTCCTCCTCCTTCCCCGCGCCACCCCCTCCCCCAACCTCCCGCGCCTCTCTGGCTGCTGACTCCAGCCGCTCTAGCCTAAGTACCCCTCTCTGGATCAGTGGACCGCCCCCTCCTGTGCCTTCAAATTCTAGGGCTGCGAGCCGAACGGGAGGGCTGCCGAGGTCCCTGGGCGCAGCCTGTGCCTCAGGACAGAGGATGGGCAGGGCAGGACAGCACAGCAGTGCTCCCTCCCAGGGGCATGCCCCCGGCTTCTGGAAAGGGTGGGGGCTGGACGGGGGTACCCACCGGCCTCAGTAAGAAAGAGGGAGTTCTTGCCGGAACCAAAGACTCCCTACCTTGGCTCAGGAAGCTCTGAGGAGACCCAGCCAAGCCCCAGCAGACTTGCACCAGCCCAGTAGGTGCTGGCTCCCTGGGCTGGAAAGGCTCTTTATCCGCATTCTGAGCTCTTGCCTGTGGCCAGTGTGTCCTGGGGACCAATCTGGGTTTCTGCTGGAATCAGGAGGCAACAAGGTGCTGGCCCTCCCCAGCAGGGGCAAGGCACAAGGCCCACCTCAGCTGCTAGATCTGGCAGGGCAGTGGGGCCTGGCTGTGCCTGGGGCTTGGGCTGGTGTTTGCTCTGGAAGGCTGAAGGGAGCAGTGCCAGCCCTGCACACACAGCTTGCTCTGTTCTGGGGCCAGAGAGAGGGAACGGGTGGGGGGCAGCTCTCCTGGGAGCACGGAGGCTGGAACAGGCAGGGGGCCCAGGCAGGCCCCAGCTGCCTGACTGGGACAGCTCTGAGGCCCTGGGATTTACAGCTGTAGCTCTGTTTCTCTCCATCTGGTCGTCAAGTCCTTTCTGGTTAAACAGGACGGACTCAAGAAGAAGTGCAGAGGACTCTGGTGGGGCCAGCTGCTCTGCCCTCTCCTGCTCTGTGCCCAGGCCCTCAACTGTAGGCCTAGCTCTTCCTCCTGCTAGCTGAGGGGTGGAAGCCCACTCAGGCCACGCTTTCTCAAAGCTGCTACAGTCAGCAGGTTTCCTGGTCTTCAGGTGGATGTCATTTGCTTTTTCATTCAGCTACTAATTCTAGTGCCTGGAGAAAAACAAACTGGACCCTCAGGAAATCTCTGTCAATGACTGGGGACAGATCCTGTCCTGTAGTCACAACCCCATGGGATATGAGGGTGGGGTGGGAGGTGGGGATGGAGGAATGGGCGGGGACTGGAGAAGAGGCCTTACTCTGAGTTTTGAAGGATAGAGAGGGGGTGCATCAGCCTGGGGGGTACTGTTCTAGAGCCCTGTTTGGGAGCAGCAAGCACACTTTCCTCCTGGGCCTGGCAGTGTCCCTGGGGCTTGCTCAGAGGAGGAAGTGATTTCCTTCTAGGGGCTTAAATTGATGCTGTGGACAGCTGAGACCCTGCCCAGAGACAGAAGGAGAGTGGCTGCGTGCCTCTGTGTCCTCTAGCCCCTGGGGGGCGGGGGCAGGGAGGCTGGCTCTGTGGTTGGAATATGCCTTGCCCTCTGTAATTCCGAGGCTCACGCTTGCTTGTAACTGGCTGATCACCTGTCTGACTCCTCCTCTTCTGGGCTTTTTGAGGGCGGGGCTGAGTTACTCATTATCTGCAGAGCCCTGTGGGAACTCAGTGGATGCTGTGGAGCAGGATGTGTCCCTTGTGACTGTGGGGACCCACAAATTTCTTCTTCATTGCTTGGTTTGAATCTCACACCAGCCCTGACACAGAAGCAATCCGGAGGTGGAATTTCCATCTTAGGAGGGAGCTGAGGCCCCTTAGGAGAGGAGAGTAAAATGCACTTGTTCAAGCTTCACAGCCAAGATAAGACTCAGGCCTTCTGGGTCCCAGGCTGCCCTTCCCAGCACAGGGAGCTCCTGAGGTAAGGCTGGGCACCCTCCGACCTGGCCTGGTCTGGTAAAGGGTTGCCTTGTTCCAGAGTGGCCACAGGGCCCGGCTTTGGGCAGGCGTCCTGTCATCTGCGGATGGGGCAGTGGGGCCCTCTACCCACTACCCACCCCCGCCTGCCATGTAATCCCCGGCTGGACCGTGTGACCCGCCTGGCATTCTCCTGGCTGGAATCTGGCGCTTCTGACAGCAGTTGCTATATCGGGGGAACCGGGCACCGCCCTAGACGCTGCCGGCCCCACCCTCACCCCCTGCTTTGCTCTTGTTAGCTTCAAGGCAGAAGCCGAGTGGCAGCTTTGAGAGTTGGACACCCAGGTTCCTGAAGTGCCCTCTAGGCCCCAGGTACGTGGAGTGAGGTGGCGGGCAGGGCAGACCTAGGGTGACAGGAGGAGCTTTGAAACTACCAAACCTTGTCCCGATTCTGGCTCCTTCTGGGGACTTCCAGACCCTGCCTGCTAAGTCCTAGATCTTGAGTGTTACTTGGGTGGTGGGGGGCAGTGGGGGCAGAAGCCAGGGACAGGAGAGAGCCTTTTCCTAGTCCCCTAAATGTGTGTCCGGCTCCTCTGCTTACACCTCTGCCCTCTACAGCCACATTCCGCCACCATTCCGTGCTGCGGGGACGCCATGGCTCCAGAGGAAGACGCTGGAGGGGAGGCCCTAGAGGGCAGTTTCTGGGAGGTGAGCAGCCGGGTCCCAGGTTTGGGGATGGCCCCGGAACGCCCAGCCCTCTCTGGATCCAGCCACCTGTCCGGGGGAGGAGCTGAGCTGTCAGCCCCAGCTGTCGAGGGGGCCTCGGCCTGGTGACACCGCCCTTCTCCTGTCCACCCCAGGCTGGCAACTACAGGCGGACGGTGCAGCGGGTGGAGGATGGGCATCGGCTGTGTGGGGACCTGGTCAGCTGCTTTCAGGAGCGCGCCCGCATCGAGAAGGCCTATGCCCAGCAGCTGGCTGACTGGGCCCGCAAGTGGAGGGGCACCGTGGAGAAGGGTGAGCTGGTGCCCGGGCCTCGTTGGGAGAGGTGGGCCGCAGAGGGTCTGGGAGACCAGGCAACGCAGCTTCTTTTTGCACCTCTTGTGGAAATTTTGAGGCTTCTACGTCCTGCCTTCTCTTTAAAGAGGGAAGATCCTTCTGCTCATTCACAGTTGTGCCGTGAAGTGTTTGTAAAGTGTGGTCATGATTATTTTGATATTTCTAACAACACTATGCTGGAAATTACCCTGTTCTACCCATTTTCTAGAGGAGAATGTGGTCGTTCAGAGGAGCTAAGTGACTGTCTTGAAGTCACGCAGCTATAAAGAGTTAAGCTTTAGCCTGGGCCTTCTGACTCAGGAGCTTGGAATCTTTCTCTCCGGATAAACTGTCTTCCTTGGGGACCGACACTAGTTCTTCCCTTGGAGAGAACAGATTGTACCAGTCTCTGTCACAGACCTGGGTTTGAATCTCAGCTCCACTGTAGCTGTATTGCTTTGGGCAATTCACTTCTTTGGGCCACTTTTTCACTTGTTCAGTGTTGCTCGTGACACTGTCTTCACGAGGGTGGACGAGGCAAAAGGATTCAGTGAGATCGCATATGTCCAGGCACAGAGTAGGTACTCACTGAGCAGCGGCTGACATCACCTGTTCATCTTTGCACCCCTGCTGCGTGAGCTGCACCCAGCCAGAGGGCGTGGCCTCAGTGCAGGTGGCATCCTTGGCCCAGCCCAAGCCCCGTCCCTCCCCCCAGGCCCCCAGTACGGCACGCTGGAGAAGGCCTGGCATGCCTTCTTCACGGCGGCTGAGCGGCTGAGTGCACTGCACTTGGAGGTGCGGGAGAAGCTGCAGGGCCAGGACAGTGAGCGGGTACGCGCCTGGCAGCGGGGGGCCTTCCACCGGCTCGTGCTGGGTGGCTTCCGAGAGAGCAGGGCAGCCGAAGACGGCTTCCGCAAGGCCCAGAAGCCCTGGCTGAAGAGGCTGAAGGAGGTGAGCCTGAGAGGGATGGGCAGCAGAGGCCTGCCCCTTCCTGGGTCAGCCCGGGGCTACAGGGTGCCAGGGTGTGGCGTGCAGAGTACAGAGTGGTCCCTGTGTGTGCCAGGTCGAGGCTTCCAAGAAGAGCTACCACGCAGCCCGGAAGGAGGAGAAGACAGCTCAGACGCGGGAGAGCCACGCAAAGGCAGACAGTGCCATCTCCCAGGAGCAGCTTCGGAAGCTGCAGGAGCGGGTGGAACGCTGCTCCAAGGAGGCTGAGAAGGTATAGGCCATGGGGTAGGGCCAGCCTAGGACAGGGCTTCCTGACCCCCTTTCCAGTCCCCAGCCTCTAACTGCTCCCATCCTCACCTGCCACGTTCTCTCCAGACTGTCATTTATAGGAGGAACCTGAGAAAGATGGTACTTTACTCAGGGAAGAAACGGTGCAGTTTGGGGCGCTGGGATAATTTCAGCAGTTGAGGAGACCTTCCCAGCTCCTTTCCTTTCACCATGTCCCACCTGGGACAAGTTCTCATGTTGTGAGCTCTGCCAGAGTGTCCTTCCTCCAGCCTGGCATATCCAGATCCTCCCTGTTCTCTGAGGTGCTGCTCCATTTCCACCTCCTCCAGGAAGCCTTTTCTGATTTCTCCCACTGCTCCCCAGAGGCTGACCTTATCTCACTCTCCACCAGACTCCTGAAGCTCCTGTTCCTGAATGTCACCTCCCTTGTTAGGCTGCTGGGGTCCTAGCGGGCAGGAGCTGGGTTTTGGGACCCTGGTGGCTAGCTCGTGGCGGGTGCTCAGCAAATACTAGCAGAGTCCTGAGTGGAGGAAGGTCCTGTCCTCACCAGATTCCCTCCTCTCCCGCCCAGATGAAAACTCACTACGAGCAGACACTGGCAGAGCTGCATCGCTACACCCCGCGCTACATGGAGGACATGGAACAGGCCTTTGAGACCTGCCAGGCCGCTGAGCGCCAGCGGCTTCTCTTTTTTAAGGATATGCTGCTCACCTTACACCAGCACCTGGACCTCTCCAGCAGTGAGAGGTACGGCCTGCGGGGTGGGCGTGGAGATCAGACGTGATGCTGGGTCTCCTCCGTCTCCCCTGGGCTCTGGCTGAATGAGACTGAGGGCCACAGAGGCCCAGGGCTTCCCAGCTGAGGCTGTGCCTGGGGCTCAGGTTCCACGAGCTCCACCGAGACCTGCATCAGGGCATTGAGGCAGCCGGTGATGAAGAGGATCTGCGCTGGTGGCGCGGCACCCACGGGCCGGGCATGGCCATGAACTGGCCACAGTTCGAGGTGCGTGTTCCAGACAGGCGGGGGCTGGGAGGTGGAACGGGCTCCCGCTGGGTTCAGCCTGGACCTCAGGGCGGAGGCTGGGGCTTGGCATGAAGGAAGTGAAGGTGGTCTGGATGGCCCTGGTTGCCACCACAGCCTGCAGCCCAGCCTGACTCTAGGCACTGTGCCCATAGGAGTGGTCCTTGGACACACAGAGGACAATCAGCCGGAAGGAGAAGGGCGGCCAGAGCCCTGATGAGGTTACTCTGACCAGCATCGTGCCCACAAGAGATGGCGCCGCGCCCCCACCCCAGGCCCCAGGGTCCCCAGGGTGAGAGCCAGGATCTGCGCTGTGGGGAGGAAACAGCTCTGCCCCCTGCTCAGCACCCCCCCGCTCTGTCTCCTTCCTTCCATTCCCTTCACACACGAAGTGGGTTGAAAATTGATGCCAGGGACCTTAAGACCTACTCATGAGTTGTAATGAAGCCTGTTTTCATGGCGGTTTAGATTAGCCAGGCCTTTCCCACGTCCCCACTCATTTACTGCTCATGTCAACTCTGTGTGGCAGGAAGTGTGCCCGAGTCTCAGGCACGGGTGGCAGACTAGACTCAGACTAGAATCTTGTCGGTCTTCCCCACATGCCTCCCAGGGGAGGAGCCCTTGGCCCTGAGTCCTAGGCCTTCTTGCCCAGGGTGTCCCTTGGGCCCTGAGCCTGCCTCCTTGTCCTCCCCTCTCTAGCAGCAGGCAGGATGAGGAGTGGTCAGATGAGGAGAACCCCCGGAAGGCTGCGACTGGGGTCCGGGTGCGGGCACTCTATGACTACGCGGGCCAGGAGGCCGATGAGCTGAGCTTCCGAGCAGGTACCCTGCAGCCCCTTTCCTGGTCCTTTTCAGACTCTAGCTCCCCCCCCTCCCCCCCCGCCGCGCCCCTTTACAGCCTGAGCAGGAGGGTGGAAAGGGAAAGCTAGACACCTAGCTTTCAAGGGCCAGTTCTCTGATTCTCAAGGCTGCCCTGGGTGCAGCTTCCAGGAGTCAGTGTCTGCTCTGAGCCCTCACCTGCCTCACAAAGTCACCAGCTGGGGCCTGACTGCTGCATGTGGGGTGGGGGATGGGGGGCTGACTTTGACCTCCCTCTGCCTGAGCCAGGTCTCTTCCAGCTGGGTTCTCCCCCTGCCCCCTCCCCCTCAGTCCTTGACCCAGTTGTAGGGCTGGGGCTGGGCCAGGCCAGTGGCCAGTGACCAATCCCCCTTCCCGCAGGGGAGGAGCTGCTGAAGATGAGCGAGGAGGATGAGCAGGGCTGGTGCCAGGGCCAGCTGCAGAGTGGCCGGATTGGCCTGTACCCTGCCAACTATGTCGAGTGTGTGGGGGCCTGATCTGCCCTTACAACCCTTCTACACGTTTCTCCACCCTACCACCCCCTCAGTCAGAGCTCAGCTTGTCTGGGCAGCTGGACCTGAGGGCCCTGAACCATCCTGCCCCTGCTGCCCCTCTGTCCCTTGAGGAGAGAGGAAGTCTTGAGACTCTGGGAGCAGAGGGGCCTGCCTCTAGGAAGGGACTGGTAGGGAAGGGCCAACCAAGTCTCTACTGAGGGGAAGGTGGGGAGGTCAGGAGGTAACAAAAGGGCTCAGGGGTGCCTGGGCCTCCCCAGGAGTTGTGGACCGAGTTCCTGGTCTGTGTTTTGAACTTCCTGGGGGATGCTTGGGGTGAGTTTAGTTCTGGGCTAGCAGCACTCTTTTGTGGCTTCTAGTGTGTATTAAACTTTGAAGAAAAACAAAACACTATCGGGCTTGTGTGCTTCATTTTTGTTGCCCCCCGCCCCTCCGCTGCCAGGCCACCGAAGGCATCCGGAGCCAGGCACCGAAGGGAGGTCGTGGGCCTGCGGTATATTACGGGGGTGGTGGTTGGGCAAAGGTTGACGACGTGGTACCTGCTCTGGAGTTGGGATTCTAACCTGAGGCGAAAGGGACCCGAGGCGGGCTAGATGTGAGCCAACCGCGACTGGAGGCTGGGTACGGAGTTCTGAGCGGGGCGGGGGCCTAGTCAGTTTACCTTCCCTTTCAGGGCGGCGGGCCTACGAGTGCTTGGTAGGACTGTTAATCATCACTCACTCTTTGGGATCTGGCCGAGCCCAGGCCGGCTTCGCTGTCTCGCAGCCCACGCTGCTGAGAGATGGCTCCACCTTCTGGGGGAGACGGGACGTGCGGGCGACTCTGCTGCGCGGTTTGGGCCTGCGGGCGAGCCGTCGCCCCGCCCCGCCTGCGGATTGGCCCCGGCGCGGCGCGGCGTGGATTCGAGCGACCGCCGCGGAGCCCAGGCCGCTGATGGTTCGGCTCCAGCTCCGCTGGCAGCCCATTGGTCGGGATCCGGGCAAATCACCCCGCCCCTCGGCCGGCCGGCCCCCGCTGAGCCCCACCCGCTGACTCGCGTTCGAGGCCGCGGATTGGCCCGTGACGCGACCCGTCGCTCGCGCTGGTATCTGGGAAGGAGAGAAAATGGCGGCCGAGCCGAGTAAAACAGAGATCCAGACTCTTTTTAAGAGGCTTCGTGCAATTCCGACGAACAAGGTGTGTGAGTGGGAGGCGCTCAGGGCCCGGCACTGACCGAGAGGGACTCCCCTGGTTCCCTTGGGGCCCGAGGGAGGGAGAGGGACGGCCATGGGCTGTCTTCCTGGGGTGTCAGTGCCCGGCCTGGACTTGGGGCCCCTGACCATTCCCTCGTCGCCTTTTTCATGCAGGCCTGTTTTGACTGTGGCGCCAAGAATCCGAGTTGGGCCAGCATCACGTATGGTGTTTTCTTGTGCATTGACTGCTCCGGGGTACATCGCTCCCTGGGCGTCCATCTCAGCTTTATCAGGTAGGGTTTCCTCGCGGCAGCCGGTCGGGGCTGAGTGCTCAGCGGGGGAGAGTGGCTGCTTGAACTTGGATCGCCCAGAGTTCAGTGTTTGCCAACCTCTCGTGAGAGGGAACCGCCAGTGTGGGCCCCTTGCCACGTAGCCGGTTCGGCTCCGCATCTGGGTCAAAACTCCTTTCTTCCTGGCGATCAAAATTGACATTCCGAGCGTCAGTTTCAGGGAAGAGTTATCTGCATTGATCTTGTTGCTGATACATTGGAGCCAGACTGTGGCTGTCCTTAAGGGGAAAGCCGAGTCCAAGCCTGAGTGCTTGAGAATTCGACCTCCTTTTCCATCTGGAAAATAATTGGTACCCATTTTACTAGCTGGATGTAAAACAAGGCTTTCCTGGACAGGATAGAGTGGAGGAAACAGGGTGGTGGCTGATGAATATTTCCTGGGCGCCTGCTGCAGCCCGAGGCCAAATGACAGGTGTGGGTCTGCCAGGTAAGCGTCTGCTGGAACCTGCTGGTAGGTGACACGCAGCCCTTGCACACAGGTCCACAGAGTTGGATTCCAACTGGAACTGGTTCCAGCTGAGGTGTATGCAGGTCGGCGGGAATGCCAATGCGGTAAAGCTCCTTCTTACCATCCTACCGCCCCCATTCTTCTGCCTGGTGACTTCTTGAAGGTTCTCTCACTTTCAGTTAGGAGGAGTTTCTGGTCTGTGGCAACACTGTACACTGCTCTCTAAACTTGGAAATTTATCCCTGTTCTTCTCAAAGGGGCTTTGGATTCAAACTAAACTGGACAGACATTCTAGGGGCGAGGCCAAGGAAGTTGGGGCCTCCACAGTCATCACGGTCTTGGGGGCCTGGATGAAGGATGGGCAGAGTGGGTACAGCATGCTGTCCTCAGGCAAAGTTGAGTGAAGGCTGGGCTTCCATCATTCATCTCAGAGGTGCGAGGCTGTGGTTTTTGCAGGAGCTTCTGAGAAACTTGATGAAAAACTGCTGGTGTCAATAGGGTGTATCATCCTGTAGAAATAGTAACTGGGCTGTTAGGAGCGGCTGCCTCTTTTGCTCTGGGCAGAATCACCTGTAGCACGTTCTCTCCTCTTCTCTGCTCTCCAGACAGCTTTCTTCCGCCAACATGGATGCACAGCCAGTGACGCCAACACCAAATATAATAGCAGAGCTGCCCAGATGTACCGGGAAAAGATCCGGCAGCTGGGGAGTGCGGCCCTGGCTAGGCACGGCACTGATGTAAGTGCCTGTTCCCCGGGGCTTGGGACGTTGGGTGACTGGGAATATTCAGAACCTTGTTTCAAGGGTGTCTTCTCCTTTCTAGCTTTGGATAGACAATATGAGTAGTGCTCCCAGTCACTCCCCAGAGAAGAAGGACTCTGATTTCTTCTTGGAACACACTCAAGTGAGTGCCCGTGAGGAATGTTTTCATAGTTGTTCCTGACAGATGGAGTCCATTCACCTTGGTGTCATACCTCAGATGGGCAGTGTCCTGGGTCTCACAGCTGGGTAGACCCAGGTGTTCCCTTCTTCCCTCCTTAGGAACAGACCCCTCTAAACTGGGGTGCTGAGGAGAAGCTTCTTAAAGGCCCAGGAGCTCAAACATCTTTTCCTGAATTCTTCCCCTTTGAGAGAGGCACTGTGGTTGGGGGCATTGAAAGCCTTCCCTCCTCAGCAGCCCACCCTGGGAGATTTCCCCTCTGTTGGGTGCTAAAGTCAGACTCCATTTGAATCCCTGCTCCTCTGCTTAGCGTTTCTAGGGTGGTGGCAAAAACACCTAACCTGTCAAAACCTATCTTTCCGATGGGTAAGGTACCTACCTCAAAGATTGTTGTGATGGCACATGGTGATTATTGTTGATTGTTATTAAATTAGGGGAATGGGTTCTGGCTCTAAGTAAGTAGTGGAGGAGTGGATAGCAACTGTAATTTTAGTCACTACCCTCCAGTCTCCTTTCCTCGTGGGCTTGGAGTCGGGCTGTGTACCCACGAGGTATTTGGCACTTCTTGCCAGCAGGAATGGCTCACCAAGGCTTCTGTCATCTGGCCTTTTCAGCCCCCTGCCTGGAGTGCACCAGCTACTGATCCGTCTGAGACCCAGCAGCCAGCCCCATCTTCAGAGAGCAGTAGCCTGGCACGTGAGTGCAGCCCAGATTTCACCCATGGGCCCTGGTCCTGGCAAAGGACTTGGGGCTAAGAATGGGACACCTGGCCGAGGGGATGGGAGTGAGGGGTCTCCTACATCTCTGGGTGGGCGGGGATTCATTTCACTCCCTTAGAGGATGTGGTGGGCATTCCTTCTGTCTTTTGGTCGCCCCAGAAAGCTGAGGAAAGCCAGGGCCCCTACTGTTGTCCCGTCAGTTTCCTTAAGAGGAAGGTTTGAGCCTTACACCTAATTCCCACCATTGCATCCACAGACCCAGAGCACGGCCCCAACATGGACCTGCTTGGCACCTCACCCAAAGCCTCTCTGGGTCAGTATGCTGCTGGCAGCTGTGGGGTGCCTGGGAGAGGGTGGGCCTCGGGTTCTTTTCGGATCTGCTGCCTGGTCCTGTGGACCGAGGTCCCTGAAGACTGAGCATCTGATCTCCGGAGTGGGGCCTGGGATTGAAGTTGTGGCTACAACATTGGCTGCAAGGACTTTAGAGCAGACCCTTTGCATAGATGAACCTGGGTGGCTGGTGTTCCAGGCCTGGGGTCCGCCTCTGGGCGTGGGTTTGGGTTAGGCCTGCATGAGGCTGGGGGCTGAGGCAGGATTGGCCTGTCTGGTCCATTTTTTGGAATGGAGAGACAGCTCCGAGTTACTAGGTTAGAGGCAACATTGTCCTTTCTCAGCCAGTCACTGACCTCTCAGCTATGTCCTTCAGACTTAGTTCAGGGTGAACAATCCATTTGCTGACCTTGTTTATTCTTTTGGCCCTTGGGGTTGGGGCAGAAAGCCAGCAGCATGACCTTCAGACTGACCCTGCAAGGGGGCTGGCAGGGCCTGCTCTGGAGTAGGCTCTCTATATAGGCCTCTGGGCTTGGGAGGTATATGGAGGCTCTGGGGTGGGGCCCCCTGTTAGCCACAAGTCTGTTTCTCTCCAGAGTCCATGTATCTGTCACCTAAAGGGACTCTTCCTGCCAGAGGTAATAGCTGCTCGGGGAGCCCAGCCCCTCGCAAGCTGGCTCCCTGCTCTAGGTGTCGAGGCTGGTGTTTGGCACTGCCCCTGCCTGGCAGTCTTCGTGTTGGGTCAGGGACTTTGTCTCCAGTGCTTCTGGTCCAGATTCTGGTGTCTATCTGCTGTGAGTCATTAACCTCCCCTAACCTTGTCTGTCTTGGCTTGGACATCCTGACACCATTGGTGGAGCCGGGGCGGCAGCTTTGCCTTCCCTTGCCTGAAGCTGTTCTTCGTAGAAGCTCTTGCCAGGAAGCTGCATGCTGTGGACTGAGCTGTGTCTCTGACCTCCCTATTGTCTCTGCTTACACCCCATCTTCTTCCTCACACAGAACTGAAAACGTCCCTCATTGGCAAGAAGAAGCCAGCGGCAGCTAAGAAAGGGGTAGGTGGGGAGAGCAGTATGTCAGGGCGGTCAGGAGCTGGAGGCAGACTGCTTGGGTTCTCCCTTTGACCCAACCACTTACTGGCTGTATGACTCGGGCACCTTTTCTGTGAAAGAGCTGTCAGGACGCCGGTCTTCAGGGGGCTCCTGGGAGGAGCTGGTGAGATTGTACACATCCTGGGCGCTCTCCTCAGGCCCCGAGGCCTCTGCTGGAGTTGTGTGAGCCGCCTCGTGCCCGGCCCCACAGAACTACTGTTTTGTCCTTTCCACCATGCTGACTGGGCTCCTATTTTTTACCCTAAACTTTAAGGAACCCTTTCCTGTGGGTGTTTCCATGCCAGGGAGGGGACAGAGGACGTTGTGGTTGGCACATCTCGTCACATGATTCTCTTCCCAGCTGGGTGCCAAGAAAGGCCTAGGGGCCCAGAAGGTGAGCAGCCAGAGTTTCAGTGAGATTGAGCGGCAGGCACAGGTGGCAGAGAAGCTCCGTGAGCAGCAGGCGGCTGATGCCAAGAAGCAGGCTGAGGAGTCCATGTGAGTGTTTGCCGGAGGGGCCCCGGCTCCTGCAGGGTTGGGTGGGCAGCTGGGGCAGGTCAGTATGGGTGCCAGCCTCTGACACGTTTGTTCCATCTAAGGGTTGCCTCCATGCGTCTGGCCTACCAGGAGCTCCAGCTTGACCGTAAGAAGGAGGAGAAGAAGCTACAGAATCTGGAAGGGAAGAAGCGAGAGCAGGCAGAGAGGTTGGGCATGGGCTTGGTGTCCCGAAGGTGAGGCCCAGCTGCGGGGTGGGGCAGGAAAATGCCACTGTTCTCCTGGGGACCACTGCAGCTTCTTCCTAGCAGTTTGGGCTTCTAGACTTAGTCTTCCTCTAAGGCTGAATACATGACCTTGTTTATTGTCCTAAAGGGCCTGGCACAGTGCTTGGCACATAGTAGGTTTGTGCTCAATAAGTATTTGTTGAACGAATGAAACACAGGATCAGGTATTCTTTTGCTGTGTCCAAGAGGACTAGCGTGGTGTTTTTTTTCTTTTTTCCCCCCCTTTTTTTTTGTCTTTTTGCTTTATCTAGGGCCGCACCCATGGCATATGGAGGTTCCCAGGCTAGGGGTCTAACAGGAGCTGTAGCTGCGGGCATACGCCACAGCCACAGCAACGTGGGATCCGAGCCGTGTCTGTAACCTACACCACAGCTCTCGGCAACGCCAGATCCTTAACCCACTGAGCAAGGCCAGGGATCGAACCCGCAACCTCATGGTTCCTAGTCAGATTCGTTAACCACTGAGCCACGACTGGAACTCCTCTTTTTTTCTTTTTTGACCATGCCTGTGGCATGGAAAAGTTCTTGGGCCAGGGATCGAACAAACCTGTGTCATGACAATGCTGGATCCTTAACCTGCTAGGCCACCAGGAACTCCTTAGGGTGGTGTTTCTTTCTTTCTTTCTTTTTTTTTTTTTAGGGACCGCACCCTCGGCATATGGAGGTTCCCAGGCTAGCGGCTGAATCAGATTCCCTTTGGTTGGGTGGTACCCTTCCTGTTTTCAGGACCACTGAGTTTGTGTTGCTGTGGTTTTCTTAAAAAACAAAAAGAAGGGCTGCACACCAGTTCTCTTGTGCATTTTGTTTGCTTTACATTGAGTTAACATCTAGAGATTTCAGTAATACTAATTTTTTTTCTTTTTTTGCTTTTTATGGCCGCACCCGTGGCCTATGGAGGTTCCCAGGCTAGGGCTTGAATCGGAGCTACAGCTGCCAGCCCAAGCTACAGCCATAGCCATACCAGATCCGAGCCGTGTCTGTGACCTACACCCCAACTCATGGCAACGCCGGATCCTTAACCCACTGAGCAAGGCTGGGGATTGAACCCGCAACCTCATGATTCCTAGTTGGATTTGTTAACTGCTATGTCACAACGGAACTCCCTAGATTTTTTTTTTTTTTCTCTCTCTCTTAAAAACCAGAGTATTTGGCAGTGCCAGGGTGAGTGGTCCTGGCTGCAGTGAGCTTGTGCTAAGTGGTGGCTGCTCCTTTCCAGGGACGTGAGTTCTGCCAATGGCCTCATTTACTCGAGTACAACGTCCTATGCAGGAGGTGTTGTTACCCCTTTTTAGAAATGAGAGAATTGAGACTCAAGGCAATTAAGCAACTTGCCTGAATCCCCAAAATCTAGTTGCCAGTACAACTAGATTTTGAACATAGAACTGCTTGGTTCCGTCTTCAGTATTTGTATCTTCTCGGAAAGAAGATAACGCTGAGTATTTATACATGTGCCAGCTGGATTTAAGTTATCCCCTTTTAGTCTGTACTACTAGTATAACCTACAGCTAATCAGGGAAATAAAATTTTAATCCCCAGAGGACTTTAGGTCTCTTCCCCTTTCCTCTTCTGGTCATAGGAATTACTTACTGGGCTAAAGGGTACATTTAAAGCTGTTTTTTGTTTTTGTTTTTTCTTTTTTGTATTTTAGTAGAATCCTTTAAACCCAGCCCACCTGGGAGTTCCCGTTTTGGCTCATTGGTAATGAATCTGACTAGGATCCATGAGGATGTGGGTGCAGTCCCTGGCCTCGTTCAGTGGGTAAAGGATCTGGTATTGCCATGAATTGTGGTGTAGGTCGCAGTTGTGGCTTGGATCCTGTGTTGTTGTGGCTGTGCTGTAGGCCAGCAGCTGCAGCTCCAATTTGATCTCTAACCCGGGAACTTCCATATGCCTAAAAAGCAAAAAAAAAAAAAAACAAAAAACAAAAACCCAGTCCACCTTATTTAAAACTTTGTTGCAAAATATTCACTTCTTGGAGTTCTGCCAGCCAAAACCTATAAATATTTTTGAATGAATTTACATAAAAATAATCCTTGAACTGCCTCTGTGGAGCTTGACATGGGAGGAGAGAAAAGCATCATGAGTTGGTCCTACCTGCTAAATTCAATGCCTCTTCTCACTGGGAAACCAAATAGCCTAAGACCAGATTCTACTTTTTTTGTTTTTGGCCGTGACCCGTCGCGGCTTGATGTGGGATCTCAGTTTCCAGGCCAGGGATTGAACTCCAGCTGCAGTGGTGAAGGCACTGAGTCCTGACGACTAGGCCACCAGGAAACGCAAAATGCTTTCTTCTTTAAAAAAAAAAAAAAGGTGGGATAATTAGGAACTCATCCTTTGGAAGTTCCTGGTGGCCTGGCAGTTTAGGATCTGGCGTTGTCACTGCAATGGCTTGGGTCACTACCATGGCATGGGTTTGATCCTTGGCTCAGGAGCTTCTGCTTGCCATGAGTGTGGCCAAAAAAAAAAAAAAAAACTCATTCTTTGATGCATTTGAACTTATTCTGATTCTGGGCCACTTTTTATCTTTTCATTTTTGTTTGTGTGTGTCAGTAGGGGTGAAGGATATAGCTCATGGTGTGCAAGTTGAGAACAGAAAACACTATTACCTGGTACACATTATTGTTAAAATTACAACAGGGCCACCCTCCTTTGAGAAAACACAGCTGCTGTGTGGACAGGTGAGGTGTGCTGTCCAGTTCAGCACAGTTCCCAGCACACTCCCTGCTGGGTCTCGCCCAGCCCTGGGCCCAGGTCGGGGAAGAAGGTTCTGGCTGGTGCCCTGTAAAGGAGAACTCAGGTTTCTGCCAGCAGCTGGGCGCCTTGTCTTGTGCGGTGACACTGACGCTCACTCCTGCCCTCCTGTCCCGGCTCTGCTTTGCTCCGTAGCTCTGTTTCCCACTCGGTGCTGTCTGAGATGCAGGTGATCGAGCAGGAAACCCCAGTGAGTGCAAAATCCTCCCGCTCGCAGCTGGACTTGTTCGATGACGTTGGTACTTTCGCCTCTGGACCCCCAAAGTAAGGCTGTTGTTGGGGTGCAGACTTGGCCACCGTGTTCCTCATCGAGATTCTCTGAGCCACTCTACCGTCTCCCTAGGTACAAGGACAACCCCTTTTCCCTGGGGGAGAGTTTTGGTTCCCGCTGGGATACAGATGCTGCCTGGGGTATGGATAGGATGGAGGAGAAGGAGCCAGAAGTGACCATCTCAAGCATCCGGCCCATTTCAGAAAGGTGGGTTTCTCTAGGGCAGTGCCGTCCAGTAGGACTCTGTGATGGGGCCATGTTCCCATCTGGTGTTAACTGAGGAAATCAGTGTTTAGTTTAAATAGCCAATGTGGGAGTTCCCATCGCGGCGCAGTGGAAATGAATCTGACTAAGAACGATGAGGTTGCGGGTTCGATCCCTGGCCTTGCTCAGTGGGTTAAGGAGGTGGCGTTGCCGTGAGCTGTGGTGTGGGTTGCAGACACGGCTCGGATCTGGCGTTGCTGCAGCTGTGGTGTAGGCTGGCAGCTATAGCTCTGATTGGAGCCCTAGCCTGGGAACCTCCACATGCCGTGAGTGCAGCCCTAAAAAGCAAAAAACAAACAAAAAAACCCCAAATATCCACATGTGGCTAGTGGCTCCCGGATTAGAGAGTATAGAAATCAGGCTTTGGTTTGAGCTGTGCGCTGCTGTCACAGAAGGCCTGGTAGCCTCTTTTACTTGAGGGTCATTTCTTTGGCGGGAAGGACCTAAATTTATGCTTCGATTCTGATCTCCCAAGGATTGTGTATCTCTGGCCCTCATCTAGTAATTTGTAAAAAGCATATTCCATGTTAATCTGGGTAATGCTTAACTGATAAATTATCTGTAAATAATCCATTTGTAAAATGGGGACATAAGTAATGATTTCACAGGGCTGCCTGAAGGACTAAATGTAATGAAACATAAAATACCTAGCTGTGTCTGTGTGTCTGTGCTAGGTGGGACTGATCATATACCTTTTCATCCACCCTGGGGTGCTTTTGAGAGTAAAGAGGTGGTAATAATTATTCCAGGAGAGTAGGTCTAAATCCAGGCAAACCGAGGCATCTGATCACCCTAGTGGGTTGGGGAGAAGCCTAGGCCTTTCCAAGCCCTGTTTCCATGCTGCCCAGTAGAGGTAACATAAGCCCTCTGTGCCTTGGCTTCAGCCTGGAGAAACGAGGGCCTCTGAGTCCCAGAGCCGCAGTAGGCGGGGCCCCGGTGAGCATCCCCAGGAGGTGCTTTTTGTCCTCCGCTAGTAACGGGATAGTAATACTGGAGTGATACTGTTCCCCGAGAGCAGTGGGAAGAGGTGGAGCTGTTGTTCCGTATTCACCTCTCAGAGTCACAAACCGGAGGGAAATGGAAAGCCGGAGCTCAGGCCTCGAATCGAGTGAGGCGCGTCAGAAATTTGCAGGAGCCAAAGCCATCTCGTCTGACATGTTCTTTGGGCGGGAGGTGGATTCTGAGGTAAGAAAGAAAAGTTGTCCACCCCGAGTCTGGAGGCAGCAGATGGAAGCAGAGCTGTGTCCCTACTGTTGTGGGCTTTAGCACCAGTGTGCCTAGACCTGCTGAGTTCTTGGGCCCTTGGCCCAGAGGTCCCCAGGCCTTGCCTTTTCTTCACCACAGTATGAAGCCAGATCTCGGCTACAGCAGCTCTCAGGCAGTAGTGCCATCAGCTCTTCAGACCTCTTTGGGGACATGGACGGAGCTCATGGAGCAGGTAGGGCCTTGGCGCTGTGGCAGGCACCTAGCGAGGCCTGTGAGCAGAGCCGCAGGGCCCTCTCGGTGGGAGGGGCTTCCTACCAGGCTCCGGGTCACCCCTTCCCTTGCTTTTCCAGGTAGCGTATCTCTGGGGAACGTGCTGCCCACGGCTGACATTGCCCAGTTTAAGCAGGGTGTCAAGTCTGTGGCTGGAAAGATGGCCGTGCTGGCCAATGGTGTGATGAATTCTTTGCAGGTGAGAACACGGCTACTAGACCTGGGGTGGGGGAGCTGAAGAATAGTGCTTAGAAGTTGGCCTTTTCCACCGCATCCGTAGCTACAGGGCAGCACTTAGCCCGACAGAGCCTGCTCTTTTCCTGAAGGGGCAACTTCCTTCCTTTGAGCTTGGTGCCGGGGCTGGGCCTCTCCCTAAGACGGCGGCGCTGTGTCTGCACTGTTTCTCCTCCCTCCCCAGCTTCTGTGAGGTCAGGCAGGCCTTCCCCCTTGGGATCTGGCCACAACCCTTTACTGGGTCATAGTAAAATAGAAAACCACCTCTGCCACGGTGAGGTTCCTGCGCCTGCCCCTCCCCCAGTACCCTCGTCCCCTGGGGTGTGTAGGGGGAGGGCTGACGCTGGGAAGCTGCTGCAGGTTAGAGACTCTGACTTTGTTTTTTCTTCCCCCACCTCTAGGATCGATATGGTTCCTAGTGATCCAAGGTCCACGGCTCAGACGTACGGTGTCGACAGCAGCAAAAAACCTCATGATTCCTAGGCCCGGGATGCTTGCCTCGTGGAAGCTGGGCAGGAATGGTTCCTTTTTACAGGTGGTGTATGAGTGGGGTGGCCTTGGAGGATCTCGGGTGAGGGCTGGGCAGTACCAGCCCCTGACCTCTGCCTGGAGACTGAGCCCTTATTCTCCTCCCTCACACCCCCACCCCTGCGTGCGGGGTTATCGTTCTTCCACTCCTGCCCCGACGCTGCTGCTCGCCTGTCCTGCTGCGCTGGGAGTGAGGGGAGGGAGTCCCCTCAGGATGGCTTATTCTGGGTCTAGCCCTTCGCGGAATCGGGACAGTATAAGGCTTTTTGCCGGCTCTCGGATCCTTCCAGGTCGTCTGGGGTTTGGCCTCCGTCCTCTGGAACCACTGGGGAGGTAGAAGGAGTTCCGCTGTGGACCGGCCCCCGGGGGGAGGCCCTGGACTTGCTGCTGCCGTTGCTGCTCCAGGAGAGGGCAGGGAGGGAAGGACCTTCGTCTAGACCTTACTAAGGGCTAGAAACTTCACCTGGTACCTAAAAGGGTCTGACCGAAGGCCCACGTGGTCTCCTCCTGTCCCACTGACCCTTGTTACAGTGACCACTTGGAGCGTTACCTCTCCTCCTGGGTGTCTCCGAGTCCTCCCTTACCATCCATCGTGGACCACAGAACCCTCTCCCCTCCTGAGCCTCTGTCCCTTCTTCCCCTGCGTGGTGCCCCGTGCTCTGTTCTGGACGTTGTGAGCATAATGCTGGCCGGGGCAGCAGAGGACGTGAGGGACAGAAACAGGCTCCTGGGGCTCAGCTTTCTTCCACGGCATCATCTTGGTCTTAGGGGGCCCTGGACGGCACCCCACACCTGAGAGCCTGAGGTGCCTCCAGAGCTGCAGGTCTCCCCCTGGGCCATGCACTGTGTCATCCTTGGTGCCGGCTTCCCCTGCCGTGCCGGCAGCCTGGACCCGCCCCTCCCCTAGTGGGCCTAGGATTGGGCTCCCAAGCAGCGCAGACCACTGTCCCCACCACCCCTCCCTTGAAGGGATGTGACTTTCTTTCTGGACTGTTTGTATTGAAACAAAGTGGTGTCAAATAAAGCCTTGACGGGGCCCTGGGCCTCCGCTGGTCTGAGTGTAGTAGTGTCCTCTCTGGATGCTGCCTCCCTGCCCAGTGCAGGCCCCTCGCTTCACTCTCTGGGCTCCCACCGATACAGGCAGGGCGTCGGTGCCGAAGCTGAGGGCACTGTCTCCGGGGCCTCCGGCTTGTCTCTTCTCTGAAAGCCAAAGGCCCCTGGCTCCTCGGCCCTGTGCTGCCGCGAGGTCCGGTGCAGCCTCGACCTCACCACCCTGTTGCACGTGGAGGAAAGAGCGGGTGTTAGTTGGCCCTTTAACTCATGCACCGAGCCGTATGGCTGTGGGCAAGGCGAGCAGCTTCAGCAGCCGCATCCGCCCCTCATCCCAACGGTAGGCTTGGCTGGGGATGAGTGTCTCAGTGGAGTTTAAATATGAAAACCCACAGACAGTAATGGAACCCTTTTAAATCTTATGAATCCAGGAAGAAAGTGTGTATGTATGTGTGTGTATAAACTCCTGGCTTGGGGCTCCTGGAACATCTCTGTGCCACCTTAAGAGTCTTTGGGGTAGAGTTGTAAACCACTGGCCTGGGAGATTAGAAATGATGAGTTGGGGGACCCATGGGGCTCTAAGCCAGTGATTTCCAGAGCGTGGATCTGGTATTCCCAGGTGTGGGGGCATGGGAATGTTCATAAAGCAGATTTCTCTGCCCCCCGCCCCAAGCTGGAGCTTGTCATTGTAAACCTGATGCGTGCCAGGGTTTTCAGCTGCTCTCTATTGGCTGGAGGCTGGAGGTGACTGGGTCTGAGCGCTCACCACAGGGCCTGGAACTGCCAGCCCTGGCCTGGTGCTGCGGCGCTGGTCTGGGCAGGATGAGCCCAGGAAAACGGGTGTGCCCAGCGGCTCAGGGGAAGCAGGTCGCTCTGCTTGGGGCCCCGGGAGCACTTGCCTTTCTGGAGGATCCCTGCCCAGTTCAGGAAGTTGAAGACCCTGCCTCACCTCCCTCCGGTCTTGGGAGGAAGCTGGTACCCCTTGTCCTGTCTCGTTCACAGCTGCTGCACCCCTACTGCCCTAACCCTGAGTGGGTGCTTGGAAAATGTTCAATGAAACTCTGGCTGGAAGACTCTGCGGTGCTAATAACCCTCTGTGGCCAGAGTCTCTCAGGTTATGGGAATCTGGCCTTGAACCATCTGAGCTTGTTTCCTCAAGGTCCATTCCATCTGTGAGCTCCTTTCCCTTGAGAGGTCAAGGCTGTGTACAGGATGTAAGCCCTCTTTGTTCATTATCTGAGGCAGGTGTCCAGGCTTGAGTGGTCCTCTGGCCTCTAGTTCCCAGTCCTGCCAGAAAAAGCTGGGACTCGGCACTGAAAACGCAAACTTGCCCCTTCCCTTCACCCCCTCAGACTAGTGGCTTTAGACTCACCACTTACCAGACACAAGGGACTTTATTCGTTTCACATATTGAACTATTAGACACAGGCGACCTGAAGCAGTTTTTGAAATTGTCTTCTTGCCCACCCTCCTCCATCTTATGGCTGGTGGCTGTTACTCCAGCAGAAAAGAAGGCCACCACTGCTGTGTCCTAATACCTGCATCACTGGGTGCCGCCCTTGACCACGCAGCGTCCTGCACGGTCTCCTTGGAGTTACTCAGAGGAGACGACCCTTACACAGGGATGACCGTCAAAAGGCTGGGCCACGTCACCATTCTGTTGGCCTCAGCTCAGTCTGCTGTCAGTGTGCGGCCGGTGAAAGGCTGACAGGGCCAGGGGAGGAGCCTGTTAACTTAGGGTCCCTGCTCAGCCTGGCTGATGATCAGAACCCCTCTGGCGGGTCCCTGGGCTGGGGCCATTACTTGGCCTTTGACCAGCAGAGGGCAGCATGGCCCAGGGCTGGGAGAGGAGGCTGCGGGAGTCCCAAGGGCTGTGGGGGGAGCAGGGTACTGGGTGTGGGAGACAAGACCCTTCAGATTCCTCAAGTCTCAGACTCATCTGTCTCTTCAGTGGAGCCATCGCTCTCTGCATCCACTTTGCGGGCGTGATGGAGGGGTCTCCAGGGGGAGCCAACCCGGGGAGGGGGCCGGGAAGGCAGGCAGCTGGCCTCTGGACCGGCAGTGACTGAGTTGACCAGGCCTGGAATCTGCACCAGCCTGAAGGAGGGAAGAAGCCCAGGGGGCAGGGAGGTGCCTCCAGTCCGGAGACCAGGACCTCCGCACTCACTCTTTTTTTTTTTTTTTTGCCTTTTGTCATTTTAGGGCCACACCTGCGGCATGTGGAGGTTCCCAGGCTAGGGGTCTAATCGGAGCTGTGGCCACTGGCCTGCGCCGCAGCCACAGCAACGCAGGATCCGAGCCGCGTCTGCAACCTACACCACAGCTCACGGCAACGCCGGATCGTCAACCCACTGAGCAAGGGCAGGGATCGAACCCGCAACCTCATGGTTCCTAGTTGGATTCGTTAACCACTGAGCCACAGCGGGAACTCCCGCACTCACTCTTGAATGAGGATGAAACCATGGGCAGGGTTCCCAAAGGACTCAAAGAGTGGATACCTCAGGCCTCTGCTGGC
>PVHT021183666.1:4782320-4808906 GCA_004024745.2 Catagonus wagneri
AAAAAAAAAAAAAAAAATTCCAGTTGGGGAGTTCCCGTCGTGGCTCAGTGGTTAACGAATCCGACTAGGAACCATGAGGTTGCGGGTTCGATCTCTGGCCTTGCTCAGTGGGTTAAGGATCTGGTGTTGCCGTGAGCTGTGGTGTAGGTTGCAGACGCGGCTCGGATCCCGCATTTCTGTGGCTGTGGCGAAGGCCAGCGGCTACAGCTCCGATTAGATCCATAGCCTGGGAACCTCCATATACTGCGGGAGCGGCCCTAGAAAAGTCAAAAAGACAAAAAAAAAAAAAAAATTCCAGTTGGATAAAAATTTAAGGCCAGATGGGAAGAAGCAATGTGGCCAATGACCACAGGAGGGCGCCCCAACCCCTCCCTCAGAGGCTCCCGGGACGAAGCACTGAGCCGTAGGCCAAGTAGCTACAGTGTTTCTCCTCATCTGAGGAGAACTCAGGCAGGCAAAAAGGAAAAGAAAGGGCACAAAGCCTAGATTCTGAAATCTGGATGCGGAGGGAGAGGTGAGAGTGGTACAGAGAGGGCAGGTAGAGGGGGATGGGGTAACAGAGACACCCAAACTGGAAGGAAGAGGGGGCTCTCCCAGAGCCCCAGGGAGGAAGAGCCATGGGCACCACAAAGTCAGTCCTTCCCAGGCTCAGCAGGGAAGGAAAAGGCCCCAGAGGAGAGAAAGCAGTGACTGTTCCTTTCTGCCCTACTCCCAGGACAGCTAAGAACCCAAATGGCCTGAAGTTAATTACTAGGGAGGAGTGCTGGGCTGGGAACATCCCCAAGCAGGAAACCACCAAGGGGAACCAGAGCCTTTGAAGATGTTACTTGGCTCCTCTCGTTTATCATTAACCTGGGACCCAGTGCTCCTGTTTATAGCACTTACTTCCATTTTCTAGTTTTCTCTTTCCTATTTATTCATTTATTTTATACACACGGTCCCTGACTGAATGATGGTTTGACTTAGGTTTTTTGTCTTTATAACAACATTAAAGTGATATGAATTCGGTAGGAATCATACTTTGAATTTTGAATCTTTTTACTCAATGAATTTTACTGCATTTATAGTTGTATGCACAATGATCATCACAACCAGATTTTATAGCGTTTCCATCCCAAACCTCCAACACATCCCCCCACCCCCCACCCTGTCTCGTTTGGAAACTAAGTTTTTTAAAGTCTTTGAGTCAGCATCTGTTCTGCAAAGAAGTTCATTGTGTCCTTTTTTTTTGTCTTTTTGCCTTATCTAGGGCCACACCCACGGCGTATGGAGGTTCCCAGGCTAGGGGTCTAACAGGAGCTGTAGCTGCTGGCCTTCACCACAGCCACAGCAACGCGGGATCCAAGCTGCGTCTGCAACATACGCCACAGCTCACAGCAACGCTGGATCCTTAACCCACTTAGTGATGTCAGGGATCGAACCTGCAACCTCATGGTTCCTAGTTGAATTCATTTCTGCTGTGCCATGACGGGAACTCCAATTGTGTCCTTTTTTTAGATCCCACATGTAAATGATAGCATTTGATGTTGGTGTCTCACTGTCTGACTGACTTCACTTAGCATGATCATTTCTAGGTCCATCCATGTTGCTGCAAATGCCATTATTTCTTTCATTTTAATGCCTGAGTAATATTCCATTGTGTACATGTACCACATCTTTTTTTTGTCTTTTTGCCTTATCTAGGGCCACACCCACAGCATATGGAGGTTCCCAGGCTAGGGGTCTAACAGGAGCTGTAGCTGCCGGCCTTCGTCACAGCCATAGCAACACGGGATCCGAGCCGTGTCTGCAACCTACACCACAGCTCACAGCAACGCCGGATCCTTAACCCACTGAGCGAGACCAGGGATTGAACCCTCAAACTTTTTTTTTTTTTGCCTTTTGTCATTTTATGGCCACACCTGCGGCATGTGGAGGTTCCCAGGCTAGGGGTCTAATCGGAGCTGTGGCCACTGGCCTGCGCCACAGCCACAGCAACACAGGATCCGAGCCACGTCTGCAACCTACACCACAGCTCACGGCAACGCCGGATCCTTAACCCACTGAGCAAGGCCAGGGATCGAACCCACAACCTCATGGTTCCTAGTTGGATTCGTTAACCACTGAGCCACGACAGGAACTCCTGTACCACATCTTCTTTATCCACTCCTCTGTCGATGGACATTTAGGTTGTTTCCATGTCCTGGCTTATTGTATATGGTGCTGCAATAAACACTGGAGTACATGCATATTTTCAAGTCATGGTTTTCTCTGGATAGATGCCCAGGAGTGGGATGGCTGAATCAAATGGTAATTCTATTTTTAGTTTTCTGAGGAATCTCCATGCTGTTTTCCACAGTGGTTGCACCAATTTACATTCCCACCAACAGTGTAATAGGGTTCCCTTACACCCTCTCCAGCATTTAATTGTATGTAGACTTTCTGATGATGGCCATTCTGGCCTGTGTAAGGTGGTGCCTCAAGGTGGATGCTGAACATCTTTTCATGTGTTTTTTAGCCATCTGTATGTGTTTTTTGGAGAAGTGTCTTTTTAGATGGGGTTGGTTTTTTTTGGTATTGAGCTGCAGAAGTGAATATTGAATCTGAACATTGCAATTTCCTTATGGCTCAGTTGGTTAAGGATCCAGCCTTGTCACTGTCCTGGCTCAGGTTCAGTCCCTGGCCAGGGAACTTCCACATGCCACAGGCTTGGCCAGGAAAAAAAAAAAGGTAACCTTGATCTTTTCCTGGCCTCCTGGCCTAGCCGTCACAGTGCACACTCTCTTGTGATGCTGGGCAGCTGCAGCTCCCACTCAGTCATGTGATCGTGAGGGTAAACACAGGCAGCCATTCTGTTTTTCACTTTCAGTACAACGACCAATTATATGAGATACTCAACACTTTATTATAAAATCAGCTTTATGTTAGATGATTTTGCCTACCTAAGTGTTCTGAGCACACTTAGAACACTAAACTATGGCTAAACTATGATCTTTGGTAGGTTAGGTGTATTAACAGCATTTCTGACTTATGATATTTTCAATTTACAATAGGCTTATCAGGACGTAAGCCCTTTTTAAGTCGAGGAAGATCTGTATTGCATTATAATTCAAATATCATAAAATTCACCCTTTAAAAGTGTTTTTTTTAGGAGTTCCTGTTGTGGCCCAGTGGTTAATGAATCCGACTAGGAACGATGAAGTTGCAGGTTCGATCCCTGACCTTGCTCAGTGGGTTAAGGATCTGGCGTTACTGTGAGCTGTGGTGTAGGTCACAGACGTGGCTTGGATCCCGCGTTGCCGTGGCTGTGGTGTAGGCCAGCAGCTGTGGCTCCCATTAGACCCCTAGCCTGGGAACCTACATATGCCGCGGGTGTGGCCCTAGATAAGACAACAAAAAAGTGCTTATTTTAGTATATTCACAAAATTGTGCAATCACCACCACTGTCTAATTCCAGAAATTGTAATTCTTGCTAATCAGCATGCTCCTGAGACAGGCCCTGCCACACCAGGGCTTCCAAGCCAATTGCCATAAGCATCTTCCATTCCCAGCCACAGACAGCTGTGAACCGGGCCCACCCTTCCAGCTTAAGAACTGGCCTGCAGCTTTCTATCAGGAGCAGTTCTTGACTATGAACATTAACGCCTTCTTTTTTCCTTTTTCCTTCTTTCTTTTTTTATTTTTTTTTGGTTGCGCCTGCAGCATACAAAAGTCCCCAAGCCAGGGACTGAACCTGGGCCACAGCAGTAACCCAAGCCACAGCAGTGATAAGGCTGAGTCCTTGACTGCTCAGCCACCAGGGAATTCCATCACCCTCTTTTAAGATGGGTAGCCAGGGACGAGTGAAGGCACAGCCATCAAAGGGCAGGAGACCCATTCTGTGGGAGCAGGGCAGCCCTGCATGTGCTCTGGTTTTGACCCCCACTCCTTGGTGGGCTGAGACTAACTGGTGAGGAGGGACGAGCAGGCTAGTTGGGGGAAGCAGATGGTGGCAGGGGCTTTCTTTCTAAGGGACAAGTGGCCATGGCCGGATCGCAGCAGCACATGTGCCTAGGATCAGAGGTTTTCTTGACTGCAAGCAGTGACACTGGCTGTAGAAAAGCCAGTTGGATCTCAGCTGTCATTAACCTAGCAATACTTCCCTGCTCAGACAGAAACCCAGGAGTCCTTCCTCCTGACATCCCAGAGACTGCCTCCCTTGCCTGCCCCACATCAGTCAGTCACCACGTCCTTTCAATCCCATTCTGGACATTTTTCTTGAATTTACTTCTTTCTGCTTCCTGAGCCCCATCTGATGCCCACCTCTACCTCTTTTTCCTGGACAACTAAACAACACTCTTGCCTCTTTGAGTGTCCATAGTGTAGGCAGAAAAACCTTTTAAAAAATGCGAATTTAGGAGTTCCCGTCGTGGCTCAGTGGTTAATGAATCCGACTAGGAACCACGAGGTTGCGGGTTCGATCCCTGGCCTTGCTCAGTGGGTTAAGGATCCGGCGTTGCCGTGAGCTGTGGTGTAGGTTGCAGACGCAGCTCGAATCCCGTGTTGCTGTGGCTGTGGCGAAGGCCGGCAGCTACAGCTCCTGTTAGACCCCTAGCCTGGGAACCTCCATATGCCATGGGTGTGGCCCTAGATAAGGCAAAGAGACAAAAAAAAACAAAAACAAAAACAAAAACCGAAACCAGAAAACGAATTTGGCCATTTTACACCTCTGCTTAAAATCCTTCACGGGCTTCCCACAGCCTCAGAGCTGTCTCCCATCCTTATCCTGCCTTAGGAGCCTGCATGACGTGCCCCCTGCCTCTGCTCACCTCTCTAGACTCACTGGAGGCCACAGGCAGGGTTCCTCACTATAGTCCAGCCACAGATCCTTCAGTTCTTCCTCCCTCCTGCCCCTCAGACAAGCCACCCCGCCCACTGCAACGCTTCTGCCCCCATTGTCCTCTCCCCGCCCGCCTGACTGATGCCCGCTAGCTCTTCAGGGAGCAGCCAGAGCACCTCTTTGGAAGGCCCTCCCCGTCCCAAGCGAGGGTAGGCCCCCCTGCTCAGGCTTCTGCAGTTCTCTGTGGCCTCCTCACACAGTTCTGTCTGTCTTTGCCCCAGACTAGAAGATACATCGAGTGACACACCACTGTCTCCCTGCATGTGGCCTGATTCAGGCGCCAGCGTGGTGCAGGGCACACAGTAAGCACTTGGTAAACACTTGTCGAATGAAGGAAAGCATGAACACATGACTGAGACAGGTCAACAGTAGCCTTTGATTTTCCCCTGGCAAGGTGATCTGGACTCAACATTCAGCTCTGGACAGTCCATTTGAGAGAATCAACCAGACTCACAGAATAGGGGGTCAGGATACAGAGCCTGCAAACCAGGATATCAGGCAAATGACCGCCTTTAGACCCTTTAGCCTGGAAGAGAGGAGGAAGGAGGCCAAGGCCTGACTGTGGGAGGGCTGTCCCTGAGGAAGATGTCGCAGAGATCTAGAGTGAGGCTCTAGATGGCTTTTTCAAGATGCCCAGCTCTGGGATGACTGCTGCTCTGTGAAGCAGTGAGCTGCTTGCTGCTGGAGACATTCAAGCAGAATACGTCCCCAAAGTCTAAAAGAGCTGTTTCTAGCTCTGACAGAGTGTCATCCTAAAGGCAGACAGAACAAACGGCTTCTCCTGTTAATCTGGTTTTAGAGGGGACAAGTTTGCTGTTCAGAGGACTGTGGCTGCAGAAAAGTCTGAAAAACTTACAAAAAGGTGCTTTTAGAAACATCACATGCTGCACTGTCCATCTCCAAACTTTCTGAGCATTTGGCATGAGAGTCTTGGCAAAACTGTGGAGAAAGGTCTGCCTTTGCTTTTGGTGACAGGGACACCCCCAAGCTGTAGGCCCTGCAACCTACCGATGGCTCCCTCACCCTGAACTCCGACTTGCTCCCCCACCCCCACCCCCCAGGGCTCAAGACGAGTTTCTTGAAGACAAGGTCATCCGCATGTGCCATTTTCCAGTTGATGGCAGTTGGCTCAACACCTCTTCCTGCCAGAGGCCTTCTGCGAATGTGCCAGCCGCTTCTGACACCTGGAGGAGACGGCTGGCCCTGCTTTGAAGTGGAGCCAGCAGCGAGCTGCTGCCAACGGGAGTCTGTACAAATCCATTGGATCATGGAGGGATCCTTGCAGGCCAGGCCTTGGGGCTTGAGAGAGGGCCTGGGGGGGGGAGGGTAAAGGCCTGGGGAGGGGGAGAGTTCAGGCTGGCTCCCAGCAGAACCAGCTGGAGGGTGGAGCCCAGGGCAGCAATGGGAATGGAGAAGGAGCACTTGGCCCAATCTGAGCTAATCCCGAGGGAGCTGGCTGTTCTCTCCCCCGGTGCTGACTTCCAACAGCTGGGTTAGGCTGGCTGGCTGGGAGGTAAGTGGGTGCCAAGGAAGCAACAGCTTTCAGCCTGAACCTACTGACTTGCCAACTTCCTGTTTACCCTTAAGGGTCAATCTGTGGTCTAGTGGCACAAGCTGGACACGTTTTTCTTTTTTTTTTTTGGCAGTTCTAGGCAAGCAACCTGGGATCAAAGCCTAGCTCCAGCACTCACTGGCCAAGTTACCTTTTTCTTGGGCAAGTTATGTTTTCTTTCCGAGTTTCAGTTTCCTCATCTGTAAAGAGGAGATAATTTACAGTTCCTGTTTCACAGGATTCTTGTGAGGATTCAATACGGTGCCATGCCGTGCCTCTACTATTATTATATACTGTGACACAAAATCACTCAAACTGAGTGTTAGCTGCTACCAATAAGTGTATTCTGGCTGGTTTCAGGTGCTGGAAGGGCTCAAAATAGCAAATAAAAATATAGCCCAGAGGAAGTGCGTGTTGCCAGCACCCAGCCAGGCAGAGGCTCACAGGCGGAAGCCAGCTATCCCGTTTCAAGTCCACTCAGGGGAAGCCAGGCCTCAGCCAGGGCCGGAAAGAAGGGCCTCCTTCTATGACTGCTCTTCTTTGGGGAGGTCAGCTGAGTAGTGTGGTGCATGGGTGCTGCTCAAGTGTGTCCCCAAGTCTGTTTGGTCTCCCAGGGCACGTCTGTGGACCATGTCTTAATGTCGGGGCCATGAGTGAGAACGAAGCTACACTCTGGCCACCTCCTGCAGGTGCTATCAAGGTTTCCCATGACCCTTCCTTAGGGTTGCCCCTCTTCTGGACTGTGTTAGAGGCACCCTTGTATCGCACAAGCTGCTCTAAGTCCAGGCAGCAGCGAAGGGGGTCTAGGTCATGGCTCTCCCGGGCTCCAGCCTGTACTCCCAGGGCTCATCAAACCCACCTGCCCCGTGCCTAAGAAGCTGGGTCCAGAGAAAGTGGGCAGCAGCCACAATGATGACAATTTAGTATTCATAAGGGTCGCTCTGCCAGGTCTGTATATCCGTCACTGCGTTTTCTTCTCATATTCATCCCATGAGGTAAGATCAGTGAATTTCTTTACTGAGAACACGGAGGTTCAGATACTTGACCAGAGTTTTAAGCTGGAAGCAAAAGAGCTGTGATTCAAACATGGGTCTCTCTGACTTTAATCTCGTTTCCTCAGCCACCTGCAGCGGCTCTGTGCTCTCTAGTGGCAATAACACCTTCCTGCTGGTGGCACTGTCCCTTCTCCCACTCAGGGTGTTTGTTAAATGTAGAGCAGTGGCCCCAGGACGGTTGGAAGCGTCTTCCCTGTGGGGGGCCCCAGCTCAGCCCTTTAAGACTCTGTTATCCTCGTCTGTCCCAAGAAGCCTTAAAGCTCGGGGACAATGTCCCATGCTCTTTGGATAAAAACCCAAACCCAGTGCAAGGCCTGCGAGGCATCCTTTCCTCTCCCAGCTCCCAGCTCCTCAAGCTCCAGGCCCAGTGGCTCCTCCCTCGCAGTTCCCTCAAGTCCTCAGAGACCAGGCTGCTTATTTTCCCTAGCTGGCTTTCTCTCCTGCTGCTCCCTCCCTAAATCCTGGCCACCATTTCCATTTTTTTTTTTAAATTTATTTATTGGAGTTCCTGCTCTCAGGATCCTTGTTGTCGCTGCAGTGGTGAAGGTTTGCCTGGCAACTTCCATCTGCCGTGGGTGTGGCCAAGAATTATTTACTCATTATTATTATTATTATTATTTGGCTGTGCCTGAGGCATGCAGAAGTTCACAGGCTAGGGATTGAACCCGAGCCACTGCAGTGACAATGTAGGATCCCCAACCCAATGAGCCACCAGGGAACATTTTTTTTTTTTTTCATTTTAAATGAAATATTTAAAACTTCAGAAAATTACACAGAACAACCTAACAAACACCCGTGTACCCATGAGCTAACTTCATCAAACCATCACATTTTGCCATCCTTGTTTCAATTTTTAAAAGCTTTCTAAAAATATTACACATGCGGTTCACCCTCCTGGACACCTCCCTGGATCCTGTGCTTCCACCTTCCTCCTCAGAGGGCGTCGCCCACACTTGAGAGCTTAGCATTCATTCACTGAAACTTGGGCTTCACATCCCTCTGCTTGTCTTCATGCTATATTAACTCATGCAAATGTCTACAGTCATAAAACATTATATAGTTTTGTTTTGCTTCCTTTAAAACTCTATGGACATCATTGTGTAACTTTGAGATGTGCCAGTATTTTTTGTTTTTTGTTTTTCCTTTTTTTAGGGCTGCACCTGCAACATATGGAGGTTCCCAGGCTAGGGGTCAAATCAGAGCTACAGCTGCTGGCCTGTGCCACAGCCACAGCGACGCAGGATCCGAGCTGCGTCTGCAACCTACACCACAGCTCATGGCACTGGATCCTTAACCCACTGAGCAAGGCCAGGGATCGAACACACAACCTCATGGTTCCTAGTTGAATTCGTTTCTGCTGCACCAGGATGGGAACTCCATGAGATGTGCCAGTTTATCTCCCTGTATCTGATGTACAGAATCCCACAGAAAGGAGAAAACACACTGTCCTTTCTACTGCACAGGGGCAAGGAGAGCGTTCCACTGGTAGCTATTATAAACAATGCTGCATGTTTCCTTACAACCAGGCACACCTCCTGAACTTCAAGATTTGCCCAAATTGCTTCGAAGTGATTATACCAATTTACACTCCCACCAGTAGTTTATGAGAGTTCCCACTATTCCACATGCTCACTAATACTTGTATTATCTCACTCTGAAATTTTTGCCAGTTGGATAGTGTGCAGTGGTATCTCAATTTAATTGGAATTTCCCTGATTACTAGTGAGTTTGGCCACGAAACTATGCCCAACTATGTATTATCTATCTGTAACTTTGGACTACTTTCTACTGAGATTCTTCATCTTTTTCTTTTTAGGGCCACATCCACGGCATATGGAAGTTTCCAGGCTAGGGGCAGAATCAGAGCTACAGCTGCTGGCCTATGCCATAGCCATAGCAACTCAGGATTCAAGCCATGCCTGTAGCCTACACCTCAGCTCACAGCAATGCCAGTCCTTAACCCACTACTGGGGCCAGGGATTGAACCTGCTTCCTTAAGGATAATGGTCAGATTTATTACCACTGAGCCACAACAGGAACTCTCTTCATCTGGGAGTTTTTCATAAACAATTCTTGAGAATGAAAAATCCTGCAGACTAATCTGTTGTTAGTTAAATACATAACAAATATCTTATAGTCTCTGGCTTGTTTTTCAACTTTGTTTTTGGTATCTTTTGTTGCACAGAAAATTTTCATCTTAATTCTCTGGTAGTCCATTGGGTGGGGTTCAGCACTTGCACTGCTGTGGCTAGGCTGCAATTTGCCATTAGGGAATTTGTGCTTCCTAGCAGATAATTCCCCTGTCTCTAGAATGTCAGCTCCACGAGGGCAGGGGCAGTTTTGCATTTTATATTTAGGTCTGTAATCTACATGAAATTGACCTCTGAATATGATCTGAAGTAGGGATTTAATTTTATTTTATCCTGTGTGGATAAACAATTGCCCCACCACTACTGAATGAATTATCCTTTTCCCCACTGCTCCGCAATATCTACCTTTTTTACAAATATCGTGCTTTTATAAATGCTTGGCTCTCTTTCGGCCTATCTAGTACGACCCCTTTGTCTGCCCTTACTCGAGTACCACACCATCTTAATTATGATGGCCTTGTAACAAGTCTTAGGAGTTGACAGGGCAAGTTCATCTCCTATGAATCCTGCAGGTCCCAGATTCAACCTCTCTGCCTTATGTAAAAGCTTTTCATGATTCCCCGGGATAGGATGGGTATCCTGTTTTTACGTTCCTATAACACTCAGCTCTTCATTTATTTAAAGTCTGCCACTCTATCATTTGGTAGGTTCTTCAAGGGCTGGAACAACATCTGTTTTGCTCCCTGTCACAGCCCCTCCACAAGCACAATGATTGGCACACAGCAGGTACTCAGTAAATATGTGGTAAATGAAAAAATGGGGAAGGAGGGGATAGTCTGTTTAGGTGAAAGCCCTTTTGGGGCAATAGATCTGCCTCATGGCAGGTCAGATCTGGGAAGGAGATCGATGCAGAACCATACTGCAGGAGAGAGGCGTAAAGAAAAATACCAAGAAAGCACAGAGCTCTATCTTCAGGGCATGGTATGAGGTCTGGCAGATGGTAGGTACTCAGTAAAAATGTGAAAAATGAATATAGGATGAAGTACCACTCCCCATTTATTAATTATAATTTTTAAAAACAGGTAATATTTTCTGAGGGGGTTGTGACAAGTATTTTACATGCCTTATCTCATTAAATCCTAAAAACAACTCTATGAGACAGGTGGTATCATTTATTTATTTCTTTTTGGCCTAGCTCACAGCATGCAGAAGTTCCTGGGCTAGGGATCAAACCTGTGCTAAAGCAGGGACCTGAGCTGCTGCAGTGACAATGCCTGGTCCTTAGCTCATTGTGCCACAGGGAACTATAACACAGTGTATTATTATTTCCATTTTAAAGATGAAGAAACTGGGAGCTCCCTTTGTGCCTCGGCAGAAATGAGCTCGTTGTGCCACAGGGAACTGTAACACAGTGTATTATTATTTCCATTTTAAAGATGAAGAAACTGGGAGCTCCCTTTGTGGCTCAGCGGAAATGAACCCAACTAGTACTCACGAAGATTTGGGTTCAATCCCTGACCTCACTAAGTGGGTTAAGGATCTAGCACTGATGTGAGCTGTGGTGTAGGTTGCAGATGTGGCTTGGATCTGGCATTACTGTGGCTGTGGTGTAGGCTGGAGGCAGCAGCTCTGATCTGACGCCTAGCCTGGGAATTTCCATATGCTGTAGGTGTGGCCCTAAAAAGCAAAATAAATAAATAAATAAAAAAATAAAAGCAAAAAAAAAAAAGAGGAAACCGAGGCTCAGAGGAGTTTCTAAGGTCACAAGCCTATGAGTGAAGGAGGCGAGATCTGAATCCAGGGTTATTTGGCTTCAGTGAGTCCAACACTGTTGGGTCATCTCATCTTAGTGACCCAGGGACCAGCTGGAAAACAACTCTCTTAAAGGAGGGTGAGTTGTTATGCCTAAAACTAGATATCTTAGAGTTTATGTCCTTTCAAAGCACTACATGTACTCAGCATATAGCCATGATAAAAGAGCTTTTCCTATTTTTTTTTTTGGCCTTTTTTGTCATGTTATGGCCGCACCTGCGGCATGTGGAGGTTCCCAGGCTAGGGGTCTAATCGGAGCTGGCCTACGCCCGCAGCCACAGCAACGCAGGATCCGAGCCGCGTCTGCGACCTACACCACAGTTCACGGCAATGCCGGATCCTTAACCCACTGAGCAAGGCCAGGGATCGAACCTGCAACCTCATGGTTCCTAGTCGGATTCGTTAACCACTGCACCACGACGGGAACTCCAAGAGCTTTTCCTATTAAACATATATTACTCACCACGAAATCTGGCTTTCAGTGAGGGAGAAGTGAGTTAGTGTTTCAGAGGACAAGAGAAGGAAATGCAATTCTTTTTAATACAATCAGTTCTAAAATGCCAGAAGGAGATTGGTATGCAATGCTCTAAAGCAGCGGTTCTCAAAGCGTGGTTCCAGACCATGAGCATCACCTGAGAACCTGTAAAAAATGTGAATTATTTATTTATTTTTTTGTCTTTTTGCCTTTATATAGAGCCGCACCCGCGGCATATGGAGGTTCCCAGGCTAGGGGTCTAACAGGAGCTGTAGCCGCCGGCCTTCGCCACAGCCACAGCAACGCGGGATCCGAGCCACGTCTGCAACCTTCACCACAGCTCACGGCAACGCCGATCCTTAACCCACTGAGCAAGGCCAGGGATCGAACCCGCAACCTCATGGTTCTTAGTCGGATTCATTAACTACTGAGCCACAAAAGGAACTCCCAAAAAAATGTGAATTCTTGAGCCCCACCTCAGACCCACTGAACTCTGAGGATGGGGCTAGCCCATGTGAGACTGAACAAGCCCTGCAGATGATTCTTATGCGCACTCAAGCTGGAGAACCACTGCTTTAAATCTCTGCCCCTGGAAAGCAGCTTCCCAGCCCTGTGTCATTTGGCCTTGAATGAGTTACAGGTGTGATGGTCCCCCTGGCTCAGCTGGGAGGAGGCTAGAGCCTGCAGGCTAATCACAGGCAGTCCTGTCCCTACCCTACTTCTTGTTATATATTATTTTCTGAGTGTTGTGAAGAGAAAAAAGGCCAGAAAACACTTCCTTAGGGAACCCAGGAACTTCTCACTTATTAAAAAAGAATCTGGTAATAATAATAATACCAACATTAGCTTAACAGCGAGAAAGTATTTTTTTTCCCTTTTTTGGCTGCCCTGCAGCATACGGAATTCCTGGGCCAGGGATCAGATCTGAGCCACAGGGCCGGATCCTTAACCCACTGTGCCAGGCTGGGGTTCAAAATCCAGAGATGCCACTGATCCAGTTGAGTCACAGTAGGAACTCCAAGAAAGTATTTACTGAATGTCTATAATGTGTTAAGCAGCTTACATATGTTTTTTGGTTGAAATCTTACAGTCACCCTATAAGTTGGTTATTATTATTAGTTCCATTTTACAGATATTAGAACAAGGCTTAGAGAATTTATGAGAGATCCTCAAAGTGATTCAGTTAATAGAGCACAGGCAGCATGTACATCTTGGTCTGTCTAACCCTATGATGCCTGTGCTCTTATAGGTCAAGGCTGATACCACTACTTCTTACATGGAAAGTTTGCTCTGTGTCAGGTATTGTTTTAAGCACATTACATGCTTCTTCAGTGATTACAACTATGATTATTCTCACTTTACAAATGAGGAAACTGAAGCTCAAAGCAATTAAGTAACTTTCCCAAGGGCATACGCTGGTACACTGTGGAACCAGGATTTGAACTCAAGAAGTTCAGCTCTGGTCGAATGCTCTTAACCATCAGGAAAGCCTCCATGCAGGATGGAGGCAGGGGTGCTATGGTGACCGTTTAGGGACAGAATCATGTAACGACTTCCACCGCTGCAGAAGTGTGTGAGGTGGAGGGGCTCTCGGGCTGTGGCGCCGTGGAGTCTGTTTGCTCTTTCCTTTCCTGCGTCTCCAGCTCACACCTGCTGCTCCAGGGCCTGGCCATGGTGCCTGTAGCACATAAGTCAGGCGCGTGTGGGGCTGCCCTGCCCCCGAGCAGGCTCGGGTCTACAGCTGCCTGTGGACTACATTCTTTTACGCACACATCATCGGAGATGGAGCCTCCTTCTGTGGCCTGTCCCCAGGCCTTAGGGCCATGAATAAAGTGAGCCCAGCAGTGACATGGGAGAGGGCAGTGCCTCTTCTAGTCATAGTAACAGCCTTGGAGGCCTAACCACCCCCATTTGCAATTCTGGTCCAAAGCCTGGGCTTGCATATGAGGAAGCTGGGATCCTGACCTTCAGGACAAGAGACTAGCTTAGACAATCAGGGGGCACTTTCTGGGATGGACACAATTTCTGCACATACTCCAGCTCGAGTGGAGTGGGAAAGAATGAGGAGGTGGGGTTGACACAGAAGCCCGTGTCCTGAATTTGTCTCTAGCTTTGCAGCCAGTATTCCGAGGCTCACCGTGGGCCCTTCTGCTGTTTTCACTGGCACTTCTGTAACTCCCTCACATTCCCTTCTACAGGTTGGACTGGCAACCATGCTGCCTCCACCTCAAATGGAACTCTGAAGTTTCTCTCCAACGGTAGGCCTCTGGGTGAGGAGGGGTAAGCTTCTGCCACAGCTTGGTATCAATGATTCTAAGGGTCTGTGGATTTTAGAGGATTCTATTCCTTCTTGCTTGAATCTTGTGGAGCTTACATACAGCAGACTGTCTGGAAGGGTCTGGGAAATGGGGCAAATGAAAAAATGGTGTTGTTGGGGTAGAAAATCTTACAGAAGTCTCACTGAATACATTTCAGGAATGGGAAAGGAGGACGTGGGCTGTTGTGGAGTGATAGAAACCAAGGTGACAGGTCACACCTTGGTGGCAGGCTGGGATTGGTACCCAAAGGATTCTTTTCTTCTTCTTTTTTAAATTTTATTGGAGGATAGTTGACTTAAAACGTTTTTAGTTTCAGGTGTCCAGCAAAGTGAGTCAGTTATATGCATACATATATCCATTCTTTTTCAGATTCTTTCTCCATTTGTTATTAGAGAATATTGAGTAGATTTCCCTGTGCCATATAGCAGGTCCTTGTTGGTTATCTATTTTATATATGTGTGTGTATATGCTAATCCCAAACTCCAAATTTATCCTCCCTTCCCATCATTTCCCCTTATGGGTTATGGTTTCCCATATAACCATAAGTTTGATTTCCAACTGTTTCTATTTTGTAAATAAGTTCTTTTGTATCATTTTTATTAGATTACACACATAAGTGATATCATATGATATCTGTCTTTGAATCACAGCTTAGTATGATGATCTATAGGTCCAACCATGTTGCTGCAAATGGCATTATTTCCTGTTTTTTTTTTTGTCTTTTTGCCTTTATATAGAGCCGCACCCGCGGCATATGGAGGTTCCCAGGCTAGGGGTCTAACAGGAGCTGTAGCCGCCGGCCTTCGCCACAGCCACAGCAACGCGGGATCCGAGCCACGTCTGCAACCTTCACCACAGCTCACAGTAACGTCGGATCCTTAACCCACTGAGCAAGGCCAGGGATCAAACCCGCAACCTCATGGTTCTTAGTCGGATTCGTTAACCACTGAGCCACGAAGGGAACTCCTATTTCCTGTTTTTTTAAGGACTGAGTAATATTCCCTTGAATATATGTACCACATTTTTTTTTTTTTTTTTGCCCAAGCCCATGGCATGTGGAAGTTCCTGGGCTAGGGACTGAACCTGAGCAGTGACAACACCAAATCCTTAACTGCTAGGCCACCAGGGAACTCCTACCACATTTTCTTTACCCACTCCCCTGCGGATGGAC
Source organism: Catagonus wagneri (assembly GCA_004024745.2). NCBI lineage: Eukaryota > Metazoa > Chordata > Mammalia > Artiodactyla > Tayassuidae > Catagonus > Catagonus wagneri. The sequence continues at coordinate 4,797,652 of PVHT021183666.1, forward strand.
ATTTAGGTTGCTTCCATATTAGGCTATTGTAAATAGTGCTGCAATGAACATTGGGGTGCATGTATCTTTTTGTTTTTTAAAAAATATTTTATTTATTTATTTTGCTTTTTTTTTTTAGGGCCACACCCGCAGCACATGGAGGTTCCCAGGCTAGGGGTCAAATCGGAGCCATGGCTGCCAGCCTAGGCCACAGGCACAGCAAAGCAGGATCCGAGCCTCCTCTGTGACCCACACCACAGCTCACAGCAATGCCAGATCTTTAACCCATTAAGCGAGGCCAGGGATCGAACCTGCAACCTCATGGTTCCTAGTTTCATTGCACCACGATGGGAACTCTGCATGTATCTTTCTGAATTATGGTTTTCTCCAGATAGATGCCCAGGAGTGGGATTGCTGCGTCCTATTGTAGTTCTATAATTAGTTTTTTAAGGAAGCACCATACTCTTCTCCATAGTGGTTGCACCAGTTTACATTCCTTCCAACAGTGTAGGAAAGTTCCAAGTTCTCTTCTAAATCAAATGTTACGCTCCTTGAGGGGCAGGAATTATATCATGTTCATCACTGTATCCTCAGTGTGCAGAACAGATCCTGGCACGAAACTGGCACTTAAATATTTGATGAAACGAATTACTGACACTTGCTACAACATGGATGAACCTTGAAAACATTATGCTAAGTGAAAAGAAACCAGTCACAAAGGACCATAAATTGTATGATTTCATTTACTTGTTTATTTATATTTTTTGGCTGCACCCAATGCATATGGAAATTCCCAGGCTAGGGATTGAATCTGAGTTGCAGCTGCAACCTAACCCACAGGTATAGCAATGCTGAATCCTTAGCCCACTAAACTGGGCCAGGGATCGAACCAGTAACGCCACTGAAACAAGCCCCCTTAACCTACTGCTCCAGGCTGGGGATTGAACTGGCAATGCCACGGAGACAAGGTGAATCCTTAACCCACTATGCTGGGCCAGGGATCAAACCTGCATTCTAGCACACCTGGCCACTAATCCTGTTGTGCCACAGCAGGAACTCCTCCTTTATTGATTGATTGTCTTTTTAGGGCTGCACCTGTGGCATATGGAAGTTCCCAGGCTAGGAGTCCAATTGGAGCTACAGCTGTCAGCCTACGCCGTGGCCACAGCAACGCAGGATCCAAGCTGTGTCTGTGACCTATACCACAGTTCACGGCAACACTGAATCCTTAACCCACTGAGCAAGGCCAAGGATCGAACCTGCATCCTCATGGATACTAGTCATGTTCGTTACTGCTGAGCCATGATGGGAACTCTGCCTCCTCATTTATTTTAAATGTCCAGAATATGCAAGTTTATAGAGACAAAATAGTGGTTGCCTAGTGCGTGGGAGGATGGGGGGGATTGAGGTGTAATCACTTTCTTTTTAGGGTAATTAAAATGCTTTAAAATTGATTGTGGTGGCAGAGTTCCCATCATGGCTCAGTGGTTAACAAATCCGACAAGGAACCATGAAGTTGCAGGCTTGATCCCTGGCATCGCTCAGTGGGTTAATTATCTGGCGTTGCCGTGAGCTGTGGTGTAGGTTGCAGACATGGCTCAGATCTCGTGTTGCTGTGGCTGTGGTGTTGGCTGGCAGCTACAGCTCTGATTTGACCCCTAGCCTGGGAACCTCCATATGCCACGGGTGCGGCCCTGAAAAGACCAAAAAAAAAAAAAAAAATTGACTGTGGTGAATATACAGTGAATATATGTGAATATACAGTGACACCTGAACAACCTGGGTTTCAACTGCACAGGTCCACTTATACGTGGATTTTTTTCAATAGCAAATACATGATCTGTGGTTAATTAAACCCACAGATGCCAAACCTGTGGATCTGGAACCGTGTATATGGAGGGACTGTGATGTGGAGAGTGGACTCTTAAGTTATACCCAGATTTTTTATTGCACAGAGATTGGTGCCCCAAACCCTCTCCTTCTTCACTGGTCAGTTCTGCTCTGTGAATATACTTGACTGATTGATTTAGGGAAGCTTGGAGTTTTAAAAAATTATTATGAAGACTCCACTCTTTTAGAGCAGTTTTAGGTTCACAGGGAGGGGAAGGTGCAGGGCTTTCCCGTGTACCTTCTGCCCCGCGCATGCACAGCCCCATTATCAACGTGCCCCCACCAAGGCGGTACCTTTGTTAGAATCGGTGAAGCTACACCGACACTACATCACCCAAAGGCCACAGTTTACATTATGGTTCCCTCTCGGTGGTGTACATCCTGTCGATTTGGAGAAATGTCTAATGACATGTATCCATCATGTACAATATAATACAGAGTATTTTCCTAAAAATCTGCTGTTCTAGCATTTTTCAGAAAACAAGACTTTTGTTACACTTCCATTTGCTGCCTTAGCTCAGACTTTCAGTTAAATAAGTAAAAGCTAACTGAGGTGTAGCCCAACTACCTCATTTGGTTAAAAAATGTGAAGGACTGTGAAACCAAACACAGAAATTAGAGGGTTCTAACTATTTCTTCCAAGTCTTCCTGGTTCTGGGCTCATCTTGAAAACCTTCTTTTAGCATAAATAATACAATTTATCCTCCCCTCAATTGGGCTTCACCACCTTCATGCTTTCCAGTCTCCAATCTCAACTCCCTCCATCACAAGTTGCTGCCCACATTTGCCCCACATTTTCTCAGAATATCCTCTAGGGATATTTGTGTGTGTGTGTGTGTGTGTGTGTGTGTGTGTCTCTTTATTTCACCCCCACCCCCACCCCAACTCTATCTGCAGACCCTAAGACTCCCCACAGAAACCACCAAGGATCATTTGGCTTCCTTTTGGAAATGAGGAAAGTGAGTATTATGTTTTTGGGCAAATCCCAAATAGACCCCTCTCCAGATGCCAGTTTCTTCCCCATCAGTTTTATTCGCCTCTAATGGTGTGTTTGTCTGTACATATTTCAGGTTTCCCTAAGAAGGCCGGGCCAAAGAGGGGGCTGCATTGCCTTTCAAAGCCCGAGAGACATACCTGGCTGCTTTCTGGGTGAGCTCCAGCGGGAAATCTGGGCACAGCAACTGCAGCAAGCAGTGATATTCCCTCATGGTCAGCAGATCTGGAGTGGAGATGGAGAGGAACACATGTGAAGTCACTGCTGTCTTTTTGGTTGTTTCACGGGTCTGAGGCTTTACTCTTGGTAAAGCCGCTCTTTTAAAGGTGTGTCAGTGTTAAGGCCGTGTTAGCCACTAATCCTCCATGGGTGAGATTTTAAGGTCAATATTTCTACAAAGTTTTTCCTGGATGGGAAGGTGTCCAGTTACAACATTTTGGGCAAAGGAGTGTCACAGGTTTGAAAGATGGTCAGGTGAGAAGGGGGAGTTAGAGGGGAACCTTTATTAGCCTTTTTAGCTTGGTTTTCTGTGTGTATGAAAACCCGAAAGAATGAGTCATTTCACAGCTGGCTAAATTTGCTGAAATTCTCTGGCATGGTAACGTTCACCGCAACATGCCGAAAGACCATCCACAGAGTATCTGGAAGCAGTACTAAGGCAAATGCAGTCTTACAACGTATGGAGGAGAAGAATACAGCAAAGCAACCCACAGACCTAATGATCGTCATCCCCTATTGTGCAGGCTGGCTTCTTTGGGATGCTGCGCACAAATCCGGTCATGTTAGCATAAGAAGCCAAGTCAAGGTTCCAAGATATACACTCAAGGCAGCCAAATGACTCCTGATAACAGAAGTAGTGCTTTGGGAGAGATGAGCCAGGATGAGGCTCTGAGGCCCGGTGGAAAACCCAGAGAGGTAAATCGCAGGGAGGTTTACAGAATGCCAAGGGAGAGGAAAGTCACTGACGCTTAAAAGTTGTCTTGTCACTGCGTGCACCAAAGCCAAAAGATTTTAGATCAGCCAGGCAGCTGCAGTCCGCAAGTATCCCATATACCAAAGCCGTTGGAATACGGAAGGGCGTGGAAAGCAGATCAAGCAACACGGAAGCCCTCCTAACTGGGAGTTGGAGTGAGGGAAGGGGATCCAGAGGGCATGGCCGCATTTGGGGAATAAAGATGATGATCACAGGCACTTGGTTTCTTTGGACCTAAGTTAGCTCAAGCCACAGGAATCCACATCTCCTGCTCCTGTGAGTTTGGTTGATGCTTTTCCAAGACAAAAACCCCAAATCGCCAGGGACAGGCCTGGGTTCCTACTGCTTTTTCATCAAAGCTCAATTCAAGGTGGGGGCACAAGGTTAGACTAACCACACTGCCAAAGTCAGGGACACCAAAGCAACAGACTCAGTGTCAATGTAGGTCAAAGGATCAGGATGGTTCTGTGGCCTCGCCTTGGCCACAAGGGGTGTGCACTTTCCCTCCCCTCTCACTGGCCTGACCTTGGGCACAGCCTGGGAGGAGGTTTTATTCTTCAAGGGAAGGCATAATAGCCACGCGTGGTCTCACAGACTTGGGGTAAGGGATGGGAAAGGAATAGAGAAAAGCCACCGAATCAAATGTGTCCCCACTTTATTCTCACTCGAGAACTCCCTGTATAGAGAGGAGTGAGTTCTGGATGGAATTAAATAAAGGGAAGTTCTATCTTTGAATCATGAATGCTTTTCTAGGTTAAGCTTCTGTGGATGAATCTGATACCATTCTTAGGGGATCAAAGTGTTTCACAGTTATTCACATTTATTCCCCCAAATTATCTACAAGATGTTTTTGGGAAGATAAACGGGGTGAAGGAAGATGAGAGGCTGAGAGAGAGAGTTGCATGACCTCCATGTTTAATCAACAAAGGCAATAATGGCAATCAGTCTTAGCCACCTGGTTTCTAGAACCTCAGCTCTCTTAAGGTTCTTTTTTTTTTTTTTTTTGTCTTTTTCTTTTTTGGCCGCCTCCACCACATATGGATTTCCCAGGGCCAGGGATCAAATCTGAGCTGAAGTTGTGACCACTGTGCAGGGCCAGGGATTGAACCTGCATCCCAGGGCTCAAGAAATGCTACAGACCCCACTGCGCCACAGTGGGAACTCCTTTCCTTAGGTTCTTGATTTTCTAACTCATGTACTTCAAATACTTGCTTTCTAAGGACAGAAGAATGATTTACCAAAATAACTTTGCACTTCTCCAATGGAGCAATGGTTCTTAGAAATACAAAATATGTCAGAAAAACAAAATACATCCTGTTCTTTTTTTCCACTTTTTTTTCTTTCTTTTTTAGGGTGGTCCCCACAGCATATAGAAGTTCCTGGGCTAGAGGTCTAACTGAAGCTGCAGCTGCTGGCATTCGCCACAGACAGAGTCACATGGGATCCTAGCCTCATCTGCAACCCACACCACAGCATGCTGCAAGATTGGATCTTTAACCCACTGAGCGAAGTCAGGGATCGAACCCACATCCTCATGGATACTAGACCCACATCCTCATGGATACTAGTCATGTTCATAACCTGCTGAGCCACAATGGGAACTCCCTTGTTCACCACTTCTGGTACTTGACTTTCCCAAATGTAAAGTGAGGAAGAGAGTCAGATAAAGAGATAATGAAAATGCAGGCAACTGAACAAGTTTGGCCTCCTTAACTGGAAGACAGCAGTTCTATTTCTATTAAAGTAGAGGCGAGATAACATCAAGGCCAGCTGATTTCAAGGGAGAGGCATCTGCCACCGGGAGACACTCCTGCGTTGTACAGTGGGTATCTGGGGAAATGGTAAGTGGTAAGACTTGTTCTAAAATCAGAACTTTGATGAGCAAATGGGAGTTGTCCTCCTCCCGTCCCTCAGGCAGAGAGACCAAGTCTTCTTCAAATCTTGGCTCTTACAATTGCCCAGGTATGCAACCTTGGGCAAATTGCTCAATCTCTCTAAATCTGTTTCTCATTGGTAAAATGAGAATGATGATACCCACCCCTCAGGTTGAAGTCAAGATTAAGAGAGATGATGTCTATAAAGTGCTAAGCAGAATGTCTAGAACATATTAACACCAAACAACTGGAGTATTTGGGGGTTTGTTTTTAAATCCTGGGGGCAAAGGCAGGAGAAGTGAGGAGGACGGTATTTCCTGCTGAGTTTAAATGCTCAAACACCTAGGAGTGTTCTGCCTTGAAACTTATGCCAGTTTGCATGAGCCGAACCCATTTTTTACTGCTCTTCTGCAGTAAGCATTCACTGGATGCCCACTCTGTCTCGGTGCAGCGTTACAGCAATGAGATCCAGCGTCTCCCTGGCTCCTGAGGCTTACACTCAGGCATTGGTTAACCCCAAACACTCCTGCCTATTATGGGCCCTTGGGCTCTAAGAGCTCTCTTGAAGATCTGCCTTCCAGGCGGCCCTCATACTTCAGGAATAACAGTAGTGAGACTGACTAGTCTGTCTCAGGCTTTGAACTGGCTCACCTAACCTTCACGACAACCTCAAGGAGTAGACGCCAATATTCCCAGCCCCATTTCACAGATAAGGACATGGAGGCTTAGTGAGATGAAATCATCTGGTGAGTGAGGAGAGAAGGGTCCAGAGCCTGGGGGCCAGGAAGGGGACTTTGCTTCTCAGAACAAGATCCTAGGCTGGGGGTGCGGGGAAGATGGGGTCTAATGTTGGATGGGCTTAATAATGATAATAATACTAACAGTTAACATTTGTTGAGCACTTACTATGGGCCAGACACTGTTCTTCCAAGGGTTTTCCTTGTGCCATCTCAACACTTCACTGTGGTTATCCCCACTTCACAGACACACAGACTCAGATCATGCATGCTTAACTGGTGGAACTGGAATCCAAACTCTGGCAGTCTGGCTCCAAAGTTTACCCAACTAACATTTTCAGCACCTTGATCTTATCAACTGTAGTGTGTGAAGGCTTAAAAGCTTGTTCTCCCCTCCAAACAAACTGCAGGAACTAAATAGCTCCAGGTGAACTGGATCAAGGAAACAATTCAAGTGAATTGGGATTTCTTTCATGGACAAAACTGAGTCTGAAAGGTTCTAATTACTGTCAACAGGAAAGACTGCAGCTCCAGCACCATAGCCTGTGCTGGGCCGGAGGCCATGGAAGGGGGGAGGAGGACACCTGTGCTGGTGGCTGTGCCGCCATTTCTCATCCCCACCCACCTGCCGGTGCTCTACATCCTGGCAGGTGCAGAGAAGGTTGTGGTGTGTACCAACAGACGCCTTCTCTAAAGGATTCCCCCCACAATTAGGAAAGCTTCAGCCAGGAGGTCCTGAAAGTTCAAAGGCAAAGATGTAAGACGACTTTGGTGTAAGATCAAAATCAGACCGCTCCCCACAAATTGGTGCTTCTCTTTTTGTGGGTGGTCAGAGCTGTGAAACTTTCCTATTCTAAACCTTGTAATAGTCCCATTGACTGTGTGCCTGGTTTTGGACCAGAAGTTTCTATACCCTCGATCCTCTCATCTTGGGAGGCAGCACAGTATAGTACTGTGGCTCAGAGTGTGGACTTCAGCGTTAAATTGCCTGGGCCCAAATCTGAGCTTTGACACTGATTTGAAATTACTTGACCTTTAAGTGCCCTATCTCTCAGTTTTCCCATCTATAAAGTGCGGCTAATGATGATACCAACATCATAGAGTTGATGAGTTAATGTAAACTACTGAGAACAGTGGCCCATCCTAAGTCCTCTATTAGGATTTGCTGTTAGTATTTTAGAAATAAAGAGCCTAGAGTTTCTTTAACTAAGGTTAATTACTTTCTCAAGGAAACAGAGGAGGGAGGACTGAGATTCAGATATAAGCCTGTCTGCCTCCAACGGTCCTGCAGGTTCTACTCCAGCAGGTGGGATCTGGCTGGTTTGGTGGGGACTTGACCTCGGATGATAGGCTTGTTCAGGCCAGGTGACTGACAGACTTTATATCTAAGTTAAACACACAGATACCCTCCAGGTGAACCACATTAAACTGGGCAGGGCAGTTGTGTTAGTGCAGAGCCCAGACTCTGTAATCAGACCATCTGGCTTCAAAACCTGGCTCCACTACTTACCACCAGTATGACTTGGACAGTTAGACAACTTCTCCGAACCTTAGTTTCCTCATCTCAGAAATGGGACTAACCATAGTACCTATCCAATGGGACTGTTGTAAAAAGCAAATGAGGTGATCTGTGTATAAGGCACTTTTCTGAAAAATTAGCAAAATGCTTAATAAATGGGAGAATTATTTAAAATTAAAACTTGGAAAGGTCCTATCATTAAGACATCTTTGGATTTAACTAAAACCCTCAGCACTATGCCTGCACGTAGTAGGCATGAATGAATAAAGATACGCACTGCACAGTGACCTGGATGAAAATTCAGAGGAATGAGTTTCTGGTCACTGTGTGAACACAGAGATGGGAAATCTCCAGGCCCAGGAGGCAGGGCTATGAATTTAGGGCAGGGTGATGAGATGCCAGGAGCTGTAAAGTGCTGAAAATGGAAAACGTCCTTTTTGGTAGGTACCACCATCCTCAGCGAACCAATCAATCACCGCAGGTGTAATGACATTTCACCTGTCAACAGGAAAGACTGCAGCTCCAGCACCATAGCCTGTGCTGTCAACAGGAAAGAATGCTGACTCCTAGTACGTCCTTATCAACTGCTCGATAAATCAGCTTGAATATTTGTTTTCACTGGAATATATCACCAATTTTATCATGAAAATAAGAAGAAGCCTAGGGTTTACTTCCTAGTAATTCACTTGACTACTGTTACAAGTCTAGCATGAATACTGGCATTTTCAAGATTATCAACCCCGACTCAAAATATTCTTTTGCTGGTTATCTCCCCTCCATTCCTAGAGAGTGACAGATGAGCTTATTTAGGCCAAGAAAACAAATCTAGTCAGAAATTACTGATGCCCGATATATTCAAGGGCTAACTCATTCTCACTTCCTCCTTTCTTAGAGAAGGAGGATTGAAACTCTTCTCTACATCTGGTCTGCCTTCTTAAGGTGGAAATTCCGGTTTCTGAAGCTCTGGAGGGCCGCTCAGTCATCCCTACCTCCTCCTCACAGACCACCATGTGTGTCCACACATTTGCTCAAAACCGCGGCTGAGTTGTGGCCTCCTGCTTTTCTTGGGAAATGGTGACTTTTCCAGGGTCAGGGTGGTGTCACTAAAGACTAGTGGAGGAATGCCTGGTGGGAGGAAGGGGGGCCATATCTTTGTCCCTTACTCAGAGAAGCCCCCCCCGAAGCCTGAATCAGGGGTTTTGAGCTCCGAAAGTATGGAGGATGAACCGGTGCTTAGTCTGAATTTACTTGCCCGAGTAACTACATGCTGAGGGCTGGGTGAGCTAGTGCTGGGACAAGAGCCGGATATAATGAAATGCTACCAAGCCACGGGGAATCCCAGAGGACTGAACAACCTCTAGTTGGTTGGCTGCATGATCTCAATAGGAACTACCACAGAGGCCAAAGAACACCACAGCCCAGGAGTTGACTCTCCAATTTTCAGTTGCAATTGTTTTTATGTTCTTTTAGGCAGGGGTTGTGAAGGCTCATTCCAAAGGACACTCACCCTCAGCCAGGCTGCTCTGCCAAGAGATGCTCGGAAGGACATGGATAATTCAGGGCAAGACCATACCACCCCTTCCTTTCCCCAGGGCACTGAGGCTTTGGTGCCATTCCGCAGCTGAGTAAATAGCTCAGGCCTACTCTGCAAGGAGGGGGAAGGGAGTGGGATGGGGGGAGGGAAGAGGAAGGAGGCAAGACGTCTGACAGTTTCACTCTCCACGTAGCACTAGGCATCACGAGTCACAGGAAGGCAGCTAACAGCCTAGGGCCATGTTCCTGTCAAGCAAAACTGCAGAAGAAGAGCAGACCGTGTGCTTAAATTTTATCTTCTTTGAAAGAACAACTGGGTTTTATATTGTAAGCGGAGGAAAATGATAATTATTTACTGAAAGGGAAATGATTTTACAAAAGGAATGAGAAGCAATGGTTTCTAATGACACCTGTGGGGTAAAGTACTTAGGCCATTATTAACACTATCTTTTGCCAACTCATTACTCTCCAGAGTATGTGTAGTAGGTTCAAACAGGGGCAGAAAGCCAGATTCTTTAGTGTTTATATTTTATTATGACTAAGCCCAACATCAAGTAATTATTATTACTACTTTTTTTGGTCGTGCCTGCGGCATGTGGAAGTTCCCGGGCCAGGGATCAAACCCACACCATAGCAGTGACCCGAGTCGCTATAGTGACAACACCAGATCCTTAACCCACTTTGTCACAAGGGAACTCCATGACTATTTCTTTTTGGCTGATATATATGTTCTAGGCAAGGTATTAAATCAGACAGAGTAACAATTTCACGGCAGTGTTTAGAATAAACAAAAGAAACTCCCAGGAACTGTTTATACTATACAAAGATTAAAGAAATGTGAACATTTCTAATCAGGGTCTGAAAATTCTTCCTCAGAGATTATGTGTGACACATCACGGCAATCTGATCAGGTCTTGGGCTAACCGTGGCCATCCCGAGCCACCGCTGTGGGCCTAAGCCCGAGGGCTGGGCTGATGTCTAAGAACCCTCTAAGCTGTGTCAGACCCTGGGGTCTTGCCCTTTCTTCTGTCCACCATGATAGGCTGTTGAGAGTCAGAGGACCAAGGCAAGGCATGTTCTGGGGCGGGCCCTGTCTCAGACAGCACCGCTGACATGAAACACGACAGGATGCACTTGGCTGGGGTAGGGAGCACATGGCGCTGTGGAAGGAGGAACCGGCCAGGAGAAAAGGTCTCCCAGGAAGCAACAGGGCTACTCTGCACAGGCACAGTCTCCTGACAGTTTGTTGAGGAAATGGAGGCAGCTTTGGATGCCAAAACGTGGAGCAGGATCTTGGTTGGTACCATCAGGAACTCCCAAAGGACCAAGCAGCCCATCCAGGAAGTTCTTTCAAACCTAGTATTGCACCACCATTCACATTCTCACCCAGAGACCAACTAGTCCAGTTCTCCCAGGTGTTGCTCCTTCACATTTTTGTTTAGAGACATGAGGACAGGGTGTGTCCTCTGAAACAGGGATTTCAGAGCCAAGGGGTCATTTTCATCCAGGAAGAAGCAAGTGCTGTCACAAAGTCCTGTGACCCACTCTTGTTCTTAACAGAAATGGCCAAAGAGGCATAAGAGCTGGAAAAGGAACTTCATTCCCCCTTCATGTTACGTAAAGGAGAGAGGAAACATCCTGCCCTCTCAATGGTGATGTATCTGCAATGCCTCACTCGATCTTTGAAAAACAGGCAGCAGTTTAAATTCCCTTATATGGGTTTTACGGCCATAATGAGGGTTTTCATGTTGTTTTT
>PVHT021183666.1:4815972-4854082 GCA_004024745.2 Catagonus wagneri
GGCTGCATGGCCACGATCAGCTGGAGCTGAGGCAGAGGATGCCTTGTCAGTTGGCCGTGATCCCTGATGCATCCCGCTGAATAGCACCTGTGCTTCTTACATTACCTGTCTGGCATCTGAGTTTTCAACCTCGGAGAATTTCTCTCTGGAAACATTTACAATAAAGATTTGATTCATCTGACTGAATGAGTTTAAGATGAAAAGAAACTAGATGACCTCGTGATATTTGAGGGGAGGGAGCAAAATAAAAATTGCATACAGTACGACCCTACCTTTACTTTATTTTATTTTTTTTCAGTCTTTCTGCCTTATCTAGGGCCACACCTGTGGCACATGGAGGTTCCCAGGCTAGGGGTCCAACAGGAGCTGTAGTTGCCGGCCTTTGCCACAGCCACAGCAACGTGGGATCCGAGCCGCATCTGCAACCCACACCACAGCTCACGGCAACGCCGGATCCCCAACCCACTGAGCAAGGCCAGGGATCGAACCCGCGACCTCATGGCCCCCAGTAGGATTCGTCAACCACTGAGCCACAACAGGAACTCCACTATCTTTCCTTTAAATAAAAAAAAAGGATAAAAATTTGCATGAGAAAAAGAATGGAATACATCAAAGTGTTAATAATGGCAGTTAGCTCTGGGTTTGGGGATTAGGGGTGATTTATGTTTTTCTGCAATCAGAAGAAAAATTTATTTCATAAAAGCCGCCCAGATTAATGGTATGAAAACTGTATCTCAGTAAAGTTGTTCAAGCAAGCAGACCAGCTAGCCACCCAGAGAAACTGTCAACTCCACACCTTCCTTCAGAAACCTACTTCCACGGCTCTCTCTGCCCTCAGTGGCTCTCTCTGCCCTCTCTAAATCACCTTGTTTTGTCCATAACGAAAAGAGTTCGCAAAGCTGGAAATCATCTTTTGTCTTTTGTGTGTGTGTGTGTGTGTGTGTGTGTGTGTTTAGGGCCACACTCGCGGCATATGGAGGTTCCCAGGCTAGGGGTCTAATCGGAGCTGTAGCTACTGGCCTACGCCACAGCCACAGCAATGCCAGATCCGAGCCACGTCTGCGACCTACACCACAGCTCGCGGCAATGCCAGATCCTTAACCCACTGAGTGAGGTCAGGGATCGAACCCGCAACCTCATGGTTCCCAGTTGGATTCATTTCCACAGCACCACAACAGGAACTCAATGGAAATCATCTTTTAAAATCCTCTATCTGCTTCTGGATCTTATTATAATGCCCCTTGGCCCTTTCTTATGTGTGTTCGTAGTTCAGGCCCACTGGGGCACTATAAGTTTACCCTTCAAATGAACAGGCAGGGGTGGGAGGAAAAACACTCATCAAAGTGAGCGCTAAAACTGATTCGTTACAATGCTAATCAGACTTTATTTTTCTTTAATCATAGTTCTTGATGGTCCTTCTTCCTTTCCACAGCCTAAGATGATTGTTTCCTCCTGCGAACAGAATGGCTGAGCAGAAGGGAGGCTCCAGAGACTTGGAATCCTACCTTGGCTTTGCCAGACTACCTCACTCGAGCAAGCTGCTTACTCTTCAGGCTTGTTTTTTTATCTATAAAATGGAGATAACAATCAGTTACCTACTTGAGAGCAAAAGGCAGGATCTATGATCCTGTAGTTCTCAAGGCTCTTTTAAATTATGGCGCCACAGGGAGTTCCCATTGTGATGCAGTGGAAATAAATCAGGCTAGAAACCATGAGGTTGTGGGTTTGATCCCTGGCCTCCCTCAGTGGGTTAAGGATCTGGTGTTGTCGTGAGCTGTGGTGTAGGTCAAAGACGTGGCTTGGATCTGGTGTTGCTGTGGCTGTGGTGCAGGCCGGCAGCTGTAGCTCGGATTAGACCCCTAGCCTGGGAACCTCCATATGCTGTGGGTGCAGCCCTAAAAGGCAAAAGCAAAAAAAAAAAAAAAAAAAAAAAGATGGAGGCAAAAAATAGACTAACTTCTAGTGCTGAGAAAATGAAAATGCACTTTCCAGCTGTCTACCCTACACAATAATAATTCACGTGTTTAAAACTTAATAGGTAATCTCAACTATCTAAATGCCAATAAGCCCCTAAGTAGGCAAAACAGGTGTCACAAAGTTCACACACTAACGCTCATATGGTTAACTTACAGGCTTCTGAAAAATGCTCTGATTATAGTCACAGTTTTAAAAGCTTGGCTATCTAGTTTCTAAGCCCAGTACAGACTAGACAGTGACCTGGGAGAGGAAAAGGAACTACAAAAGGCAGAGGAAAGGACAGCAATGAGATATTAGGCATTAATAGCATTATAGAAACATGATAGAGAAGTGGGAAAAATATTTAAAATACAGTCGATGCATTTAGTGTACACTTCAATAAGCTCTGACAGCAGCAGTGTTTTCTAGCATAATAACATAGTTTGTGTTCATAAATAACTATTTATTTATGCTTTTTGCTTTTTAGGGCCACACCTGTGGCTTATGGAGGTTCCCAGGCCAGCGGTTGAATGGGAGCTACAGCTGCTGGCCTACACCACAGCCACAGCAATGCCAGATCTGAGCTGCATCTGTGTCTACACCACAGCTAACGGCAGTGCTGAATCCTTAACCCATTGAGCAAGGCCAGGAATCAAAGCCACGTCCTCATGGATACTAGTCAGATCCACTTCCACTGTGCCACAATGGGAACTCCCAGAAGTACCTATTTAGATGCTAAGTTCTATTTATGAATGCAGGGAATAGTATTATATGTATATTTAAATATATTTTGAAAAGATTTCCAAATTACATTTAAAACCCACAAAAATTTTTGGTACTCTAACTATAAAACTGTAGGCTATAAAATTCTTCTTCTGAGTTTCTCTATATTTATTGTTTCTAAGCCATTTATTTATCACTTCTTAACCACTTCCTTCTGGTGTTGGTTATCTGTTTTTAAGTTACCTTCCTGAGTCTTATACACCCATTACCTCATTTAATTCCTAACTGTCCTATTAGTTAAATACTGTTGTTCTTATTTTACTTGCAGAGGCAGGGGTGTTAAGTCATTTGCCATTCAGGCTTTGAATCATGGGCCTGCCTGAATCTAACTCATGCACTTTTAAGTAGTCTATGGTTTATTAATGATATATGTGTGTTTGCTGTGTGACCACCAACAGACTGAGTTTTCAGATTGAGGACTCTGTCTCACTTGCTTTTATATGCCACAGGGTCTGGTACATAGCGGGCACTTAGAAAATGTTCAATGGACTTTATCTCGGCACCTCCTTATACAGATCCCAAACCCTTAAAGGCAATGCAGTCTATCCCAATGTATCTCCAAGTATGGTGCATGGGTCATCTGTATCCTAGACCTACAGAATCAGAATCAGAATCCTTGGGGTCAGGATGTGTGAATATGCATATAAACAAGTAGCTCAATTAAAACAAAAAAACAAAACTAAATAGCTCAGGTGACTTTCACGTGTATCAAAGTTTGAAAACTTTTCACCTGGTGCTTGAAAGTACATCCTTTGGAGTTAATCAACCCTGGGTTCAGACCCTAGCTCCACTACTTACTTAGGTGGGTGACCTGGGGCAAATGAGCTACTTAAATTCTTTGAGCTTCAATTCCATCATCTTTAAAATGGAAATAATAGGGAGTTCCCATTGTGGCTCAGTGAAAACAAACCTGATTAGTATCTATGACAATGCAGATTTGATCCTTGGCCTCACTCAGTGGATTAAGGATCTTGTGTTACCATGAACTGTGGTGCAGGTTGTAGACGCGGCTCGGATCTGGCATTGCTGTGGCGTAGGCCAGCAGCTGCAGCTTCAGTTCAGCCCCTAGCTTGGGAACTTTCATATGCCTCAGGTGCGGCCCTAAATAAAAAAGCAAAATAAATAAAATAAAAAATAAAATGGAAATAATAAAAACATCTACCTCATAGGATTTTTGAATGGACAAAGTTATTCAAAAATACCAGGAATTTGAGAACACCTATTATGTGCCAAATATTGTTTTTTTAAGTGCTCAGTGTATGTTAGGGAACAGAAAGACAAGCTCTTTGCCCTCATGAAACTTCCCTCATATTGGAGAAGACAGATAATAAATGATAAAATAAATAACTATATAGTAAGTTATTAACAAGTTCACTAGAAAGAATTGAATAGAGCAAGTAGGACAGGGAGTGAGGGGTGGGCATCCTTTCATAGAAAGGAGTTTAGTCAGGTTTCACGGAGAAGCAACACCTAAGCAAAGCTTTGGCGAAAGTTCAATAGTAACCTAGGCAGACATCTGAGGGAAGAGCATTTGAGGCAGAAGGAAGAGCTACTCACTGCAAAGGCCACATGCCTCTTGGGTAGAAGGAACAGCACAGCAAGCCAGTGTGTCCGCATCCAAGATAACAAAGGGGAAAGGACAAAAGGATGAAGTTAGAGAAATAACTGGGGCCAGTTCATGTATGGCCATTTAGGCCTATAAGTAAGGATTAAATAAGATAGTCACCTCAAGTGCTTAGAACAGGATATGGTACATAGTATACATTTAATGGATGGTATCTATGTCTGTATTTACATTAACATCTTCTGGTCCCTAAGCAGAGCTACTCTGGAAGGTCAGGCTACAGGGACTACAGCACTTTTATGTACTTTGGTGGGGCTACAGAGTCCTTCAACATTTCCAGAAGTACAGAAATCAAACAGATCAAAGGCCTGGGTGATTCCCAGCAGCAAGTAGACATGGTTAATTCTCTGCAGGTGCTCAGAAAACTGAACTAACAGACACACAAAGTCAACACAGTATCAATAAAAGGGGAAGCATGGGGTGTGGATGGGGTGGGCTTGGCTAAATGTTGAAACCAACAGAAGAGTCGTTAGTAATGTCAGAGGAAAAGCAGTGGAGCGTGGAAGCATCACCTACAGCAAATGAAACATATTCTAATATCAATGAGACCAAAAGTCATGAGAATAATGACTACAAACTACTGGGGAGTAAGCCAGGGAGTCCAGCAACATGAATGCACTTGTATAGCGGGGAAAACAAATTAAGAGATTCAGACAAAACTATTCTGTTTCCTGGTGGAGGAGGCTCTTTCATCTTGAATGTCTCTCTCCTGACACGAGGCACTGATCTTGCCCCGACAAGACAAAGGATACTGTCTGAGAGGCTAATACTTCTCATTCGGGCAAAGGACTTCTGAGGAGATGAGAACCATGTGCTGCCAGGCTCAGAGGACTCATTCTCTCTACCTACTGTTTCACAGCTGGGCAGGCTAAGACACCGACCCTCCAGGGCTCTCACTATGGCAAAAGCTTCATGCAGGGCCCCGGAGCTGTGGAGAGGAATGTGGTCGCTTTGGGGACTGGAGGCAGGCAAGAGTGTGACAAAAGGCTGCATAAAGATACCCAGGCTGGGCTTTAACCTGCTTTATTTATTTATTTTTTAAAATTTATTTATTTTTTTCTTTTTATGGCCACACCACACCTGGACATATGTAAGTTCCTGGGTTAGGGGTGAAATCAGAGCTGTAGCTGCAGCCTATGCCATAGCCACAGCAACACCAGATCTGAGCCGTATCTGTGACCTACCCCACAGCTTGCAGCAATGAGGGATCCTTAACCCACTGAGGCCAGGGATCAAACCTACATCCTCACAGGTTTCCTTTTTTTTTTTTAAACCACTGAGCCACAACGGGAACTCCTAACCTGCTTTAAATTGTTGTGCCAGTTTCTTTTGGCACCTCTCATTAGGAAAGCTAAGCCAGGCACTGTCCAGTGGAAATCTGGAAGTGGGCATCCTGTGTGGCTTTATTATGCCAGCCTGTCAAGGAAGAGTGTACTACTTGGTCCCCATGACCCTGATCCAACCTACTCAACTGGGAGAAGAGTGGTCACATAAAGAGCAACTCACTTTATGTGATCTTTGACTCACGCTTTTGGTTTGGAATTACAGCCATTATGAAAACCAGTATGAGAAACCTTGTATTTTGAGTCCATTCCTCAAACTATTTGTTGGTCTGCCTTTACCATCTCCTGATAGTAACCTTATATTTGCTTTGGGAGTTTTTAATTGCTACATTCCTACCTATTTATTCAGTTAATAAATATTAAGTGCCAACTGTGTTCCAGGGGCCCTGCTAGGCTCTGCAGAATAACAATGGATAAGACAAAAATCCCTATTTTCATGGAACTTATATTCTAGTATGTGTGTGTGGGTGAGTGAAGAGCTAGAAAAATGAAATCCTAGAAGAAAGTGATAAGGGTGATGACATAAGTAAAACAGGATGGTGTGATGTGGAGTGACGGAAAGTGAGGCCCTAGATGGCATGGTCAAGGATACGCTCTCTGGGAAGGCATCATCTGGGCTGGGGCCTGACCGGATGAGAAGGAGCCAGCGTGCAGTCTGGGGAAGAGAGAGGAGCGCACGCACAGACCAGGAGATAGGAACCAGCAGCAAGAGTGTTTTGCTTCACGTTCCCGTTCTGCAGACAAATGCTATTTCTCTGTCTCTGGCACGTTACAATCTGTTAAAGAAATTGCTCCATGAGGCCTGGGAAAGGAATGGTATTGAATGAAACGGGATTCCAAGGCTTACCGATTACTGGAGACACACTGGCATTAGGGGAGGGGTGGGAGCCCAAGTAGGGACTACGATCTCAGAGGAAAGATAAGGCAAAGGCTGTAGAAACTGCTTTTCCCCCCTGTCGCTGCATTCTACTACTCTGGTTAATTGGCACAGCAGTCCGTGTGAATGAGCGCAGGATGTCCAAAATCGCAGCACTGTTTCACACATCATCATTTTGAGTCACCAACTGACAGGATTTAGCGCTCTGTGTCTGGCAGCAACCGTCAGTGAAGCAAAGAGAATTCCACTGGATTATCCAAAGCATCTGACCCGCAAATGAGGAGTGAGGAGAACATTGAAAAAAAAAACAAAAAAACTCCTGAATGGTACAGTGAGCTAACTTGACATGAACAGAGACACACAAATATCCAGCCACCTCTGAGGCAAAAGGTCAGTTTCTTGTGCTTGTCCCTGATCTTCAGAATCCAAGTTCTTGATCTAAGCTCAGTCCCTCATTTTCAAGTAGACACGGGCCAGATGGGCTGCTCTAGGGCAATACTCCATTGTCTGACTACAGAGGTACGTTACAGCTCATGTAGATGACAGCAGGGTGGGTGGGAGAGGAAGAGGGTACAGTCAGAAGGTAGGACATGTCCCACAGATAAAGTTTTGATACTCTGGTTTTCAACTGAAGAAGCTGACATGTGCAGCCAAATCTTTTATCTTTGGCGAGCCCACTGCAGACCCCAGGTTTGGGATGAAAGGATAGAATGAAGGAAAGGAAAGAAGCCAATTTCCATCTAACAAGAAGTGGAGAGTACTGAACTGCCCCTGCCTTGTGGATTTCTGAGCTTTCTAATTCTCTTAATCAAGTCCCAAGACCTCCCAGGCCTCATCCTTCTCTTCTCCAAACCCTTCTCACACAGCTGTTAGGTAAGATTTACTAGATGAAATGTGTTTGCACAATCTGTTTTGTTCACTGGAACATGTTTATCTAGAAGGAAAGAAAGAAAAAAAAAAGCCCTGTCCCTTCTCACTATTTACTTTTTGGTGACTGCCTTCTGGGATTTGGAACTGGATAAACAGATGGCCTTCATGGAAGGAATCAGGCGGAACGCCAGGGTGTGTATATATATCTTGATCTCAGTGTATATACGGCAAATAGTGCTCATGCACACAGCTGTGCTGGTTTTGGAGGGAAGTGAGGGGACAGTTCTCCTCCAGATGAGAGGACTCCTGCTGCTCCAAGGTGCACTGCTCCAAGGTCTCCCTCCCAGGAGCACCTCCCTGGCGGAATCTTGAGCTATGGGTGCCAGATGGTTTCTAGAGTTCTAACCCCAGATCTATGACCCCAAGTCCATTTTCTGGCCTCTGGCTGTAGTAATTAAGGGTTGTGCCAGATTCAAAACTATTGGTTATGATTTGTACTAGGTTTTTTTGATATGTATGGGCGCCCACAATGTGCCGAGTGTCTGCACTGTCTACAGTGGTGAGTGAGCTGAGCATCTTTGCAATATACAGGATGCCTCTGTGAAAGGCACGCCTTCAAGAGTTGTGCTTGTGTTGTGATTGTGCGTGTGCATGTCCACATAAGTTGTGGAAGGCCTGAAAGACAATATTTTCCAGGCCACAGGAAAAGTATGACTGCCCGAGGGAACAGGGTACAGTGACCACTCATGTGACAGCAGGCTGCTGCTGAAGGAGTTGGGAGGGGGAGTGGAGAAGCAGTTTCCCTCCTAATTTTTTGAACTTTCTCCCATATAAATGTCTACTCCACGGGGTGGTGGTGGTGGAAGGAACTCTTTCATAATCAATGTGTTTCAACTCCAAGGTTTGAACAAACTTCATTACACTTCAGGGGAATCTTCCAAGAGCCAAAATAATCTTCATTTGCTTCATAGAATAGAGTTCAGGAGGATGTTTTCGCCCCTGCCTCCTGCTCCCCATGGCAAAATTCCTTTAAATAACCATGAAAAAAAGAGATGACAATACTGCCCAAACAGAGGACTGGTGCCAAACAGACAACTCAAAATCCCCAGAAACCCCAAACCAAAAACCCCCCTGAGATAAAGCGGGCTGCATTCATCAGGTTCAGGTTGCTCAAAGACAAGAACATGAAATGATTAGACTCTAACAGACCAAGGTGCTGGAGGTAATGGGACCTCATAGAGACAGAACAAAAGACTCTGTTTTTAACAAAGCTTCCGCAGACCTTTATACTACAGTGAGCAGTGAGCGTGAGGGACGCTGCCCAGGAAATGAAAGGACTCAATCGTTCCTCTTCAGTGAGCGGAGCCCAGGAGGAGTGTTCCAGGGCTCTCTCACAAACACTCTTTAATAATACCATCCAGAGCCTTTGATTCAGGGAACATGCTGAAGAATAAACAGCCTATTAATCTGAGTTTTCTGGTGTGCCTGAGTATACAAAGCGGCGATGAACTAACCCCTTGGCTCTTGCTGACATCCCGACGGCACTTCATCCGCGGCTCCACGGCACTGCTCCACACCCCCCTCCACTGCTGCCTGCATCGTGTCTCCAAAAAAACTTCAGGTTTGGGGGCCCTGATGGTTTTGACTGAGGATGCCCAGGCCAAACCCGGGGTGCAAAGAACTGGAAACAGCACATCCTTGTTTGGCCATAAGCAGTGTGACCGTGTGACTTCAGGCTCAGACGAGAACTGTGTGGTAGTGTGACTGGGTGAGGAGACAAAGTCATCAGTCTGCCTCTTTCTGAGCCAAGCTGACAGCCACAGGCCTGGGAAAGGAAGGCCCAGTTTCAATTGCTTCCCAGTCTTGGTTACCTTGGTGGCAGGAAGGCTCCTGCATGGGTGGGCTTTGGGTGCCATTCTGTGGAAACATTCCTGGGCGTTTTGCCTAAGTAAAAATTACCGAGGTCCCTGAGTTTTCAAGGAGGAAAGGAGAAGAAAGATAAGTGGCTGGTTCACTCTGAGGCCCTTTCACTATGAGATCTTTAAAAATATTCAGGTGCAACTTTTGTGATAACAACCATTTGATGAAGCATCAAGTTTTCCTTCCCACCCCCAAGGAAATCACAGATAAAGAAACTGATAGTATGAACGTTAAGTAATAAACCAGAGTTCAGTTGTTGAAACAGAGTAAATGAGGCTAGGATCACAGGCTCAAATCAGCCCTGAGAACCAGGCGGCTTCTTTGTGTTCCAGAGTCACTGACCTCATGCAAGGTGTGTGCTTAATGATAAAAAGACCTGGCCTGGTGAGCTGGATAAATCAGTGTGTGCTACCCAACACACACACACACACACACACACACACACACACTCACACACTCACAACCTCAAAGTATACATCCCACTGACCTCAAATTTATACACAAAGGAAAACACATCTAGTGAAAGTTTCCTTTTAAAAATCATTTCAAACAAGTGCTTTGATTTTAAAAGATTAATTCTAAAGTCCTTGATTCTATGTTCAGAGAACTACTTTGTGTTTGGTCTGCTGAACTGGAGACAAAAGAGAAGGAACAGCACAGAAGCTCACACTTTCCATGACTGACTTTGAGATGCCATGGAATGCAGTGGTTAGCCTGGGCCTTGCAGGCAGATAGATCTAGGTCTGCCACTTGCTATGTGTGATCTTAGACATGTTATATAAAATAAGTGAGCTTCAGTTTCTGCACCTGTGACATGGGAACCACCCTCATGGGACTAGCATGCAGATTATACAACATACAAAAAATCTTTTGTGCAATGCCTGGGACACAGTAAGTGCTCAATAAATGGTAGCTGTACTTAATACTCTTTGAATCTTCTAAAAACAGACATAGGAATCAAAGATGGCTCTGTGGAGGAACAAAACTGGTAGCTGGCACATGGGCTACGTGAAACAGAGTTTCTTCATCTCTTTACTGGGCAGGCCTTAGAAGGTCTCCAGATCCTCCCTCAGTACACTGGAAATAAGAGTTTGAGTTCCATGGGGTTATTGATGAAAGGGCTAGTACTCAGGGGACCTCCTTTTGGACCTGAGAACTGCAGACTGATCTGGCGTTTTCCCACCCCAGGGTCTGGCTGAGCAGATACAGCCTTCTTCCTCTAGGCTTCCACCTGTTGAGACAGACAGATGTATTCTGAACACGAGAGGGGCCTTGCAAGCACAGATCTGGTATCAGACAGCCTTTCTCTGCAGCATTCCTGGGGTTGTAAAATGACAAACATTCCAGCAGGCTGAATCTAACCCTTCCTGCCCTGCAACTGGGGGCCTTATGCAACTGCTTCTTGTGAAGAGCCATCAGTACCTCACTCCAAGGCTCTGAGGTGGACTTCATTAATATTGATGAGCTGCAGCTCGTTAACCTCATTTGATGTTTATTTACAACCATTCTTCTCATATGCTAATGAGTGACACTGGGCTCTTCAGATAGAAAAGAGAGAACTGGACCCTCTCTGCCAGCATCTCCTTGGTGAACTCCTGTCCCTTGAAACAGAAGTTTGCACAGAGGGAATGATGCCAAACGGAGGGAATGCAGCAGAGAGGACAAAATGATGTGAAAAGAATGTCTGCAATGTGATGGGAGAGAGAGAGAAGCCCAGCTGCTGGGGCCAGGGTGTGACTGAGGTTTGGTTACGCCCACCCAGTGGGTAACAAAAAGAAGCTGAAGGGCCGGGATCTGAGGAACTATGAAAGGGACAATATGCTAGGTTTGGGAACTTGGGTGGGAGTGGAGATGAGTGGGCCCCTGACACTCAAGGGGCTTGAAGGCTCCGCTCCAATCTCGTTTCACTTTTCTTCTAAGATCTTAAGGAAATCAATAAACAGGGGGTTGGCGTAGATTTCTGTAAAGCGGTTAAATGCTCATAGCATCGAATGCTTAGCAAAGGCTTGGCTTGGAGAAAGAGTACCCATTGTCCAGAACATCATTGTGAAATGGGTCAGCAGGGGAGAAAATCAGTTTCTCTTTGTTCCAAGTTATGGTTATGTTATGTATGTCAAAGAATAGGAATGATTAAACAAGAGTCAGAGACTGGGGAAAAATATACTAAAAAATATGGCCTTTCTATTGCTTCAGGGCTGCTGAGCCTAACAGAACACAAGGCCCCTTCAAAATTTCATAGTGCGTGGAAAGTCAATGTTGAGTTGTCCCACCCATTCAGAAGGTATGAAAGGCTATATAACACATATGAGGTGGATTGACATACACATAAATGTTTATTAATATCAGCAGCAACGTCAAACTTAAACTTTCCTAAACATTCAAATGCCAGTTCCCATTATATTTCTTGCCTTCACGCCTTCGCACTTTACGTTACTATTTAGACAATTATTTCCCTTCTGCCTGCAGGGTCCACACCCTCTCTTTTCTCTCAGTCTGACTTTTTCTCTGAAGCACTTTGAAGATCATTCCTACCCTTGATGTGCCTTTCTGTAAGGCTAAAGAGGCAGGAGAAAAAAGGAATCTTTTACCTTAAAGATTTAACCACATTTAAGTACAAAGTATTGGTTTTAAAAGGGTTGATTTTATGTTTGAGTTGTTTGTGTGAGATCATTATCCCTGAGGGTACGGATTTAATCTCTTTCAAGTCTGCTGTGAACTCAGTTCCTGTTGGACTGAAGGCATCATAGCAATCCACATTCAGCCTGATAATGTGCAGCTCACCTGTGCTCAGGTACCAAACACGTCCATAAGAGTAACTGACACTAGACGGATACTTGATCTAGGCTACAGCAGTGTTCCCAGCCTCTTAAAATATACCTCAGTTTTTCATATATTTTTTCCAATTGACCCCACTCCCATGAAATTTTTTTTAGGGCTACACCCAAGGTATATGGAGGTTCCCAAGCTAGGGGTTGAATCAGAGCCGTAGCTGCTGGCCTACACCACAGCCACAGCAACACAGCAACACCAGCTCCAAGCCACGTCTGTGACCTACACCACAGCTCATGGCAATGCTGGATCCTTAATCCACTGAGTGAGGCCAGGGATTGAACCTGTGTCTTCATGGATACCAGTCAGACTCATTTCCGCTGAGCCACAATGGGAACTCTGAAATTTTAATATCACAGTTATACCATATATATATTTTTTTAAGTGGAGGGCCACAGACCATTGTAAGTTTCATGTTTTTTTGCCTCCCAGAGAACCAGTTTTTTTCCCCGTTCACAGCAATATTGCTCCCATTAAGAATGCATATTCTAGGACAGTTTATTTAAAAAAAATTTTTTTTTTCTTTTTAGGGCTGCAACTGAGGCCTATGTAAGTTCCCAAGCTAGGGTCAAATCAGAGCTGCAGCTGCCGGCCACAGTCACAGCAATGTGGGATCCAAGCCACGTCTGTGACCTAAGCCACAGCTGTGGCAACACTGGATCCACTGAGTGAGGCCAGAGATTGAACCTACATCCTCATGAATATTATGCTGGGCTCTTAACCCGTGAAGTACAATGGGAACTCCTCTAGAGACATTTTAAAAAGTATATCATCTGATTTAATGTTCCAGGATTACCCCAACATTTTCCCAAAGTGAAGCATGAAACACAACCTCTGTCCTGATTTCAAAAAGAAAGAAAAAAGGACATCTTTGTGCCTATTTAGTGACAGT
The DNA here is from genome assembly GCA_004024745.2 of Catagonus wagneri. NCBI lineage: Eukaryota > Metazoa > Chordata > Mammalia > Artiodactyla > Tayassuidae > Catagonus > Catagonus wagneri. The sequence continues at coordinate 4,829,067 of PVHT021183666.1, forward strand.
TCTTCCAAAGAGACCAAAATCCTTTTTTCACACTGGACCTGATCTAGCCACAGAATAAATGGCTTACTTTCAGCCTGTGGGTTAGCTTTTTATAATAGTTCTGTCTGAGTGCTGGAAGAGGTAATAGAATGTCAGGTCCCTTAGGGACCCCCAAATAGTTCACTCTCCTAAAAGTCAACAATACGTTCCCTTGTAAGAGTAGAATTAAGTTATCTCATTACATTTCTCCCAAACTCCAGAGGAAGACAGTGACTGGTACTGCTATTCCCCTTTTACAAGCAGAGAAACGATGACATTGAGAAATTAGGTAACTTAATTTAAGTCACAGGGACTAACACTTTTTCATATAAATATCCTACCTGTCATATAAGGTAGGTCACTCTGAGGATTTCTAGACTTCTATCTTCTGGATCCTACTTTAATCTAGAGTCATGCTGAAGTTTATAAAGGCGGTTTTGCTTCTGAGAAGCCCCTTTCTCCATCTGACAGCAGAAAAGCGAAAGAAAGTGGTAACAGGTAAGAAATGACCGATGGGGAGAGAGGAAGAGAACTCTGGCTATTGTCCCAAAGGTTCTATTTCACAAGCAAATGGCTTAGGTAGGGAGGAGGTACACAGGTTTTTTTCTTAGATGAATACCATTACCTTTGTAGGGCTCAGATGAGACAGTGTAAACCATGCTATGTGCCTCAAAAGACACAAAGACTCAAATCAGGAACTCCTACAGAAAGTCTTCAAGTAACATGACAAATTCATATTTTATTTAGCAGTCATGGAAACTCACCACATCTTAGAACTATCTATACTTGAAACTTGCCATAAATGAGTGGGAATTAGAGTCTGGTAAACCAAATAAAAAGTACTAGCTAAAAGGGCTCTTGAGGTTCCTGTTGTGGCTCAGCGGGTTATGAACCTGACTAGCATCCATGAGGACGCACGTTGATCCCTGGTCTCACTGTGGTGTAGGTTACATTGCTGTGGCTGTGGCATAGGTCAGCAGCTGCAGCTCCGATTTGACCCCTAGCCTGGGTACTTTCATATGCCGCAGGTGGGGTCCTAAAAAGCAAAGTAGTAAGAAAAAAATAAAGACATAAAGAAATAAACAAAAGGGCTCTTTTCTGTACACTTGACTCAGGCTCATTTTAATTCTTCTAGTTAAATCAGTGTTAAAATTCCCGCAGAACAATATCAACTTATTTGTTCTAAAGAGTTAAATGACTCCAAGAGTTAAAAGTCCATTTCACATCTTCAAGCAGATCTGTGTGTAATTCATTTCTCATTACCAAACTCTATTAAAAACAAAATAAAGAACTTCGTGGAGGGATATTCTGTAATATTGGTTAGGAACCTAGTATGACATTGAATAACATTATCTCTGATAAATTTGCCTTCATGTGTAAACTTCGTTCTTCACATTGCAGAAGCTCGTTTCCTTTTGTTTGAAGAAATGAGCTAACGATGCGTTAAAGGCTTTAACTTTAATTCAGAATGCCCAGAGCCAAAAGATACACCCTAGATCAATGCAAACACAGGGAGAATTTCAAAGCAGAATATACCTTTAGCTCAACTAGCTTCTGATACAGAAAAGTTATGCTAGCCACTTTTGCAGTAAACCAGAAGCAAACTTGAGAGAAGGCAAAAAAAACCCAAAAAACAAAAAAATCCAAAACTTCACATTTTGCCTCAAAAAATGAAACTATACAACTGTATTGAACTATAAACTATATTGGACTAAAATAGAAACTAGAAGATACAAAGTATGGGAACCTAAAAAGTGACTCTGTTACAGAAGAGGCATTTACATGAAAAATTATTTCCTACTGGATGCTATTAAACAGGAACGAATGGGGGGAGGGGCAAGTCTTTTAAAAATCTTGGCCATCAGAACAAAGGAACCAAACTGAAAATACTCCAACTTGGAGTGAGGAGAGAAAGAGCCCCATTGGAAACTGGTTCTTGAGTTGGTTGCAGCAGCTATCAATGAACTGGAAAGGACGATGATCCAGTGCCAATCCTGATTTGTTAATTTCAGCAGCATTTGTCTATTTCCTTCTACCACATAACTAGTTAAAGAAACAATCCTAGATTCAGGAAAAGGCTGACTTTTTTCATTGGCAGGTGACCAAAGAAAACGCATTCTTCAATGAGCAGCATAATAAGGCAATAAAAACAAGACTGTACTTATCAAACATTTTTATCTTTATCCGAAGTGCTCAAAATATTTGCCAATGTTATGCCCAGTTCCCACTTCCCCTTCACCATCTTTCCCACAGCTGGGGAGGAAAGGCAAGCTTTTTTGTAGGAAGGATGTCTCCTCTGCATATCCGTGTAAGTCTGAATACAACTTTAGGAGAGTAAGTGGGTGGGGAATCATGGGTGGGGAATCGTGGGTGGGGAATCCTAGGATTCCCCATGGTGCCAGATCCTCCACACACTCAGTAAAGACTTTGCTCTTCCACTTCAAAGATAATGGGGGTAAAGTTCCTCGTGGTAGCCACGGATGCTGCCAAGAAGAATTAAGTCTTCATTCAGGCCAGGGACCAAAGGGAAAATTCAGAAGGAAGAGTAAGATGGCATTTTCCCATCCAGTATAAGTAAGGAAACAGTCCCACTGACTCACCAATCCCTTTTCCTACAGGTGGTGTTATTATCCTGGTTTTATGCTCAGTGAACAGTGGTGTGGAAAGTTAAGTGCTTAAGAAATCATCTGCTCAAAGTCACAAAGGAGCATTAAAGAATCCATGGGTCAACTTCAAACAGTGATACATGTAGGCTATCAGAACAGCCCCTAGAAGTTTGAGAATTAGAAGTTTTTTGGAGAATGGGAATGGGTAGGAAGACCTTAGACCAATGATTTTTTTTTTTTTTTGCTTCTTAGGGCCACCCCCATGGCATATGGAGGTTCCCAGGCTAGGGGTCAAATTGGAGCTGTAGCTGATGGTCTACACCACAGCCACGGCAACACCAGATCTGAGCCGCATCTGCAACCTACACCACAGCTCACGGCAGTGATGGATCCCTGACCCACTGAGTGAGGCCAGGGATCGAACTCCTATCCTGATAGATACTAGTTGGATTCGTTTCCGCTGAGCCACGATAGGAACTCCCCAATGATTTAGTATGATACAATGGTCCAACCTCAGGGAGCAGATAGCAAAAACAATTTTATAATGCAAGGTTTAAGTAATTAACAGGTAGTTCCACAGTTCTATAGTTTTGCACAAAACACATAAATTGGTTACTATGGATCGGACTGTCAGACAGTGAAAGTTGTATGTCATAGATAGTTATCTTAAAAGTCTGAGGAATACAGTTAAAATGATCACTTCCTTTGCCCTATATTCCAGCGTGGTTTTATCCTGGGCCTCTGGCACAGATGTTGTTAAGTCCTGCTCTGGGCAAGATGAAGAGCCTTTCTCCCCAAAGCAGTATGTTGAGCATGTAAGACAGTCTTTGCTTCATTGGGACATCTAGAAGCAGCCGGTAGGGTCACACTCAAGTACTAAATCTTATGGTCAGGACGACTTGAAATATCAAATCTGTGATAGCGTGAAGTAGGTGCCTTTTATAAAAAGAGTCTAGAAAGTCCTATTCCTCTGTTTCTGAACTTTGGAATCATTTTTTTTTGGGGGGGGAGAGTCCTTTTTTTAAGGCTGAACCTCTAGCCTATGGAAGTTCCCAGGCTAGGAGTCGAATAGGGCCTACATATGCCGGCCTACACCACAGCCACAGCAACACCAGATCCGAGCCGCATCTGCAACCTACACAGCAGCTCACAGTGATGCTGTACCCTTAACCCACTGAGCGAGGCCAGGGATCGAACCCGTGTCCTCATAGATACTAGTCGGGTTTGTTGACCACTGAGCCACAGGGGAACTCCTGGAATCATTTCAATAGTAATCTTCTTATTTTTTTCTGCTGGGCCTTGATATTGCAGAAAAATCTTAGAATGATATAATTGAAAAAGGACTTTTTAAAAAGATGTTTATTAATTTCTATGAGAAAATCAGATAAAATATCATCAATTAATCAGTAACCATCTTGAAGGAACAGACTACACATAGGTCATGATAAAAATAATTAGGATAAAAGGAAACTCTATGATTTCATGAAATCAAAATTTATAAATATAATATTCAGTTGCTTGAGATAAATCCAATAAATCTGAACGTGACCTTGGCTTGTCATGTCAAGTAGTCCAGTTAATACTTGCTTCCCTTCACCCAGACTCATGCTTCCAGGCAAGAAAGCAATTAAATTTAGGTTAAAAATAAATAATCTGTCCAATTTTTATGAGGTATCTAGAAGAAGCAAATTCATTGAAAAAGAAGAAAAGAGGTTACTAGGGGTTGAAGGTGGGGTAGGGAGAAGCATGAGGTTATTGTTCAATGGGTACAGAGTTTCAGTTGGGGATGATGAAAAAGTTCTGGAAATGGAGAGTGGTGGTGGTGGTTGCACACTTTTCCCCATTTTTAAAAGTTTTATTGAAGTGCAATTGGTTTACAATGTTGTGATAATTTCTGCTTTACAACAAAGTGGTGCAGTGACTCATATACACATATTCACCCTTTTTTTTTTTTTTTTGGTCTTTTTAGGGTCTCACCCACTGCATAAGGAGGTTCCCAGGCTAGGGGTCAAGTTGGCGCTGTAGCTGCTGGCCTCCGCCACAGCATGCCAGATCCAAGCCGTGTGTGCGACCCTCACCACAGCTCACAGCAACACAGGATCCTTAACCCACTGAGCGAGGCCAGGGATGGAACTTGCGTCCTCATGGATACTGGTCAGATTCATTTCTGCTGAGCCGCGACAGGAGCTCCACATATCCATTGTTTTATAGATTCTTTTCCCATACAGGTTATCACAGAATATTGAGTAGAGTTCCCTGTGCTATACAGCAGGTCCTTGTTGACCACTGACCGTTTCATATACATAGGCCAGTCCCAAACTCCCAATCCATCTCTCCCCACCAATCCATCTCTCCCCACCACCTTTCCCCTTTGGTAACCACAAATTTGTTTTCGAAGTCTGTGGGTCTGTTTCTGTTTGGATGCACAACATTTTGGATATACTTTATGGCACTGAATTGTACACTTATCAATGCTTAAAATGGTAAATTTATTATGTATATTTTACCACAATTAAAAATGACCTGACTTGTTTTAAAAATATCCACATAGGAGTTCCCTTGTGGCCCAGTGGGTTAAGGATACTGCGTTGTCATTGTCGGGGCTCTGGTTACAGCTGTGGCTGGAGTTTGATTCCTAGCTCGGGAACTTCTGCACGATGAAGGCACAGCCAAAAATTAAAAAATAAATTTAAAATATCCAGATAAAGGGGTCGTCAAGCATTTTTTTTTTTTTTTGTGGCCATGCTTATGGCATGTAGAATTCCCGAGCCAGGGGCTGAACCTGAGACACATCAGTAACAATACCAAATCCTTAACTGCTCTTTATGGTGGTAAAAAATACATATAACAAAAAATTTACCACCTTAACCATTTTTAAGTATACAGTTCAGTGGTATCACGTACACTCATATTGTCATGCAACTATCATCACCGTCCATCTCCAATGGTCTTTTCATCTTGCAAAACTGAAACTCTATACACAATTAAACCATACCCATCCCTCCAGCCCCTGAAAACCACTATTCTTCTTCTTTCTTTTTCTTTTTCTTTTTGCTTTTTATGGCCCCACCTGTGGCATATGGAAATTCCCAGGCTAGGGGTCTAATTGGAGCTACAGCTGCCGGCCGACACCACAGCCACAGCAATGAGGGATCCGAGCCGCATCTGCAACCTACACTACAGCTCACGGCAATGCCGGATCCTTAACCCACTGAGCGAGGCCAGGGATCAAACCCGCAACCTCATGGTTCCTAGTCGGATTCGTTAACTGCTGAGCCACGATGGGAACTCCTAGAAGTCATTTTTGAGAGACAGGATGCTGTTATTTAATTAAGGTTAAACAGTTATTAAGAGCCCTCTCTGTACCAGGCTAGGCACCAAGATAACAAAGTTCATGAAGTTACGGTCTTTGTACCCAAAGAACTTAAAGTCTAATGGACAAGACAACTGCTTTCAAAACATGTTGAAATGTAATGACACAGAGCTTAGGGACATGCAGGACAGGGTTTAGCCTCCATGGTGGGCTGAGGTAGAGGACTGCTGAGGGAAGGTGTTTTGGAGAAGGTGCACCTAAGATGAGTACCGATAGGAGGTTTATCCAGATGAAAAGATGGGGTGGCAGTGTTACAGGCAGAGCCTTAACAAAAACATCCTGATGGGAGACAACTATGAGATGAGGGGAACTACCATACTTTAGTTCAGTACAACTGGAGAGTAGATTTCCAGGCAAGGAGTTAACGGAAATGAGGCTGAAGAGGGAGGCAGAAATCAGGTCACAGAAAGTCTTGGCGTTCCTGTTGTAGCTCAGCGGAAGCGAACCAGACTAGGATCCATGAAAACGCAGATTTGATCCCTGGCCTCGTTCCGGTTAAGGATCCAGCATTGTCATGAGCTGTGGTGCAGGTTGCAGATGAGGCTTGTATCCTGGCATTGCTGTGGCTGTGGTGCAAGTCAGCAGCTACAGCACCAATTCGACCCCTAGCCTGGGAAACTCCATATACTGAGGGTTTGGTCCAAAAAAGACAGAAAAAAAAAGTTTTATGTGAGTCATTCCATAGATGGTGGGGGTACCTTTAGACGGTTCAAAGTAAAAGAAGAATAATAGCAGCACCGCCAGATTTTCTTTGTATAGAAAAGAAAGGGAGCAAAATAATGGCATTCCCTGGTGACTCAGAGGGTTAAGGATCCCATGTTGTCACTGCTGTGGCTCTGGTTACTGCTGTGGGGATGGTTCAATCCCTGGCCCGGGAACTTTCACATACTGTGAGTGTGGCCAAAAAAGGGAGCAAAATACATGAGACAGACTGCAAAGGTTTAAACAAGAATAGGAGCAATGACAATGGAAATCAAGAAGAAAGGTCAGGAATTCAAAAACTATTCTGAGGATGAGAACAGTGGGACTTTTTAGCTAACTGCATATGGGGAGAAGGGGAAAGAGGAGTCTAGTACAATAGAGTATAACTTTAGGAACTGATATGGGGAACCCAAGAGGAGAGACAGATTCAAGGATGGGGGGATTGTGTTTCTGACATATTGAAAATGAGGTAGCTAGTAAACATATTAGTAGAGATGAACAAAGCTAGCAGGACACTGGATGTGTGTGTCTGATGCTCAGGGGGAGGTCGAGGCGAGAAAGATTTAAAAGTCATTTGCCTAAGTCAGTAGAAAAAGTCAAAGGAGACAAGACTAAGTAACCATGAGTAGTGAGAAAAGTAATGAGCCAAGGATGGAACCCTGAAACATACCAACATTTAAGACAAAGAGAGAGGAAGAGTAACTTTTTAAAGGCACTGAGGAGGACTGAAAGAGAAGTAGGAAGAAAGAAGTGATGGAAAGAGCATAACTTTGAAGCCAAACAGAATGCTTAGAATCTCTTTTGCACTACTACTTTGCACTACTACTTTGAACAAATTAGTTGTGAGCCTCAGTTTCCTTGTCTGTAATAGGGCATGATACCTGCAGATCGTGATGAGGATCACATGAGATACTGTATGAACTATAACTTTAAAAAATGCCTACCTCATTGTAGGCACTCAACAAATGTTATTTCCTTCGCTGTACAGCAGAAATTGGCACAACACTGTGAATAAACTATACTTTAATTAAAAAAAAACAACAACCCCACAAACGTTATTTCCTTTTTTTGTTAGTCTGGCCCTTTTATGTTTCTTCTCTGTAAGTAACAGGAAATAGGGTATCCTTAGTTTTTATATAGTTTTTAGCTAAACCAAGGGTCAAATTTGAGACACCTTGGCTTCTGTCCATCTACATTTACTCTAAACTGAAGCCACAAGGATGCAAAAAATTCAGCTTTGCAAAGGTACTCTTGATTTCCATATAACTACTGCTCTTCTACTGTGTTATTTTAGTTTTTCCAGGACACTAGTCCTTGGGAGTTGCTCTACAAGGAACAGGGTAAATAATAACATATTTGTTTCTGCTTTTGCTTTTTAGGGCCGCGCCCACGGCATATGGAGGTTCCTAGGCTAGGGGTGCAACTGGAGTTACAGCTGCCGGCCTACACCACAGCCACAGCAACGCGGGATCCGAGCCACGTCTATGACCTACACCACAGCTCATGGCAATGCCAAATTCTTAACCCACTGAGCAAGGCCATGGATTGAACCCACTGCTCATGGTTCCTAGCTGGATTCATTTCCGCTGTGCCATGACAGGAACTCCAATAATAACATATTTGAAAAGGACTAGGAATACACAGTTGTTAGAAGAACAAGATTAATAAAGCCGTTTACATGTCCCCTACATGGTAAATGACCTTAAAATACTGTTTGCTTATTTTTAATATGGATTTTCTCTTGTTTGTTTTTAATATAGATTTTCTCTTCACTGTTTGGATCTCTAGTAACCCTCTTTTCTGATAAAATTTTTCACAATTGTCAGTGTGTGGCTAAGGTACCACTTTAGACCCCCCGCACTTTTTTATCTGCACCTGCTGACCTCATCCGTACTTGAAGGTTATGCATTAATAAGTGAACAGAGTCCCTGTCAAGTTCTTGGGAGACTTTCTGCCTTTCCTACAGAGATATAAATTCTGTAAACACTGGCTCTTCAGGAACCATTTTTACTTACATTCAAATTGGTGACTATGTTCTGATCATCTTAGAAGTCTGATTGCTACTTTGGTGAGTTGCTAGGGAGAGTTCAACTATGTCAGACACTAGCCTAAGCATCTAATGTTTAATGCAAACCAAAAGACTAGTAAATTAACCAGTTTAGGGTGTGACAATATCTTCAATTTAATGATCTTATCTTACCAAAGTGGTCCAGTAAATTACTCTGTCCACCTGGAGTTCAAGAGCTCTTATGGTTTTGATTACAATGAACATTAGACAATTCTTAAACTTAATGATGGATATTATGTATCCATATGTATTTATAAACAGAGGAAATCTAGATTACCCAGTGATTTCAGCCCTATTAATTCTTGTTTCTAACTCCTCTCTGTAAACATCAACTCTACTGCTTAATTGAGCCCTTTGTTGATACAGTCTTTGGTTTGCTGGTTTATTCCCCCCCCCCCAATTACTCCTTGCCCTCAGGGAAGGTATGTGAACTAGCAAGTCTTATCTTTGCTGTAGACTGGGGCTTCCCAGTCAGTCTTAGCTGTGGCCCACTTCTATATGGAAAGGAGAGCAGGACACTCAGAAAGAAAAGTTCGAGTATTACACAGTTAAAATTTGATGAATTCTCACATGCATTAAATACAAATATAGGTATTTACATTTTATATGTTATAATACACTGTATTGTTATAATAAATTAAGCTAGAGAGAAGAAAACATTAAGAAAATCATAAGGAAGAGAAAATATATTTATGGTACTGTACTGTGTTTACTGGTACCACAACTTTATGTAGCCTGTTTACAAGTGAATTGTCTGTCAGTACCTACATCAGTACTGTCTCACATGATACAAAATGGTATGGATGTTACATGTATTACCAACACTAGACATCAAAAATGAAAAGATAATGTAAAAATAAATTCATATTTATTTTTTGAAATTCATATTTATTTACAAGGATAATGATTCATGTACTGATAATGAAGAAGCAGTAATATGATGGCTTTACGGTAGCCCAGTGTAGTTGAGTTGCTCTAGAGTAGCCTAGCCTATACACCAATGAATGAATCATTACAATATTTTATGGCATACATTATTACAGTCATATTCATAATAAAGCACTAGAAATATTACCACATTTAAAAAAATGCTTACCTGTGATGACCGGATGATATAAAGTTTCTTGAATTATGAGAGAGGTATACTACATGATAATGTAATTCTTTGAAAGCAAAGTTATCAAACAGTAAGAAAACTAGCACATTCTCAACTTTATATTAAATATCACTCACTTTATGCCTATGTAAGGATAGGCTATCCACTTTGATATCAGTCTTGCACACAGTGTTCTATATGATGAATACAGTTGGTAATGATGGTGAAGACACAAAAAAATCGCATACAGTTCCTACCATACACTTAATAGATTTTCACACAAAGACACCCATATACGCACACACCAGATATGTTTATTAACTGTATGGCATGGTGACTATTTACTCTTCATTAAGTGGCAGTGGATCATATCACGGTCTTCACCTGGAGTAGGCTGAGGAGGAGGAGGAGGTGTTCCTGTCTCAGGGGTGGCAGAGGAGAGGGAGGTGGAGGGGAGGCTGGAGAGGCTGGAAAACCGGGTGTTACTTCACAGAAACACATTGTAATTTGCCCCACTTTTTTGTTCTGTCATTTTTCTAAAAATGTTTCTATACAGTACTAACCCTTCTTTCACTGTTTGCTTTAGTTTCAGTGCTGGTATCATAGGAGGGTCCATGTCATAAAATAATTCAAAAGTGATCCTGAATAACTGGAACTCTTCTGCCAGACTGCCTAATGTCAATTTGTTTTCTGGCGCTGCTTCTTCTATTTCTTCTTCCTCATCATCTGGCACTGGTTTGGAAGCACTCATTTCCATCAAGTTATCTTCTGTTAATTCCCCTGGTGTGGTGTTTATTAGCTCTTGAATTTCTCCAAGATCCAATCCATATCTTGAAACACTTCACCCCCCCCACCTTTTTTCCAAATCCACAATCTCTTTCATGAGTTCCTTGATTGGCTCTGTTGTAAATCCTGTGATGTCATGTACAACATCTGGACACAGTTTTCTCTCCAGCAGGAATTTACTGTTTCAGGCTTAATGGCTTTCATGGCTTTTTCTACAACTACAACGGCATCTTCACTGGTATAATCCTCACAGACTTTCATGATGTTCTATCTGGGTCCTCTTTCATAGTGTCGACAAACCTTTCCATAGAGTACAATGTGTAACGAGCCTTAAAGGTCCTTATTAATCCCCAGATCTAGATGCTGAAATAGAGGCATTATGTTTGGAGGCAAACAGACCACTTTGATGCCTTCAGTGCCTTCAGTGTTGCCTTCAGCGTTGAACTCATGAGGTTCTGGTGGTCAGCAACACTGTCCAATATCAAAAGGACTTTACAAGGCAGTCCCTTACTGGAAACGTACTTCCTGACTTGAGTGACAAAACGCGATGAAACCAATCCAGAAAAAGGGCTCTCATTGTCCAGACATTTTTGCTGTACAACCAAAAGACAGGTAGCTGGTGTTTATCTCTTCCCTTCAAGGTCTAGGATTTAGCAGCTTTATAGACAGATAAGCATAGTCCCGATCATACATCCAATTGCATTTGCAAAAAACAGTAGAGTTAGCCGATCTCTTCCTGCCTTAAATTCTGGTGCTCACTTCTCTTCTTTACTAACAAATGTCCTTTATGGCTTTTTTTCCACCCAGGATAGGGCACTTTCATGTGCATTAAAAACCTGTACAAGCAGATATCCTTTCACCTCAATGACCTTTTTTTTTTTTTTTTGGCCACACCCACAGCATGTGGAAGTTCCTGGACTAGGGATCATAGTGACACGAGCCACTGCAGTGATAATGTGGGATCCTTAACCTGCTGAGCCACAAGGGAACTCCCTCAGTGATTTTCTTAATACTGTCTGGGAACTTGTTTGGCGACTCCTGTTTGGTGGGCAGAAGCTGCTTCTCTTCTTATCTTGGAATTTTTAAAGCCAAACCCCTTTCTAAAATTATCAAACCATCCTTTGCTGGCATCAAATTCTCCAGTTTTAGATTCTTCATTTTTCTTTTGCTTTAAGTTGTCATATAATGACTTTGCTTTATTATATTAGAGTCCAAGGGTATGCCTTTTTTTTTAATAGCAATCCCGTATCCACATAAAAACTGAATTTTCAATGATATAAAAAGCACAATATTCACTGTTTCACAGAAGTGCAATGCTGATTTTGCACCTGCTGATCTAGCTGCAGTGATGACTTTACAGATTTCCCTTTCTTCTTTCTTTATTTCTTTTTCCTTCCTTCCTTCACTTCCTCCCTCAATTCCTCTCTTCCTTCTTCCCTTCCAATAATCCTTATGCTGGATTCACTTATCTTGAAATGGTGGGCAGTTGAAGCTGAAGACCTCAATCTATGGTACATATCAAGCAACTCAACTTTTTCTTGTTCTGTCATGACTTTTTTCTGCTTCTTGGGAGCACTTCCAGCATCACTAGAGCACTTCCTATGGGTCCTACAATGTTATTCATTTTCAGTATTGCACTAAACCTGATGAAAAATACATGAGATCTACAAGAGATCACTTTTTACTGTGATGTGAGGTATTAGAGATATGAACTACCTATGTGGAAATGATTAGTGTCCACATTTTAAGTGGATACTCAGGATGCTGAGTCCACTACAATAGCAACAGAAGGTGGCTACAAAATTATTCCTGCAGTAGAGTATGCACGACAGTTAATTTTATGCAGGAATGATTTAATACTGCATTTTCACATCTCTTCACACTCTAGACTATGAATGATATCAGGTATGGTCTCTGTGTGTGTAAGTTCTTATAAATTTTAACTTTATATAAATAGATTTAACTACTTGTATGGTAGTAAGTGAAAAATAGACTACCATCTACATTTATTTTATACATTCATGACATACATTTTTCTTAATTTTTAAGATATTTCTAGGCTACACAGTCCATTTGTGAGTTTTTTCAAATTGTCACAAATTTCGCCCCAATTTTTTAATATATTTACTGAAAAAAATCCTTGTATGAGTAGATCTGCGCAGTTCAAATCTATGTTGTTCAAGGACAGCTATACTCTGAATGAATCACTGCTAGATGCTAGGAACATAGGGGGCAAGCAAGACAGATAAATGCTCTTATGAAGCCAAGAGTCTAATGAGGAAGTCAGAATTTAAGCAAACATACCTATAAAAAATGCTAGGAAAAGAGCTTATAAGAAGCATATTAAATCTTATTTAAAAGTTCAGAAGGGAGTTCCTGTGGTAGCTCAGAGATAACAAACCTGACTAGTATCCATGAGGACAGGGGTTCAGCCCCTGGCTTCGCTCAGTGGGTTAAGGATCCAGCATTGCCGTGAGCTGTGGTGTAGGTCTCAGACATGGCTCAGATCCTGGGTTGCTGTGGCTGTGGCATAGGCCAGCAGATGTAGCTGCGATTCAACTCCTAGCCTGGGAACTTCCATATGCCATAGGTGTGGCCCTAAAATGAAAAAAAAAAGTAAACTTCTTTCACCTAATGAAGAATACCCAGGAAAAACCTCACAGATATTTATTTTGAAATGCTGAAAAATTTCCTGTCAGGATTGGAAACAAAACAAGGACATCTATCTGCTCTCACTACTTCTATTTAAGATTTAGTGAGATCCAACTTTGCTCAATAAAGAAAGAAAAAGAAAAATAACCCCTCAAGACTGGAAAGAAGTAATACTGTCTCTAATTTGTATACGAAATGATTTTGCATGAAGAAGATTCTAAGGAACCTACTAAAAAAAAAAAAACTATGAGAACTAATAAGTGAATTTGGCAAAGTCATAGGATCTAAGGAATATACACAAAGAATTATATTTCTATGCTGTGCAATGAGAAGTTGGTAAAGAAAACAAATTTTTAAAATAATAGTATTTAAACAGTAGCATAAAACATGAAATATTTAGAGGTAAATTTAATAAAATATGTAAGATCTGTATATTAAACACTGTAAAGTATTGCTGAGAGAAACTAAAGATCTAAAAAAATTTACTATGTTCATGGTTTGGAAGATTCAATATTACAAAGATGACAACTCTCCCCAAATTGACCTATAAATTCTTCATATCTCAATCAAATTCTTATTGTTTTTTTTTTTTTTGGTAGATTGACAAGTTTATTCTAAAAGTTATATTGAAGTGCGAGAGACCCCTAATGACCAAAATAATTTTGCGAAAACAAAATTGAAGGCATACACTATCTTTATATAAAGCTAAAGTAATCAAGACTAAAACTCAACAAATAGATCTGTGGGATGAAACAAGAGATTCCACAAATACAGCCACACTTATATCGTCAACTGACTTTTTTTTACAAAGGAACCAAAACAATTAAGTGGGAAAAGTAAAGTCTTTCAAAGAATGATGTGGAACAAACAACTAGTTATCCATATGGAAAAACAAACAAACAAACCTGACCTCAACTTTAAACCACACACAAAAATTAATTCAAGATGGATTATAAACCTAAACATAAAAGCTAAATTTCTAATGCTTTTGGAAGAAAATGTAAGTAATATTGTTATAAACTTAGTACAAGCAAAGTTCTTTTTTTAGAGTGGACCCAGAAGGCACTAAATTATAGTTAAAAATTTGATAAATTTTAAAACTTCTGCTCAATAAAAGACTCCACTAAGGAAATAAATAAAGAAGCCAAAGAATATCCGCATGTGCTAGTAATGAATGCTTGTATAGCATGGTGATGAAGACCATGTACACTGGAGGCAGAGTACCTGAGTTTAAATTCAGCCTCTGCCACTTATTAACTCTGCGTTTGAGCAAGTTAATCTCAAGGGGCTGCTGTGAGGATTAATTGAATTATTGTATCTAAAGTGCTTAAAACAGTGCCTGGCACATAGTAAATGTTTTGGGTTACCAATTGTTGGTAGAATTATTACAGCCTTGTAATAATTTCTAATATCTGGTAGAGCTAATACTCTATTAGTTCTTTTCTCTCTCAGGATAGTCCTGGTTATTCTAGTCTATTTAATTTTTCTGTAAAAGCTTTACAATCAGCATGTCTCACAAAACATAAGCAAACAAAATTAAACCCTGTTGGCATTTTTTTTCTAAGATCATGGTAATTATAAATTAAATTAGAGAGCACGGACAGCTTTATGATTTTTAGTCTTCCTTTCTAAGAAGAGAGTATGCCTTTCCACAGGCCCACATCTTCTTTAAAGTTCTTCAGTAGTGTTTAAAGCTTTCTTCATATAGCCCTTGCCTACTCTTGTAAGGTTTATTCCTAGGTATTTTATCTTATTTTGCCACAAAAAGGGAATTTTCAAAGTTCCTGCTGTGGCTCAGAAGGTCACGAACTTGACTAGTATCCATGAGGATGAAGATTCGATCCCTGGCCTCACTCAGTGGGTTAAAGGATCCAGCATTACCATGAGTTGTGGTGTAGGTAGCAGACGTGGCTCTGATCTGGTGTTGCTGGTTGCTGTGGCTGTGGCATAGACCGGCAGTTATAGTTCCGATTTGACCCCTAGCCTGGGAACTTCCATATGCCGCAAGTATGGCCCTAAAAGAAAAAAAAAGAAAAGAAAGAAAAGGAAAATTTTCTCTTGCTTGAATATATTAAGGCTATTATTATTATTTTTGGCCACTCCCACAGCATGTGGAAGTTCCTGGGCCAGGGACTGAACCTGTGCCACAGCACTGACAACTCTGAATCATTAATCACCAGGCAACCAGGGAACTCCTAAAGGCTATTATTTTATTATTTTAAAGTAAATTATTAGTTTAGTGTATTTTGTCCAATCGCCTTGCTGAATTTTCATAGCGATTTCAGTTTGATTACCTTGGGCTTTCCAGGTAAGTAAATAATCATATCACCTGCAAATAATGTAATTTTTCCTTTTAAAAAATTCTTCTCTCTCATTCATTTTCTCCTAACTAACAGTATTGACTGGGATCTTCAGAAAAGACAGCAATAATGACAACAAACAATAGTGAACTTGTTATAGTTATATCTAGAACTCCTATCTCATATTTCTTCCTTCTGAGAGATGAATGTAACATGAAGGCAAACCAAAGATTTAAAAATTATTTATTTATTTATTTAGGGCCACACCTGTGGCATATGGAGGTTCCCAGGCTAGGGGTCAAACTGGAGCTGTAGTCGTCAGCCTACGCCATAGCCACAGCAACGCCAGATCCTTAACCCACTGATCAAGGCCAGGGATCGATCCTGCGTCCTCATGGATACTAGTCATATTTGTTTCTGCTGAGCCATGACGGGAACTCCAAGATTTAAAATTTAAAAGGAATCTCAGATCTAAATGAAGATATACATGAGATGTATGAGAAACAGACACGAGGAAAAGCTTCTATGTTCAAAAACAACAGGTTATACAAATGTTATTTAGCCCAATCTCCACTAAAAACACAATGTATAAAAAATATTAGACCAAGGAGAGAGGCCTCAGGAGAAATCAAAGCCACAGATATCCTGATTTGGACTCCTAGCCCTCAGACTGTGAGAAAACAAATTTCTATTGTTTAAGCCAAGAAAAATACTGGAAATAATTAGCAAATATACTAATTATGAGTACTGTCAGTAGTGGGTTTATAAGTGGTTATTTTTCTGTTCATTATACTTTGCTGTACTACTACATCTCTACAATAAGCAAGTATTTCTTTAGTGATTAGAAAAACATAAACAGGAAAAAATGAATTAATGAAGCATACTGCTTTTTGGCTGAACGTGACTTGGAGCTTATGTCTTGATGTTTGAAATCCCTGTCGCATTGTTCTCTTGACTTAGGCCAGTTTTATGATCTACATCAAGAATGCTTTATCTACTTCCATCTGGCTAGGTAGTCTACAGTGTAATCCCACAGTGATGTCATTTCTCTTCTGCATTTCTTTTATCTGAATCCAGATGTTCTCCAACACGCTCCCACCCTCAGATTTGTGTCTAGGTATCTGTGCAGCTATAGACCTTTTTGATACCAAACTGCTTTGCTTCTCTTAAGTCTCTTAAATATGTTTCTTTCTTGATGCTCATGATTCTCCCCACAAGATCTCTGACTGACCCACGGGAGGAAGTATCCCACAAGCAAACCTGCTCTTCGGTATTCCTGAGCATTAACTCTCTGTGAGTAAGCATTTTTCTAAAGTTTCTGAACCTTGGGATGTCTCCTAAGACACTCTAAGGAAACCCTTCCCTGGCCAAGATGATGACTTACACAACTGTTAGAGATACAGCATACTTGGAGGAAGTCCAGAAACCATACTGACTGGCTTTATTACAAATTCATACACTCTAACCTCAACTGGATGGCTACTGGGTAGTCCTTTCAGTCATCTCCTTTTAACTTTGCACTGCATTCCATACAACAGCTGCCCTAGACAGTTTCCATTCTCAAATTTCCAAACTAACCCTTTGCCCCAACCCCCAACCCTATTCTACTGAGAAGATCGAAACCATCTGATTTTTTAATCCTTCAATTTCCTTCCTCTATACCTTGGTATTTCTTTGTCTTCACTCATCCTCACCTCTTCCTTCACTCTCTCAAAGAAAGAAATCTCTCCTTTCTCCCCTCTCTCTGTTTTTGCTTTTAAAGGTCACACTAGTGGCATGTAGAGTTTCCCAGGAACCACAGCTAGCGGCATGTGGAGGGGTCGAATCAGAGCTACAGTTGCCAGCTGCCAGCCTACACTACAGCCACAGCAACTCAGGATCCAAGCTGCATCTGTGACCTACACCACAGCTCACAGCAATCCCAGATCCTTAACCCACTGAGCGAGGCCAAGGATCAAACCCGCAACCTCATGGTTCCTAGTAGGATTCGTTTCCACTGAGCCAAGATGGGAACTCCCTTTCTTTGTTTTTCACAACTAAATTTCTCAGAAGAGTGTGCTTCACAATTCATTACCTCCTTTCTTACCACCCATTCATTCATCAGTAAACCCTTCCACATTGCTTTCATTACTCAACTAAAAATGTTCTCTTGAAAGTTAAGGATGGAGTTCCCGTCGTGGCGCAGTGGTTAACGAATCCGACTAGGAACCATGAGGTTGTGGGTTCGATCCCTGCCCTTGCTCAGTGGGTTAACGATCCGACGTTGCCGTGAGCTGTGGTGTAGGTTGCAGATGCAGCTCGGATCCTGCGTTGCTGTGGCTGCGGCGCAGTCCAGTGGCCACAGCTCCGATTAGACCCCTAGCCTGGGAACCTCCACATGCTGCAGGTGCGGCCATAAAATGACAAAAGGCAAAAAAAAAAAAAAAAAGAAAGTTATGGATAATCTTCCAATCATCAAAGATTCAAAGGACATTTTTTTAGTTGTCTACCTGTGACAACTGATGCTGTTGCCCATCCTTTCCTTGAAATGCTCCTCCTTTAACTTCTGTAATGGCCTATTATGCTATTTTTATTCCTACAATCTGACTGTTCTTCCTCGATTCTTCTTCTTTCTCTCATTTTTAAATAAAAGCATTCCCTAAAGTTCTGCCTTATCCTCTCTCTCACTACATTACCATTCCTCGGTGGTCTCATCCATTCACATGGTTTAATTTCTGACTATATTTCCACTTTCAGCCTATTTATCAGTCCTGAATCCCTTCTGGACAAGTTCATTTGAAAGGTTCATTGGCTTTTCAAACTCAATTGATTCCAAACCAAACTACAGTAGCAACTCTTTCAACTAGCTCCACTTAAATTCACTGGGTCTTCTGTTGTTTACTTTTCATTTTGTAACAAAATGCTTATGCTGCTATTTCTTGATTTTTAAATTTTACACATTATCTTTGGACTCTTAGTTGAAGATGACAGATTGTGTTTTTTACCGCCCACACACATTTCCCATCCATCTTTCTAATACAGAAATAGTGCCAATTTTAGCTTAAAATACTCAGTATTTATATTTTATACTATATAAATATTCACAGCCAACCCACAAAGTATATTGTTATTATATTTTGTTTCTTATACATTTTGTTTTTCTTGGAATTATCTCTCTCTTGGCTTGCTTGGAGTTTCTAAGTATTAATCTCTAATTCTCCACTGAATGTAATTGAACACAACAATTTTATTGGTTCTATTTTTAAATTTTCTTGTAGACATTCCTCCCAGAGCTTTCTGCCACTGCAGTCTGAACTGCCTGCTTTCTAGTTCTCCTGCAGAAATGGTTGTCCTGGGACTCTTCGTCATTATCAGTCCTAGGACTATTCTTTACTTCTTGCCTGTGTTGGAGCCTTTATTTCTGGGCCCCATAATTTCATCTTTAAGATTTAGTCCCATTTTGGGGGTGAAACACAACCTCCAGTAGTTCTGTGAGAAAAGCTATATGGGAGTTAAAATTTATAAGCACTTGCTTTTTAAAAAATATTTTGGTCTCATAGTTGATGAATAATTTGGTTTGGTACAAAATTCTAGGTTGGAAATAATTTTCCCTTAAAATTCCGAAAGCATTGCTCTATTGCTGTACTGATTTTTAGTTTCCAGTGTTGCTGTTGAGAAAGGCTGTTGGCATTTTAACTCCTTTATTCTCTCTTTCTGGAAGTCCAGTTTTTTAGATGTTATACTTTTGGACTAGGCTTCTAATTTTCTTATGTTTTCCTCTTATTTACTATTTCTTTGCCTCTTTTGGGCAATTTCCCCAACTTTACCTTTTAGCCCATCTATTGGATTTTTAAATTTATGCTACTATATTTTTAATTTCCAAGAACTCTTTCTTGTTCTTTATATATATATGGCAGGCTAGTCTTATTTAATGGATTCAGTATCTTCTCTTTTTTCCAATAAGGATATTAATGATAGCTTTCTTAAAGTTTTCTTCCACTCCTTGTATTGCCACTGCTTCGTCTGAGTCTCACCCACACTACCCTGTTTGTTTGGTCTCAGTTTCTGGCTATCATGTTAAAGACTTCCCCCAAATGCCTGGTGATCGTTGAATATGAGATGTAAAAAAACTGATTTTCTGAATGGATGGAGCTTGTTGAAACCGAGCTTCACTGTAGAATAAATAGGTTAAGAACTGGTCATTTCACAGAGGAACTCCTAAAAGTCAGATCTGTAGGGACTTTTTCTGGGCCCTCTTCAATTGCTCCAGAAAGTATTCCAGACTCATGTTTGGTAGGTATCCATTTGGCAGTGAGCGTTCTGAGAGCTAAGCAAGAGAAGGGAGGGGAATGAGGTATTAACATACATCACATAGATACTGACTTATTCTCTTCGTTTTTATGAAGCCATCTTACCTCTGTTTTGAACTTGGAATTCTTTTTTTATTATTTATTTATTTATTTATTTATTTTTATTTTTTGGTCTTTTTGCCTTTTCTAGGGCCGCACTCGTGGCATATGGAGGTTCACAGGCTAGGGATCCCAATCAGAGCTGTAGGCGCCAGCCTACGCCACAGCCGCAGCAATGTGGGATCCGAGCCGCATCTGCGACCTACACCACAGCTCACGGCAATGCCAGATCCTTAAACCAATGAGCGAGGCCAGGGATCAAACCTACAACCTCATGGTTCCTAGTCGGATTTGTTAACCACTGAGCCACGATGGGAACTCCCGGTATTCTTTTTTTAAATTTTTGGTCATGCCCAGGGCACGTGGAAGTTCCTGGGCCAGGGATTGAACCTGTGCCACAATCAGTGACCTGAGCCACAGCAGTGACAATGCTGGATCCTTAACCTACTGTATCACCAGGGAATTCCTGAATTTGGTATTCCTGAGTTGAGAGTTCCTTCAGTTTAGTTTCTCCAACCTTCTCCTGGGTTAAGGGGAGTGACCTTGATGCTTACCATGGGGAAGGGGATCTAGGGATCTAAATGCTTCTTATAAAGACTTTCAACAAATCCTGTTTTCACCTCTCCTTGCACCCCTGATTTCAGAATACCTGACACCTTCAGTTCTTGAACAATTCTACACTTCTGTGGCACAAACAGGTAACTTTTTCTGATGTAAGTTAGTCATTGGCTTTCTATGCTAAATCAGTTCCTACTATTTATCTGCTATCCACCTTCTAAAATTTAGTTGACACCTACCATTTACTGTCATCTCTTTTCTTGTTCTCTTTGTCCTTTTGGCTTTATATCTAACACTCTTCCCTTATTATAAATTTAGTGTGTTCTATATAGAGAGTGCAAATAAAGACATGTATTTGACTTGACACTGTCTACCGGTGGTCTCTGTTTGTTTACATGTCCATTTTCTCTCTGACTAGACTATGAATTCCTTAATAACAGAACTATTTCCCCCTATCCTTTTAGTTCCAGGACCTAGAATAATACCTGGCACAGAGGACATACTCAACAAATACTGCTGAGTGAATGAACAGATGAATAAATGTGTTCTCTGCATATCTTTCATCACCTACCACAGCGCTTTGAACATTGAAAGTACTTAAAAGTACATGAATTCAAAAAGGAAAGCTTTATAGTTGACATTTTGTATTTAAAATTTCAAATATATGGTTTTCTGAAAGACTCGTTTTGCCTGGTAAGTATAGTTTACATGGCCATAGTGTTTAGGGCATGTACTACACATTTAATGTAATCATGTTAACCATGTAACGACTAAAAGCAAATCCTCACTGAGTTATTTGAAAAGTCTCAATCTAATATCTTTTTTTTTTTTGCCTTAACCAGTTACCAATCTTCTAAAAATCAAAGGACATTTTTCTTTTCCTTCTTTCTTTCTTTTTTTTTTTTTTGGTTTTTAGGGCTGTATTTGTGGCATATGGCAGTCCCCCGGCTAGGGACTCAATCAGAGCTACAGCTGTCAGCCTACACCACAGCCACAGCAACATGGGATCTAAGTCCCATCTACAACAGCTCATGGCAACGCTGGATCTTAACCCACTGAGTGAGGCCAGGGATTGAATCCGTGTTCTCATGGATACTAGTTGGGTTCACTACTGCTGAGCCATGGTGGGAACTCTTTTTTAAAAACAAACATTTGGGAGTTCCCGTTGTGGCTCAGTGGTTAACGAATCCGACTAAGAACCATGAGGTTGCCGGTTCGATCCCTGGCATCGCTAAGTGGGTTAAGGATCCGGCGTTGCCGTGAGCTGTGGTGTAGGTTGCAGACACGGCTTGGATCCCGCGTTGCTGTGGCTGTGGCATCGGCCGGCGGCTACAGCTCCTGTTAGACCCCTAGACTGGGAACCTCCATATGCTGCGGGTACGGCTCTAGATAAAGGCAAAAAAGACAAAAAAAAACAAAAAACAATTTTGTTTTGGCCTCCATTCTTCATGCCCTACTTTTTGATTTTTAATAGAATAAAGGTGTAAGAACATATTGATCAGAAATTAAAAGCCTATACAAAAAGCCGCTGACTGAATTGAGATATGGATCAAGATGACAGGATTATGGAATATGTACTGGAGTCCTCCATCCTTAATACACTACAATAATGCAATGTTCACAGCTGTCACAGTTTTTATATCACTTTAGAGTCAATATTCGGAGTAACTTTCTTTCCTTCCTCCCTCCCACCTTTCTTCCTTCCTTCTTCCCTCCCTCTCTCGCTTTCCCTTTCTTCCTTCTTCCTTCCTTCCTTTCTTTCTTTCTTTCTTCCTCTCTCTCTCTCTCTCTCTGTCTCCCTTCCTACCTTCTTTCCTTCTTTCGTCTTCTTAGGGCCCTACCCACAGCATATGGAAATTCCCAGCGGTTTAATCAGAGCTATAACTGATGGCCTATGCCACAGCCACAGCAACGCAGGATCTGAGTTGCGTCTGCAACCTACACCACAGCTCACAGCAATGCCGGATCCTTAACCCACTGAGCAAGGCCAAGGATCGAACCTGCATTCTCATGGACACCAGTCAGGTTCCTTACAGCTGAGCCACACCAGGAACTCCAGAATATTTTTCTAGGATCTGCTTTTATGTATGTATGTATGTATGTATGTATGTATGTATGTCTTTTTGCCTTTATGTAGAGCCGCACCCACGGCATATGGATGTTCCCAGGCTAGGGGTTTAACAGGAGCTGTAGCTGCCGGCCTTCGCCACAGCCACAGCAACGCGGGATCCGAGCTGCGTCTGCAACCTTCACCACAGCTCACAGCAACGCCGGATCCTTAACCCACTGAGCAAGGCCAGGGATCGAACCCGCAACCTCATGGTTCCTAGTCGGATTCGTTAACCACTGAGCCACGAAGGGAACTCCTAGGATCTGCTTTTTAAAATGCTCAAGTATATTAAAATATAATTTTCAGTGTATCAAAATAAAAGCTATCTGATGGAATAAACTTAGCAATCAAGCAAATTTCTCTACACAAATTGTATTTGCTTATTACTCTACATAAGCTGGTATCCTCACTCTCTTTTCAAGCTCCAGTATTATCACTTCAATGTTCAAGCTGCCTAAAATGTCCTCTTCTCTCTTCCTTGTCAAATTCTGTCCATCTTTCAAGGTCCAACCTGAGCCTCCTCTCTTCAATAAAAACTTCTATGTGACCTCTTCTCTTCCTGGGTGTCTTCATAACCTGTCACCTGACTACACTCTAAACTTTATCACCCTTTAGTTGTCTTCCCAGCTGGAATGTGGACATCTTGATGGCCAGGCCACAACCTTCTTCTGTACTCCTCATAACTCCCAGTACCACTTTGGACACATAGCCAGCCACAGCCACAGCAACATGGGATCTGAGCCTCATCTGCAACCTGAACCACAGCTTATGGCCTTAACCCACTGAGCAAGGCTAGGGATTGAACCCACATCCTCATGGATAATAGTTGGGTTGATAACCTGCTGAGCCACAATGGGAACTCCCCCAAATAATTTTATTTTTATTATGAGTATAAAAATGTTACATGGACATTATAAAAAACTCAAATAATATAAAAAAGTGTGAAAAAAAATAAAATCCCAGCACTGAGAGAAAACCACTGCCAACATTTTGGTAAATCTCTTTCTAAGCATTTTTGTAGGTGTATAAACACATATAGACATAAAAATATATAATTTTATATAAATTGGGGAGTTCCCTTTGTGGCTCAGCAGAAACCACCCCAACTAGTATCCATAAGGACGCAGGTTTGATCCCTGGCCTTGCTCGGTGCATTAAGGACCTGGTATTGCCGCGAGCTGTGGTGTAGGTTGCAAACATGGCTCAGATCCCATGTTGCTGTTGCTGTGGCTGTGGCACAGGGCAGCAGCTGCAGCTCCAATTCAACTGATTCAGCCCCTAGCCAAGGAACGTTCATATGCTGCAGGTGTGATCCAAAAAAAAAAAAAATATATATATATATATATGTAGTATTATAGCATCCTGTGATTCTGCTACTTGAGACAATAAATGTAGGTTTTCAGTGTCTACCTAAAATTGTAGTACTTTGCCCATCATTGACTCTGTAAGTTAATTGTATTTTAAAAGCAGAAATGTGCTTCCAGGGAATTATTAACCAATTTGCATGACAAATAAGGTTTTGAACCCTGGAATTACACATTTTTCAGACTAGTAATTCTTTTGTCATGATTAAATTATTTGTTAATTTATTACTATTATTATTTTTATTTTTGCTTTTTAGGGCCACACCCACGGCATATGGAGGTTCCCAGGCTAGAGGTCCAATTGGAGCTGTAGCTGCCGGCCTACGCCACAGCCACAGCAACTCAGGATCCAAGCTGCGTCTGCGACCTACACCACAGCTCATGGCAACGCCAGATCCCCAACCCACTAAGCGAGGCCAGGGATCAAACCTGTAATCCCATGGTTCCTAGTTGGATTCGTTTCCACTGGGCCATGATGGGAACTCCTATTTGTTAATATTTAAAAGAGATTGGTCACCTGGTAAACATTTTCGTGCACTACGCATTGGTCTTCATATATTTTGTGACACATCTTTCCTGAAGTTTCAATCAGCTAATACATACTTTTTTTCTTTTAGCTAATACATTCTTTCTTATATTCCTCCTACAAGTGACAGAGGTGATAAATACTTTCTGGTATTCAGTTTTGTCTAAACTGTATGGCCTCTTAGCATTAAAATACCTTTAGGAGTCCCTGTCGTGGCGCAGCAGAAATGATTTAAATGAGAGTGGTGATGGCACAGCCTACTTTGTATAATTTATGCTCAATCTATCAATATTGGATTTTTGAGAAATGATAATTTAAGGCTCTAAAGGTCCTTTTGGTCCTACATATCTAGAAAAACAGCAAGCAACCCCAAAAGTTTCTTCTCATCAATCTCCATGCCAGATGAGAATTTTCCAAACTGTTTTTTTTTTTATTTTTTATTTTTTTTAAATAAAGCCTTTTATTTTTA